>VSWD01000004.1:26468987-27054049 GCA_033119305.1 Pinctada imbricata
CGTGGTCAGTTTGGTGTGGGCATTTTTGTGTGTCAGTTTGGTGTGGGCATTTTTGTGTGTCAATTTGGTGTGGACATTTTTGTGTGTCAATTTGGCGTGGGCATTTTTGTGTGTCAGTTTGGTGTGGGCATTTTTGTGTGTTAGTTTGGTGTGGGCATTTTTGTGTGTCAGTTTGGTGTGGGCATTTTTGTGTGTCACTGTCCCCTGTTTTTTGTTGAGGTTGTTTTTTTCAAATGTCCGTTGTTTGATACAATCTTGCGTGTGGGTTCCGCTGTGGTCAGTACAAGGGGTCGTGATGGAGATCATTTCTATATCCTTTCATCCAATGATAAGGTTCGCCGTGCAATGTCCGTGTAAGGAAAACCAGACAGACGGACGATCGGAGAGCACCGGACAAAGTCGCTACATTGTATGTCTCTCAGGTGACAGAAAGAACATGTGCCGATTTATCGTGACCAAGGTCTATACATGGGTATATATCGGTTCTTCTCAATTGAGGATTTCACAGGGTCTGTACATATAGTCTAGATAATTGTTCTTTGGCAGCACATTACATGGAACACTTGTAATAGATTAGCCTCTGGTCTTTTGAGTCTTTAAATTGTTCTTCTAAGTTTCTTTCATACCGAAAATGTATACAGTAGACTGACAGTCCGGCGCTTGTTCAGAGAGTATGTGGGGCAAAAAACACTCTCTTTTAGACTTTCACAATTTCGTTTGAATTTATGTCTATATACTCTTTGTCGATCAAGGATCGTTTAAATGATCAAACACTGAATTATGACGTCAACGGAGTCCCCGTTTAATGAGAAAATTCTATTTGTATTTCTTTTTTTGTCGTATCGAATTCCTATTTGTAATAGCTCCTAAGATTTAACCCAATGGGCGAAGAGCCAAATATTTAAGTAATTTGAACATTGTATTGATTGTAATTGACATTTGGCAAACATCCAGGGCATGCTTCCGTTTTCAATGGGTTTTTTTTTTGGTAAGGTTTTTAAGGAGAAATAAACCGAAAATAATGGTAAAGACTGGAATACAATGGAGAAGGGAGGGTGTGTGTGTGTGTGTGTGGGGGGGGGGGGGGGTTGAAGGTGGCAGCTTTCGAGCTTGATGTCAATAAATGGCCATGCTGTCAAATGGCCACGTTTTCTTTTTATAATTGTCCTTTTTTTATGTAATATACATAACGTTCACATTTTCATAACCATTTTGGTTTAATGTGTAACACGTGTACAATACTAGTAAGCCGACATTTTTTTAATCGACACTTTACCTCCTCCTTTTTTTTATAATTTTGATTTAAATCATTCACATAAGATTATTTAAGGATTTTGTTTGGATATACTTGAACATAGAAATAAATGTATCAATGCAAGAAATTTAGTGGGAAAATGTTATTCCTTTGTTTTGATAAATTCTTGTTAAGTCACGATACATTTTTAATCATTTTTCTAAATATATTCATGATTTTTATTAAAGTACAATTATTGATAAGCAATTTAAACATCCATCTAGCTTCACGAAACGTTAGGTTTACGGTATTTAGATTTAGTACACCCATTCATCTCTAGATACATTCATAGGTACATGATCATAAATTATTCATATCTTTGATGTCCCTTTCATTAAAAATATTTATGTTATGTATATGGAATGTTCACGTGGCTGTGGGTATAGATACATTTACATAAAAAGTTCCGAATCGTGACCTCCCACCCATAAAAGTATGATATTTAATATTCCCATTTTACAAATCTTTATTTTCAATATCGATATTGTTTAATGATTTAAGCGAATGCCTGAAATTAAAATTTGGATAAAAAATGGTCAATTTTTTGTCTTTATCCATTACATATAACTATGACCCCCAACCCAACCCCAGGCAAACCCCGGCCCTACTCCGTTATTGTTGCGTTTTAACATATTTTTCTGTCAAAACAAGGTCATGTGACTCGTCTACATAGCTCGTCTGAAGCAAAATTCATTTTTTCTAACAAAGTAAACGATAAGAATCACTTTCTCTGACTTTCTCTATTTATTTTTTTTCCACAAACTGGATCAATGACATACTGTAATTCCTCCAAATTACCTGTATGATGTAACAAAAGAGTTGAAATATATAGCTACACCGCTGACCATTTCACTGCAGTCTAGCTAGATTGATAGTTTTGAAATTGAAATTTGTAAATATGAGTAATTTATACGAAACCGAGCATCGATACATTTTTTCTTATAAATAACCCCCCCCCCCCCCAAAAAAAAAAATCATTCCAAGGAATATATGTGTCGCCTGCGAAACATAGCGACACTCAGGAATCACTTTTATAGGGTGTGACATGTGACATCCAAGTGTGACAGACAGACGGACAACGGACAAAGTGATCCCTAAGTGTCGCTATGCTTCGCAGGCGACACAAAAATTGATTGGAATGGGTTTCAGTATCCCCCCACCACCACTTCCGACATGATCCAATGTTGACATGTACATCTCGTATATAACATAGACATTATGTATATGGTGGCCAACGATTGACCCCTGTACTTTGCCAACATTGCGGGTGACCAATATGTAAGATATAGTAATTAACACTTTCACATGGCGGATGTACGTTAAGGTGTCCGTATCCCTTGCGTGTCACCTTGAAGAGAGGGTCAATATCAAGAACTGTTTACAATCTTTCTGATTTATAATATTGTACTTTAAAATCTGACCCTTCAAACCTACATGTACATGTACAGAAAACAGGGGAAAGGGGGATGGGGTTGTGTAGCACAGGGATGGCGATGCATGCATGAAGCCGGGATATTAGATAGCGCATTTATAATTTATTTACACCCCCCCCCCCCCGATGTAATGATAACATCTGACTATTCAGACTGAAACTGCGGACGTTTCATATCATCCTTTTATTTATATGTTATCTTATTTATCATCCTGATCTACTTTTTCATCGATTTCCCCTTATAATGTACATATCGTAAAAGGTCAAGGTCAGTTTGTCAGTCCGAAGACTTATGATCGCCAGTCTATTAACAAGGATACTCATGTCACAGCTGTGGTATATGACCCAGCTATTATTTGTGGGTAAATAGCTCTGAGGTGACGTAGAAGGAATGACCACGAATTTCCCATCAAAATTGATCAAAATGGTGAATCTTTCTTTTCAATTTTGATAGGTACATGTATAATATTGAAATAAACGCAATATGCTATCTAGACCCCCTCCTTTTTGAAAAAAAAATCGAAATTTCTTTCCTTAATAGCATGCGCTCACATATATTTGGAAATTATAATCTAAAACCCCACTGAAATCGCTGGGAAGAAGAGAGAGAGAGAGAGAGGGTTGAATCTTTCGGTGAGGAAATCTACAATAACAAATGAACCATGATTTATTTATCTTCAGCATGTTCAGTCAAACTTATCTACAAAAATTGACAACGACATGTACGTTATATTGTGTGTGTCATCTCAACATACCGACTTCAAAGTGCATGCATGTATGGGACGGGGGGGGGGGGGGGTGGTTGGTTGGACAGGGGGTATCGTTCTCCCTATCCACCACTTCCCGTCCCTTCCTCCCTTTTATCCTTCCCTCCCCTCTCTCCCTCTTCACGGTCTCATCCCCTCCAATTTCACCCTGTCCATCCCCTCATGAATGCTAAACAGAAGATAGAGGTTAAGGGTGATACATAGGCTGAACCCCCCCCCCCCCCCTATTTTCCTCCTATATCTGCGCACGATGTTATAATGACCCTGTGAACTCTGGTACATGCTTATGATACATATAATGTGCCCCTGATTATTAATATAAACAAATAAATGTCTTGGAATAACTGTGTATAATTATGATCATTCATGATAAGGGAAATCACAGGAGGGGCATGCTGACGGAAATCAACAGATGACCTACTGACCAATGGGGTTAATTATCAACATATGCTTTTCGCGCCAACACTACTTTGATGACTCGGTTTGAATTAGCAGCCTCGGGGTATACAAAATGTCTTTGGAAAGCAAAAATTTCGACCACCTGGACTTAACAAAGTATGGAAAAAATATTGAACGGGAAGAGATAGCAGATAATACATGTATCAAAATTCTCGGACACTTGGTCTAGATAAACTAGACATTGCAGTGCATTACGTTCTTTTCACACATAAAAAAGGCCGGGTGGCCGAAACAAAAATCCTTAAAAGAGGCTTCGTACTTTACGCTCCCATTCTACTTTCCTTTGGAATCCAGGATCTATAGTTACAAAATGCGGTAGCCATAGTACGAGAAAACTATGGCCTGTTGTTAATGCTCGTAATGGAGAAGGAACTTGGGTGGACTTAAAATAAGGTGTGCTTGACCTTAATCAGGGAATTACACGCTATACGTTACCTATTCATTACACATTATTTGACCGGACCCCCTTTTGTTAGGGAAGGGAGGGATTAAAGTCCTATTGTGAGACTGGGTTTGGAGGTCAGATTTTCGTAATATTACAGGAAAAATTAAGTTTTAATGAAAGAATTCGTTTTTCTTCTTCTTTTTTTTTTATTTTGAATGACCTACTCCCCAAGTGACCGATTTAGAAGTTTTGGATGATGAAATTACATTTGTTAGTCCACTTTCCAATATCTGTATTTACATTGTATTTGTGACACTGAAATTTTCAGAAAAAAAAGGAAAATTTAGAGTACATTATACACGTAAATCGTTCAGCCGTAGTAACCGAATTGGATATGATTTCAAATCAATATGTTGGATCATATATATGCGATGGTCGGATAATTTGACAGGTAACATATTCTCTTTATATACAAATATCGAATCTTTGGGAAAACAAAGCATGCAGGTTTCTTTTTTTTCTGAGAAAAAAAACCCCAAAACACAACAAAGCCAAATAAAGAACTAGCCCATCAAGATCATACACGAATCAGATTCAAATCTTGGTGATTAATGTGCTTGTTTACGTCATTGTGAATCGTATCCGGAATGTTTACGATTTGTACCGGTCCTTTAAAGAAACTAAATCAGAATTTGGTAATAATACGCAATATACAAATAAAATCTTATAACATATGCGAGGGTGTAGTTTAATACAAATTGTAGTACATAACACTTAGCTGGACGGTAAACAAGATTGTACAAAAAATGTCATACATTTATAAATAAAGATACGAAGACGTAGCTATACTATTCGAACGCGAGCTTTTCCCATTTGACTGATTTAATTTTACCGTAACAATAAGCTTTGTTGAATTTCAGTCGAGTAAATTGTCAAATTACCTTTGATTCTAATACTATTACAATGCCCGACTTACGAAAAATGAAACTACATGCAGCTTTATTTTCTTTTGCTTGGTATTTTTAGCTTAAATTGTTTCAGCTTAAATTGACCTAATTAAAGATCAATTGACAACTTTCAAAATTCCTTTTTTTATAAACGATCTTTGACCCAAAAAATATACATAATTATACATTTAGTATAAAAATCAACTTGATGGCCAATCAGATGCTCGATCGCTGTCATGCTTCTGCAAACGACAGGAACACACGTTTCTAGAAAATTAAGATTCATTACGAACATATCTTCAAATGAAAACATTGTGAGAATTGAAATATTTAGAATTGAAGACTTGAATATTATTTGGACTTTTAGAGGGATCACCATGTCCCACATCATTAATTTTTTAGGCAAGTCTATTTCAAAATTAATCAATTAATCAATCGTACAGCAGAAGTCTCTTAAAATTGTCAAGCGGACCCAAATTATTTTGGAAACAAGCCTTACAGACCATAGAAAACTTTACAGATGATCACGTGTTCACAGTCATGCTTCTGCAAAACGTTTCGTGTTGCTGCCAACTCGATATAAAAATCTTCTGTACCTCTATGCGATCAAGGCTGCTGATTACAGAAGGCATCAGTCATTTTCCTTGGAATGATTCTGTCAAGGTTTATGTAACGTAGAAGAGGGGAATACCAAGGTCTCTGCAAAAGTCATTTGTCGGGGAACTGGGTACGAAACAAGTCATCTACACTTTTGTTGTCTCCATATCCCCTTGTTCTCGCCGAATTCCTCATTGATGAGGATTGCATTTAGAATTTTACAGACTTGTTTGTGTGTATGAAATAATAGTATTGTTGTCTGACAAGTGCAGATCTAGAATTGATTTCTTCCAGGGAGAATGGCCGGAATAGTTAATAAAGCGGGGGAGGGGATGACCTAGGGAAAAGTCTCGAAAGAATTCGGAAATATATGAAAAAAAAGTAAAAATGAAAATAAATAAATTAAAAAAAAAAAAAAAAAGAATAAGAAAACGAAAGAAGAGACAGTATTTCTGATCGATTTCTCCCTCTGGATCCGCGTATGCCAAAACCATTAGAAGATCATGTAGATGCTTCAAGGTTATAAAAAGTCGATATTGCTCTGCAACAGCATGCGATGCACTACAGTGCATCCTACAGAATCTTAATGATAAAATACGCATCTATAGCTTAAGCTATTATAGTCATCTATATCAGTTGCGAATGAAAGTTGAGATTCAGGAGGTGATTGCTATAATTGTTTTGTCTGTTTTTCGTTGTTTGCTACAATCATGTGGGTGTGTTCCGCTGTGTTACTGGATGTTTTGTTGTTCCCTGTTGTTTGTTATAATTGTTTTGTCTGTTTTTCGTTGTTTGCTACAATCATGTGGGTGTGTTCTGCAGTGTTACTGTATGTTTTGTTGTCCCCTGTTGTTTGTTGAAGTTGTTTTGTCTGTTGTTCGTTGTTTATTACATCCTGTGGGTGTGGTCCGCTGTGTTACTGGATGTTTTGTTGTTCCCTGTTTTTTGTTGAAGTCGTTCTGTCTGATGTTCGTTGTTTGTTAAAATCCTGTGGGTGTGTTCCGCTGTGTCACTGGATGTTTTGTTGTCCCCTGTTGTTTGTTGAAGTTGTTGTGTTTGATTTTCGTTATTTGTTACGTCCTATGGGTGTGTTCTGCAGTGTTACTGTATGTTTTGTTGTCCCCTGTTGTTTGTTGAATTTGTTGTGTTTGATTTTCGTTGTTTGTTACGTCCTATGGGTATGTTCTGCAGTGTTACTGTATGTTTTGTTGTTTCCTGTTGTTTGTTGGTGTTGTTTCGTCTGATGTCCGTTGTTTGTTACATCACGCGGGTGTGTTCTGCAGTGTTATTGTATGTTTTGTTGTCCCCTGTTGTTTGTTGAAGTTGTTGTGTTTGATTTTCGTTGTTTGTTACGTCCTATGGGTATGTTCCGCTATGTTACTGGATGTTTTGTTGTCTCCTGTTGTTTGTTGGTGTTGTTTCGTCTGATGTCCGTTGTTTGTTATAATCCTGTGGGTGTGTTCCGCTGTGGTCAGTACAGGGTTGTCGTGTTGGAGATCTTTCCCGTATTATCATAATCATATGGATGTTGTTTCAGATGCAATTTGTCACATATCATACGGTATAATGTCAATGTGATATGCACTTGTTTAAATTTCAGTTTTCATAAGCGCCTTTGCATGTACATCTGTATGCCATAGAAAGTAAGGGTTATTCTACTGTCTCCGAGGGCGTAGCCCGAGGAGCAGTTGAATAACCCATTTGTTGCACGGCAATTGTTAGGCCATCAAACAATTATCACCGATGATTGACTAATTATAAGTCGCCATTCCAAGTAGGAGAAAACTACTCATGGTCAGAAAGTAGATAAGAATTTTATGCATTTTAAAAGTCCATTTCAAAGAAAATAACTGAAAGGAAATCATAAGAATTGTGTCCAGTCTATGAGATAAATGAGAGATAATTAAAAAAAAAACAAAATGAAAATTGATATTTTAATTTTTCAAAGTAAATAGACTACATAGGAAGCGGGTTTTAGGAGTTGCGGTTTAGGATTCCCCTGTACAAGTTTTCCAATAAATATTCAAAACTACGGGAATATTCCGCTATTATTCTATCTTTATTTCTGTTCAAAACTGTTCAATGGTACCAGTCCGTACATTATGAATAGAAATCGTAAGAATTACATTATTCAATCGAAATCTTACGAGTTAAAAATGTTTTGTCTGATTTCGTTGGTAGTTGATCCTACGCAGATTGAAACATTTTAAAACGCATGGATCTAGAGTGGACATGGAGTAGGTACCACCCCCTCCCCCGGCCAACCCTCCCCGGCTGAATTTTGCAAAAAAAAGTGATTTAGTCCCGTTTTTCCCTATTTTCTTTCAAAATCAAAGGCTGGATACCTTTCACTAACGGACTGGACCCGCCTCTTGGAAAAAATCTAGATCCGCCCATGACATTTAAAATAGAATTTCAAACCTTCAATCGCGGGATTTTTTTCCTATGAAAACAATTTTAGTTATAAGGAACATTCGTTTCCTTTTTTTAACCGGGAGGCAACGGAAGTCAGGTCAGTTAAGGACAGTTAACGGCTCAGTTGATCATTCAATGGTTAGTTCAATCATTAATTCAATCATTGCTTCACAATGAAAAATATTGCACCGTCTGGAAAGGTGTAAATTACCGTCTACAACGTAGACCGTGCAACAACTTGAATTATAAATTGACAATTACCTCCGTTCGATCAGTATTTTCATATATTTTTTTATCTGATCGTGTATACGCCATAGAAACATGAATCTTTCTATTTTTAAACACAAATTGACAATTAACTTCGTTCGATCTATATTTTGATACGTTTGTATCATATTGTTTTGATTGCCTACTATTTATTGACAGTACCACTACCTTTCACCGGGGACTATTTTTAAAGGTATATCTCTACTTTCCATCATAAATTATATGGTTTTAGTAATGATCCCTAATTTAAACAGAATGTAAACAACGCCCCCAACGTAAGCAGGTACCCGCGGTACCTATTGATTACTTCACAATACAGAGGAATGTCGTCTTGGAGCCCGTCCATGGCCGGGGTATCAATGGTTAGAGTAATAAAATCCAGTAAGTGGTTACAGGGAGCTGGTTGAGGGTTGGGGGTGGGGTCACAGTACAGAGGAATGTTGTCTTGGATACCGTCCATGGCCGGGGTATCAATGGGTAGAGTAATAAAGTCCATTAGGCGTGATTCCAGGGAGCTGTTGCTGGTGGAAGACAAGACGGGGGGGGGGTGGCGCTGAATATGACAAATTTAGTAACATGGAAGGAGAACTTACAACTAAAAGAATTCGGATAAATTATACACATGAACAATTTGTTGGGTTACCTGTATCTATACTACTTTTTAAGTAAATAACAGAAATTTGGGGAAAAATAAAATTCCGCTTTAGTTCCCTCCTTATTCCCAGTATAGAAGATACCTGGATCAGCTCGTGTACTGTCGAATTCGGTTATATGGTCTGGTAAAAAGTTTGTTTATAAGTCTACTCCATGGTTCCAATTTACAGGATTAGGGGAATTATAACAAGTACCCGTGTCGCCGAGTTTAAAATTCCCTAAACATATTAAACTTCCGCTTAGAATATTATTATTAAGTATTCGAACATGTATACATGTAAACACATTTTTTTATCAACCTCAAATCTGAAGGAAGGTTTCTTGGATTTATATTAATCTATAACCCTTCATTGATATCAGCAAACAAAAACAGTCGACTGTTCCCTAATTGCACCTGTTCTGATATGTACATTCTTTTCCAGATAATTTTGGAACACGAATGCCTTTCCTTAAGAAGCAGGCGTTGACCAGATTCCCTTATTTCCAAATTTTCACAATTTTTTCTTTCCCATCACCAAACTTTTCAAAGTTCTTTAATTCGAACGTATATATAGGAGAAAAAAAAAAGAAGGAACAAGATTTGTATTTGTCAGTGTTCCATAGTCAGACATGAGGAAACGTGACACAAAGGCCTTATACATTGTACGTTTTCAGCAACAATACACGCCGAATGACAACAATGTGAGACATATGGCACGTGGGTGTTCTACGTAATATTCTGTTACCATAGATAATTGTTCACCAGTATTTACAATTCACGCATGAATCAACAATATTTACATTTTTTCTACAGATTTTTTTCTCTATGGTTACCAATCCAGTATAAATTTACACAATTTTAGGTATGCGACAAGATTCACGTGTTTCAGTTGTTACGTACTCGTCTTACACATATAATTATATACATGTATTCTTAAAGTTTCATCCTTTCTTTTATTTGAATTTTTGTTTGTTTTGTTGTCCTTCGTCTTGTTTTATACTTGTATGTTACATTAGGTGTAACCAGTTGTTGTTTGCTTGCTTTTTTTTGTTTTCCCCTCGCAATGTTGTATATTTGTACATGTACATTTTAAGTTGCTTTACGTGTTACCCTCAAGTTGCTTTTTGTACATCTATATGGCTTTTTTGTAAGCTGCCTTACGTGTTGTTGTGTTGTCTTACGTGTTGTTGTATTGCATTACGAGTTGTTGTCATGCCTTACGTGTTGTTGTGCTGCCTTACGTGTTGTTGTGCTGCCTTACGTGTTGTTATGCTGCCTTACGTGTTGTTGTGTTGCCTTATGTGTTGTTGCCTTACGTGTTGTTGTGTTGCCTTACGTGTTGTTGTGTTGCCTTATGTGTTGTTGTGTTGTTGCCTTACGTGTTGTGTTGCCTTACGTGTTGTTGTGTTGCCTTACGTGTTGACGTGCTGCCTTACGTGTTGTTGTGCTGCCTTACGTGTTGACGTGCTGCCTTACGTGTTGTTGTGCTGCCTTACGTGTTGTTGTATCGCCTTACGTGTTGTTGTCATGCCTTACGTGTTGTTGTGCTGCCTTATGTGTTGTGTTGCCTTGCGTGTTGTTGTGCTACTTAACGTGTTGTTGTGTTGCCTTACGTGTTGTTGTGCTGTCTTATATGTTGTCGTGCTACTTTACGTGTTGCCGTGCTGCCTTAGGTGTGGGAGTGTTGCCTTGCATGTTGTTGTGTTGCCTTACGTGTTGTTGTATCGCCTTACGTGTTGTTGTGTTGCCTTACGTGTTGTTGTGCTGTCTTATATGTTGTTGTGCTACTTTACGTGTTGCCCTGCTGCCTTAGGTGTGGGAGTGTTGCCTTGCATGTTGTTGTGTTGCCTTACGTGTTGTTGTGCTGCCTTACCCGTTGTTGTGTTGCCTTACGTGTTGTTGTATTGCCTTGTGTGTTGTTGTATTGCCTTACGTGTTGTTGTATTGCCTTACGTGTTGTTGTACTGCCTTACGTGTTGTTGTATTGTCCTTGGTATAATTTTTTGGGGATCACAACGAATGTTGCTGTGTGTCTGTGTGTTTTTTTACTTGTTGTTATTGTTATCAGTGCTTTTTTCTTGTTGTTTGAGTCTTGTCCAGACACGTTTGTATATTAATGGGTGCATTTTTCCTCCTGTTTGTTCTTGTGTTACGTGTGTTGTTCTTGTGTTGTTTATGTGTGTTGTTCTTGTGTTGTTTATGTGCGTTGTTCTTGTGTTGTTTATGTGTGCTGTTTTTGTATTGCTCTTCGTGTTGTTAATAATTCTCTGTTGTCCTTCATTTAAGGTATGCCTTTCATACTGTTTTGTTCCTTCTCTTTTTATCTCCTATGAACCAGTCTTAACTTATTCTTCCTCTTCTATGTAATTAAATTCTCAATTTCAAAATCTCAAGAATTTAATTTAAAATCGTTTTCTTGTGCCTTTCTTCTACTCCCTAAATAATTTTGTAACTTTCTGTGTAGTTTGTCTTACATATCTTAAAGTGTGTCAATTTATATCCCACTTTTCAGTTAAACCCAGACGAAGTTTACATAATAAATTTTATGAGGAAAATTAGAACAATTGCATGTCTATCCAATTTATCTCAGAATGATAATCTATATGCAAAAAAATAAAGATTTAATATTAATATATCTGCGCGATATGCGCAGGGATAGGTCAGGTCAGGGAGAAAAATCAATCAAATTGAATGTATGGATACAAACAAATGAGTCTAATGAATACTCTGACGAGTGGCAACAGCATGTATTCGATATATTTCATATTTTAAAATAATTCTTTGGATTTTTGCGAAGTTACATTGTTCATAATAACGCGTTCCGTGTCCAAAAAAAAAAAAAAAAAAAAAACATAGGAAAAAATCCTATCATTTATTCCAAGTTGTAATTCCTTTTGAAATTAGATAGATACTGCATGAACATGTATTTCTCTTTTCTTGTAACATTCGTATTCATAAAAGAGCCCATGGCAAACAAAACAGCATGCATTCTTTTCAAACCAAATAATAACTTCTGTTTAAAAACAAATGTTTTATCAAGATGTACCGTACATTCAAGTGCTTTTTCAAAAATCCTAAAAAGATATTCATTCAAAAATTTCGAAATCTCGGTCGTACTACTAAATGACCAGGTGCGCGCGTTTATGAATTTTAAAAGTCCCCCGTCTTGGTAACCTTAGAAAACCTGCACCCATATTCATACGAGCAATGACGTCAATAGGTGATATTTTAAGAGGAAACCTGAATTAGAAAGTAATTTATAACTCCTGTTGCCTCCTTTTGGTGGGACCTCCGGGAAGATAGACTTCAAAACTTTTCCACGACGTAACCCATTCAATGCGTCTGGTCCACGTTTATATGTAAAGTTTGCATTTCTAAAGAAAAATATTTACTTAAACCCCTTATCCTTCATCTCGCAAATAGAGTATATATAATCTAATAGAGCTTGAATTATATTAAGTTGTTTACTCTGAAAACAGCATCTTAAGTATGAAATAACTCCTTTTAAAAGCTGTCTTGTACCGTAACTAATTCACTTTCACTCGCAAGATTTCGCTGTATCAAAAACATAAAAAATGCCATGAAAAATTCATTCGTCGCCAGAATTCAATGTCACATGCACAGCGTGTCGTCCACGTCTATATATAGACCAAACAGGATGGGGCGACCCAACCCTAGTCTCTCTATACAAACTAAATGATAAACAAGTCAGAGAAACTACATTCATTTGAATAATCCTTTGAATGAGAGAGTATACCTTATTATTTGTCACAGTATGTAACGGCTGTATCATAGGGCATCTAGTCATAAGGTCAAGGCGTTCTGAAATAGTTTCTTTTCAACTTCAGTGGCGGATCCAGCGCCCCTTTTCCGGGTGGTCAAGGGGCGAATTACTGAAAAAGGGCCAAAATACACCTGTTTTTGGATAATCTTGGGTCAGTGCCGGGGGTCCCCTCAGCACCCCCTGAATCCGCCACTGTTTGGGTTTGTTTGTTTGTTTTTTCTTATCCATTCGATTCGATGAAAATTGAGAAAATGATACAAAATGCATGAAAGTAATAACAGATAAATGTATATATATAAGAACATGTCCAATTTGAAGAAAGAATCGAATATGCTAAATTTTTACTGATCTTCAAAATAAACAGATGGAATGTAAGTTGGACATGTGCAATTTACTTTTAAATCATTATAACTTTTTAACCTATTACATTTAGTTTCAAATTGATTTTTCTTTTCTTTTCTTTTTTTTAAATGCTTTCCTCTATCTCTTTCCTTTATTATTTTACAAGCTAGCTAGAGACATGATACTTTATTGTTTTGTGTTGACGACAAGTTGGTCGGCAATACAAGTCCGTAGTACCAGAAACATTCAAAGAACGTCTATATATATCATCGGTACATGTGTTCTTAAATCCAAACTGAATATATAATCGATAATGTTTATTGAACTTCATTCTTTTATAAGTATATTTTATTCTTATATACATGTATATCATTCATATATTTTCGAATGGTGTTGTTTTGTGTTTTCTTTGATTCTAATCTTTCCTCTTTTTTGTTGTTGTTATATTGCTTTTGTTTTGTCTTCTCTTCATGTATTTTCTCTAGATACTTTAAATCTGAAGATATTAATAAAAATAGAAACCTAGAGCTGAATGACATACACAAAAGACTCCATTTCTGTCACAATGATTAAAGCAATGAGGGCTTGTACAGCAAACAAAACAGAAAAAAAACAACAAAAAACAAAAAACCAAACAAACAAACAACCAAAAAAAAAAAAAAAAACAACCCAAAAACAAAAACCAAAAAAAAAAAAAAAAACAAAAACAAAAACAAAAACAAAACAACAACAACAACAAAAAAACAAAACAAAAAAAAAAAACAAAACAAAAAACACACACATAATATTTTAATGTGTTTTTATTACTTCAAACTCATAAATCTTACTAGTTCATAAAATAAAGTACATGTAGTAGTCAAAACCTGACACGAAGAAATCGAGATATACATAAATTATCAATTACGACCATTGAATGTAAACCAAAATTTGAATGAATGAAATGAATTAAACAATCCCGTCGTTCTAATGAATGGATGAATTCATTCATGAATGAGTAAGATACATTTCATTAAAATTATTCAGAAGAAGCCAAGCGTATTAATTAATGAAATTAAAATCGATACATGGAATAGCAACATGCTGTTCGCCCTTCTCAATTGCTTCCAAAGCGAGGTTGCTGCACCAAACGAGACTGTGTACAGCAATGCATGTCGGGACAGGTTCTATTTATAACTTGTTTGTTAATGTCACCGACCAGACGACCTTGAAAATAGACAATCAGGGTGCACATAAACGTGCAGCAGACGGTATAAACGTAAACAAACGGCTTCATTGACATAAGGGAAATTCATTTATCTTTTTGTGAATCATAGGGCAATGTTTATATTATCGTTATCTTATGTATTCGTTTTCAATTTTGAAGTCTCAATGCCATGAATGCAAATATTTCATGTCATGATGGTAACGAGAAAAGCATATTAAGTTTGCTACAACCTTTGTATATAGATTTTCAATTCATGTATATCAAAATCACTGTTCAGTAATTAATTTCGACGAAATTGTAGTTTAGTGCTCTGTTTGATCCATTTTTGAGGAAGCATTCATTTTTATTTAAATTTCCGCGCGTTTTGCTACTAAAATTAATTGTTAAATAAAATCAATTCAGTGTCAATGATCGAAATTTCTCTCTTATATGGATTTCAATCTTATACTTTATGTGAAAAAAAATTGTAAAAGTTACTCCTCACTTCAAGTCGGATACTAATCAATAACATAAAGGAGAACTGTAACGTCCAACATGTATGACATGGGCGTGCATGAACATTAGGACTTGAATCTCTAATAAACCTCTTCATTGCGGGGCGTGGGTGGGGGGACGGTTACTTCCCGTTTTTCCCACTTCTGAAAAATATATATTCCTGTTTCTCCCACTTCATATGACAAAAGAAAGTAATTAACTTAATAGTTGTTTATCTAGTTGATCCTAATTAGTGTAAAAACATCTTGTAACTGGTGAAAATCTAGCTTTTTAAGGAAAAGTATTTTCATGAAAACGTTTTACTGAAACTAAATTGCAGAATTTTATTTCAAACAAGGGCATCTTCTCGTAATATGGTATGAGCAGACGACAATCTGATTCTAAGGGAGGGCGTGGAGGCTTGCAATTTTTCTGGGTCAGATTATTTATACTCATTTTCCTCCAACTCAGAGTAAGAATATGTATTTTTTTTTCAAAACTCCTTAAGGAGTCCTGTACATGTATGCTGTATAAGGATTTCTCAGAATGCACCTTGCGCCCATGATTTTGAAGATCAGTAGGTATGAAGTATCTTCTCCGAGTCATAAGCCTTACCAGATAAGAAATCATAAACAACTATAGTTCTACTATACCAAAATCGCCCTCTTTCAGCATGTTCAGTATAATCCGTATCGTAAAATGGATAATCGGGCCCCGAAAAAAAAAAAATGCCGTTTCCTTGACAACCGTACTGTAAAAGTAAATCAACAGGTTTCTTTCATCTTTATACGACATACTACATCAAAGGAATATGTAAATATATTCTGTTGTCTCAATTTGATATTGTATTGTGACAAAAGTATAAGACTGTAGTAATGATATTTTGTTTTTACGTCTTGGGCGGCGACTTATTTAAATACAAACACATGTGAAAATGCATTTTCCGCTCCAAAATATTCCAAAGTTCTTTTCAATTTAAAGTACATAGAATTATCATACAATGCCTAAACTGTAGAACGTAATACTATTGTCTTTTTCTAACTTTCAATTCTGAAACATTAAAAGTGAACGCATGATTATTCTGAAAGTAAGAAAAAGACACTTTATTTAAGTAATTGATCATGGGAAGTTTCCTTCAAATATCAGGAAAATATTGGTCATTTCTGCTTCGGGGATGAGTCCAATAATCGTGACAATTGGCCTCAAATACAGCCTTGAAAAATAATCGATCTATGACCTTGATTACTGACATACGACCTTGAAAAAAAATCCTTCTGGGATAATAAGTTTTAAGTGGAAATTCTATTGAAGAGGTATCTTAAATTATTGCCATTTTGGATCCTGACTATGTTTTGAAGTTGAAAATCAAGGTTTAATCCACTTCAAATGGGCAAATGATAAGGCAAAGTTCGTTCGTTAATTGTCTCCAGAGTGACCATAATTTTGCAACCCCAACCCCCCCCCCCCCCCCCTTACACCCACACACACGAAAGTAGCCTTACTATAAGTGCATCTACGAGGTGATAATAAGCTAGAAATAAAGAAAAAATCAGGTAAACTTACACAAAATACAGGTAAAATTCAGTACTAATTGGTAGATTGGTTAATTATGTGATTCTAGCAACCCCGTAATCTAAGTAATTATTCCTGTTCTTCCCACCTCAATTCCAACCTTCAATATATATTTTTTACAAAAGTGGGAGAAACAGGAAGACACCGGGGGGACAGGGGGGGGGGGGGGGGTTAAACAATTTCTTTTAGAGCATAACCTAAATCTTCTGCAAGTTCGACCTACAATAATGTAGATCAATATTTTACTTTTATTGCTTTATACAAAGTTAGTATTGTCGAGTATTATATTATCTAATATAAATAGAACATTTCAGAAATTAGATCACGAATACAGGCCTATGTATCTGTGTTAACTTAATAATCGTACGAAATATGAACAAACTATTTTAATATTTATGATATTGATCTTGTTTTCACGATGTGTACATATTTCATATTGTGCGAAATGTAGATTTGGATATGACAGTGACGCATAGACAAAAACTGAGATTATATTTCTGGTCTTATATCGCATGCAAGTTGAAAAAAAAAATATTCATCACCAAGAAAATTTTGGAATTCCATATTCTCAGCTTTTGCCTACACAGCCAATTGTGCCTCACATGAAATTCATATGAAATGAGCATCATGTAAATTTCACGTACATGAAAGTACATGTAAAATTCATATAAATTTCACATAAGATTGATATGAAAAATATTTCACATGAATTTCACTTAAATTTCCTTCACATGAATTTAAGTAACCTTCACAGGAAACTGAATTCACATAACATATATGTAAAAATCTTCACATGAATTTCATGTACAAAATTTCATGTAAATTTCATGTTCGTGCTCGTTTCACATAGATTTCATGTGAACTTTCATGTAAAGTTCATGTAAATTTCACATGAATTTCATATGAGGCACAATTGGCTGTGATATGCGTCACTGTCTGACCCAAAACGATACACTACAGTATAACCAACAATCGTTTTTGGGTCAGTTTGTCGGGCTAGAAATCCTTATATTTTCAGTGATGCTGAAAAGCACCAATCCGATCAGTGATGCTGCATGAAAAGCGCCAGTCCGATCAGTGATGCTGCATGAAAAGCGCCAGTCCGATCAGTGATGCTGCATGAAAAGCGCCAGTCCGATCAGTGATGCTGCATGAAAAGTGTCAGTCCGAAGGATTTGACCGGGAAAATTTCATTCGGACTGTCCAAAAGTTGAAAGTTTTGCTACAAAATTCTTTATTCGGACTGGCATCATTTTCAAAACGACTGGCATGCCTCCAAAGTTTTCCACACCCCTCAATTATTTTCCCGTCAAAATCGACAACGGTCAGGTCATGATGGTGACTGTCCCTGGGCAAAGATGGGCGGTATAAGGGTCAAAATAAGGAATGTTTTCACAACAAACAACTTGTTTAGTCAGTTTTGTTTTCGTCTAGAAATGAATAAGAGTCTGTATGAATATGTCATAAATCAATTCAATTTTTGAATAAAATCATTTATCTACGTATTAACCTCAGTTTTTTTATTGATATCCACTACTTTTCTATATCTTTATACATGTACATATGCGGACCCTGAATGTTCCGGGGGAGGGGGGGGGGTGGTAGGCTTATTATTATAAAAAAGAACTATACGTAGAGATAAAAAAAATAATGGTTTCGGCGAATTCCATCTAGGGGAGTCCTACCCCCACCCCCTCCACTAAATCCGCCTTTTGTGCATTGGTCTGGGTTCACGAGTTAAAACATCTGACTTCTCATTTGTACTTGTTCATACAGAACTCCAGGTGGTCACCTGCACTCATGTGAGTTTACTAGAAGTCACGAGTTCTGAACCGTATTGTACCATAAGGCAATTCGAACTTGAGATAATTCGTATATCAGTCAGTTCAAGTCACGATATAGGAAGTCACAGTGTTATCTTCTTACAAGTGTTAGTTCAAATGTAGAATGTGACCTTTTGTTTGATGTTATCTTTAGGGGTTATCTTTATGATAAAGATAACCCTTATCATCTGATGTAATGTGGAGAAATTTCTTCAATGGAAATTGCAGGTTGAAATGAGCTGTTACTATTACAAAAGGATGACATTCTTTCATGTTATTTTTAGACAATCTTGATTAATTTGTGTGAAAATATACTGGTAGAATGTAGAAGCATTATAGTACTTTTCACACGTAGAGAGAGAGAGAGAGCCGTTAAAAGGAGAAACCTATTTGAACATTGTTTTTTTTTCAGCCGTTCTGATTCTTTCTATTTTTTGCACAAGCTTAATTTTTTTAAAAATCACGACAAAAATGTTCAAGAAAAAATAATTCAAGAGAAATTCAAGATATTGTTGAGAGCATTCGCCGAGCAGTAAGATATTTTTAAAATGAATTAATATGAACCTAAAAATCAGGACAAAAACCTATCTTCTTTCGACATTTGTACACGGAAATAAACTCTTAAATTTACATTTCTTTAACTTTTTCATAAAAATATGATACGGAATATTCGCAGTGTAATTATAAATTCTTTTTGATTTCTTTATATAAAATCAGGTCAAAAACCTATATTCTGTCGACATTTTGTACACGTCTTTTAAGATCAGAAATAAACTCTTACGTTTACATTTCTATTTTACCGTAAAAATTCGGTTTCTGACCAATAAAAATCGTGCTACAAATGTGAATAACATAGCATTTACTGAGTAAGAGTACAAAATTGCGCACAAAATTACAAACACATTCATTAATGTCACAGGTAGACTACATTTTAAGCGTTTTTGATTTGTTTTTATCTCGGTTTTTTTTGTATGCAATAAAGGTGAACGTTCAGTCGAACATAAACATAGCAATACCTTTTGACTAAATACTATGTGGTATGTATTACACTAATTAATGTCATATTGAATCATGAGTTTGTGTACCTTCCATATCAAACATTTCTTCGTTGTTACATGTATTTGTTTCTGTTTCTGTGCGATTTTAAACATTAGCATTAACATATATGGTGCCACACTACTCAAACTAATATATATGGCGCCTCCATGAATGAAATTTACATGTAACATAGATGTCGCTACAGTGCTAAAACAAAAAGATACCGCCATTCGGCTCACACTTATAAAGATGGCAACACCATGCTCAATTAAAAGAAAGGTTCACACCCACTGATTCATAAAGATACATATCGACACCATGTTCACATTGGTCGCCGCAATGCACACACTAACATAGATGTCGCCACTTTGCTCACACTAACATATAGATGTCGCCACCATGCTCACACTAACATAGATGTCGTTACCAAACATGCATGCTCACACAAATAGGGATTTTTTAGTTCCTATAAAATAAAGTCTAAATTGAAATAATTCCTTTGTAATATTTCAATACGTCGATCTTAAAATTTTGTCGCTGATCATGAATGCCTTTAGTTGGTGAGTTTTTCTGTCTCTCGTCTTGTTTGTGTTTTATTGTGCTTTGAATTTTTGGAAAGAGGGGGGAGGGGTATAGATAAATGAAAGATATGTTCGTCTTGAGAAAACAAACTGTTTCAAAGAAAAATATCCCTATTTCATATCAATATTGACTTGATGACGTTATCTAACGACACCCACTACAGGTGTAAGGAAGGTACATCGTGAACATTTTAAAAATATTGACTTTTATTGACCCAGATGACCTTTTGAAACAATGGACTTAGATAGCCTTTGATCATCCCGCTCGGACAGTAAACAGAATGTTTACAAAGCAATCATGCCGAGGTCCTCTACGCTAAGTTTGATCACATAATATTAGTTTAAGATTCATCCCGAGCGCTAACAAAGATTATATTATGGAGTAGTAAAAGTACACCTGGCTTAATTCATAGGTATATATAGAACTGAAGTTGTAACTAGAGGACTTTGTTCCTTTTATTTTTATCCTTAAAAAACAAAAGCAAAAATAAATCAATATTAAACACCCCCCCCCCCAAAAAAAAGAACACTTGAAAACGTTTGAAATTCCTTTTTTTTCTAAATTTTTGAAATGATTTTTTTATAATTTGTATGATCTCTGTCTTTGGTAAAGCATGTTTTCTTTTTTGGAAAATGGCTGTGAATTTTCGATATTTTGGAAACACAATTTTGTTAACTTTGAAACCGATTCTAATACGCATCTTGTGGTTTTACATGTCATTCAACGTTAGACAATTGTATATTTGTACAAATGAACGTAGATCTACGACCTAAACGATTGTATCAGAACATATTTTCGTCTTTTAAATCTCAAATTTGAAATTGTTTAAAGAACTTTAAAAGATAAGGAACCTTCTGATGAAAACAACAACGCCATATGGACGGACAACATACATGTAGGAATCAACAATGCCGTTTGTTCCAATACATGAACTTTTTAGATTAAGGTATCACATGCGTCAGAAATTGAAAGTACTAGTACATATAGGTTATATTTAGATAGAACGTGACCGCGGAATTTCAATTTTTCACCAAAGAATTAAAAAGTTTTAAAAGATTTTAAATACTTGAACCAATATTTTACTTAGACTTAAAATGTTTTAAATGACATTACTATAAATTTACGTATTTCCCGCGAATTATCTATAACATTAAATGGGTTCTATTGAACGGAACATTTATATGGTATTTGTCTTTCTAATTTTGATTCAAAATTAAATATTTGACTGATACTTATACAGGAAATTGTATTGTCTGCAAAATTAATCTCGAAAACAAACAATTTTCACTCCCTTTGAATACATTTCTATTACATTCCATACAGAGAAAACTATCTTTATAAGAAGTTTTTGTGTCAAATATTGGGACGCCCCCGCATATACAGAAGCATTCGGATCCCCTCGCCCTTTATTTGTAACGGCATAAAAAGACTCGGATGCCAATGGTGGAAGGTTTTACATCAAATCGATGTAAAAGTAAAAAGGCACTTTTTCAACATTCAAAATTCTCAAACCTGAATGAGTGATTAACATAATTGTCAGTTACGATCCAGTGTTGGAATTTCTATTTCATGATAGATTATAACTAAACGAATAGATCAACGGGGAACTATTTTCAAAATGGCGCCGTCTGACGTCCGAGTCTTTTTTTCGATCAAAAAAGGTCGAGGTTAGTCCGAATGACACAGAAGAACGTTTCATGAAATGAACACAAGAAAGACATAAAACATACAGAGAAAAATAGATTTCAGATGAAGCAAAAAACCGTTAGTAAACTGTAAGGTCCAATGAAAAATGCGGCTTGTTTTAGCTTGTTTTTATAATTGTAAGGTTCAATAAAATGTGGCTTTTTTTTAAGCTTGTGCATGTTTAAAATTGTTAGGTGTAATAAAATATGTGCCTTTTTCAGATTGTGTATAAAATTGTAAGGTCCAATGAATCAATTGTAAGGTGTGTTTAAAATTGTAAGGTCCAATGAAATCTGTGGCTAAGTTTCAGCTTGTGTATAAGTAAGGTCCAATGAAATACGTGGTTTGTTTAAGCTACATGTATATGTCAATAAAGGGTAGCAAGCCATACTTTCTGACACAGACAAATTGAATATAATTGCTATATATCAATTACATTTAATGCCATTTGATTGCGGAAGAAGAAGAAGAAGAAGAAGAAGAAGAAGAAGAAGAAGAAGATGATGATGGTTTTATAATGACAAAGATGTGGCAGTAATTGTGATGAAGAAGACGACGATGACTGATGACTAAATGAAGGAGGCGCGACTAGATGAAGATCGAGATAGAAATTTCGCTCGTGTCAAAGACCTCAGTCGACCTGCGCGTCCCCAGTCAGAAAAAGTCTCATCCCTCTCATTAATGTTATTAATAATCACTTAATCACAGAAATGCAGTCAATATCATCATCCTGCCTTACTCCATAGTAATAGTATTGACCGTCGAGTCTCCATGTTCGTCATGAGTAGACTATATAAAGCCCCGTGGACTATTCCTGGACCGTAGCTCCGATATCCGACGGCGTCTTGAAAGGCAATTGGATTGACCGACTCTAAATGTGCGCCTAATTGAAGTTATTAAGGAAGCGTTTATCATCAGCGATCCTTCAAATGGCATTTAGATATCAGATTATTCCGAAAATAAATGTCGCTTTCTATTTGTATGGACGGCCGAATCGAGCAGCGATAAAAAGTGACCGTGTATGGTTTTGTTGATACTATTACACGTATATTTAGTTAAGAAAGCTTTTCTGAATTCTTTCTTCTCTTCGAAATGTAATCTTTTCTACACAGAAGCAAAACGGATTTCCATTTACGTGCGTTGAGCTGAAAGTAAAAGAGCAGTACGTAAACAGGTCGCGTTCTTACAGTGTCTATTTCCAGAACATATCTTTTTTTTAACGGAACATAAATTTTTATCGGCAAATTGGGTCTTTATATAATTAAATGCATATCATTTCATTTGAAAATTAACACAAAACCTATTTGTGTAAAATAATTCCGGAGTATTGTGCTAAAGACAGAAGCAGCCGGAAAAGAATCACATCAAAGAAATATTCAAAGAATTTCCCTACCTACCACTTTAATATACAATCAGAAAGAGACACTTGAATTAAACTGGCTTAATATAGTAAGATTTTCCATAAATTTCTTCGACATTCTAGTCATATCAGCAAAGGTCCTTTTCCGATCATGACCTGAAATGCCCAATTTAATGACTGTGACATCGAGACGTTTTTGATCAATAATCTCATGATAGCTGTGTATGTCTCCAGAGATAACCACAAATCAACTACGCCAATTACCACGCGAAATCGATATGGCTTTCAATGGCGCGAATATTCTCTATCGTGGGCCAAAAGGACCCGGATGAGACAAATACATGTAGAAGAACTTCCGGAAACCCGGGGGCGTGGGATAGTGTCACCTCGCGCCGGTAATCCACAACTTACAAGTGATAATTATACAAAATGTCATCCATCAGTTTCCCATTAAGAATTATTATATAAAATACATACTGTATCGTCACGTAGGACGGAATAACGTTCACAATCATTTTGTCAATGATGCAGCGATTTTCAGACAAGCTATAAAGCGTTTGAACCCCCACAAAATACGCAGATCGGTATCGTGTTTTTTTTTTTTTTTAATGTCCTTTATGAAAAAAGCTATGAGTATATCATTGATGTTATGATCAACAATGCAGTATGTAGTATAATGATAGCAGAGGATTAAAGCATCATCACATTATGCATTAGTTTTTACGACTCTGTTAGTTTATCTTTGCATAGATTCTGCTAAAGGTGATCTGGTAAGTCAAAAAAGCCCGGGACTTTTAAAATAAAGTTTTTTATCACATGATACACCCGTTATGCAGTTTCATAAAGCCATTTCATAAATATATGATATGATAACACGTTACATATCGCTCTGCTTGAATGCGATTGGTCAAGTTTGGAACCTAATCACATAAACCTTGACAAATGTGACCTTTCAAATATCGGTCAACTGTTAAATTCAGACCCGGAGTCAATATCAATGATTAAAATTGTTGTTGTTGAATTAGTTCTTGCATTAAAATACTATTCAAAATTGAAATACTTTTCTCTTAAGCACAGAATATCTATACGATGGGGACACTACTTCTCATGGCGTAGCAGACGACATCTACATCAACGGCGTGGTTCGCCTCTATAGTTCTCCGAAACGTTGATTTCACGTTAGAAATACACATTTTTAGGCAATATCATGTGATAAAGAGAATCTCAAATGAATTTTCATTTCATACGATGTATTATGAAACTCGTTGTGCGTTTTATAAAAACACACAACTCGTTTCATAATACATCGTATGAAATGGAAATTCATTTGAGATCCTATATATATTATTTTCAAAAACTTTAACTTGGGTTATTACACCCATTATCCCCCCCTTCCCATCCCAAATCGATACCACGTAGTTGATCCATCTGTTACATAACAGAGGGCATGGAATTCAACTCTTATGACCGACGGCGGGTGCGGCTTGCCAACAGGGGATGTTTACTCCTCCGGGGCACCTGATCCCACCTCTAGCTTGCTAGGGGTCCGTCGATGCTCAATTTGGTGCTCTATTGTGAGTGCTGTTGAGATTGTAGTCAGGATCTTCTTTATCTCATCTCTCTTATGATCTTTTAAAAGAGCTGATTCTAATTCCGTTTTGGATTTCGTTTCTAATCTAAACAAATATACGATTCAAAAAGAATTCTCGAAGTTTCCATTCACTCAGACTTCGATAAGAACTTGTTGTACTTTAGACTTATCAATGGGCTGAAACTTCAAATACTTCTTACACTAGAGTCCAAAATAAATTTGGGCATCTGACGACATGCAAGGACTTTGAACGTAAACACAGCGGTCGGCAAACAGAAATAGATCACCGGGTTAGAACGTCTGTGAGACACACCTTAATTGGGTAAATAGGTGAGACGTTCCCATGTTTAGGCAACAAAGATATGCGCCATTCTCAAATAGCTTTTTTGGTTCTAATTTTCATGCCTTTATCTACCTTTTTACTTCGTGGGTTTGGACTCAATGCAAAAATGATATTAAAGGTGCGGTTTTGCTGACTATAACTTTCTTTCATGATAACAGGAATCAATTTTGCAAAATGACATATAGATTAAAAGGTGCAGTTTGCTGAATTTAAGTCTTCTTTCACGAATACAAAGAATTAAATTTATAATGAAAAGATGGCAAATGTGAACGACGATAGTTGCCGAGTTGCTTATATATTCTCTTGGTCAAAGGTGTTGCCTCCTTCAAGTTTGTCTCATTTATGCACTGGCTTTCGCAAAAGACGTAAATAAACAGAACAAAAAGTGTTTGTGGCAGATAAAATTGTGTGTGTGTGTAGGCTAAGATGAATTCCCATCAAGGTCAAGGTTACATGTATACGGTCAAACCTTGCCAGAAGAAAGGCCTTGTCATTAGTAATATAGGCTAAAGGTATGCGTTATTAATTAAGGTTCATAAGTCTCAGACAAACGAACAAACAGACATACAAACAAGACTTAAAAATATGCAGTCCGATCTTCGACACGAGGGTATATTGATATTCTTGGATACGGCTAGAAAAGAAAATGCATAGATTGAAAATAAGGACCGTTATTCACAAATGCACTTTTAAGAGTCGAGAACATAGATTGAAGCCGTGTCAAATGGTAACCGTTTTATTGGACATTTTTCATACTCGCGGTCTTCGGACTTCGCATTTCGAAGGGACTTTGTCACAAACGCAAAATATAAATTTTGTTCCAATGAACTTAGAGTACTCTGCGTGAAGAATTTATTTGTTTTCATTTGTATAAATACATATTGAACGTTGTCCATTGTCATTTCGTCCATGTGTGTCCTCATTTAACGTTTTTAATCGCGCCTGATTTCTTCTATATGGCCCCTTAAGTGCGAAGTCCGAAGTACGTTAACTTGAAAAATTTCCATTAATACCTTAGATAAGACAGTTTTACCATAAGGGGTATAATGAAATTTCAAGGTATTAATTTTGGTATTAATATGATTTTACTGCAACAAATGGATCGCTTTCCTACTTAATACATGTATACCCATCTTATCTCCTCACGATAGTTATGTTAATGATCCAAAATAAGAGTAAATTTCAATCATTCGCCCAAAATAACTCAAGAAATTGCACAAGTTTCATGATATAGTCAGACAAGTAAATCGCACGAGATAGCTCCCACAAAATTTCGACGTTGACGCAGTTTCGGATTCCGAACAATAAGTTACGTAATCCTATCAGTCATGTATAGGGACATTCTTTACAATGCTGTACAGGAGCCAGACAGTCTTGTACATGGGCCAATAGTACTCTAGGCGGGAAATAAGGCCAAAAACGTGACCAAGACGAGACGTTTTAATTTTTTTTAAAAATAAAATTAAAATAACAGAGGAAAAATAAGTCATAAACAGAATTCTGAATATGCTTACATCAATCTGTCTCTTTTAAATGTCGGGAAATTTAGACTTATTCTGAAGGTCTTCGACTAGACTATAGACTTTTCTTTCTTGTTGTTGTTTGCTTGTTGTTCAAATTGTGTATTCATTTATTTATTATTTTCCAAATACAAAATCGATAAGAAGCACTCTGGCAAACTTGGATCGTCCTCTCCTCTCTGAAAATTTCGGGTTTTTTTTTTCTTTTCAAAATCGTACAATCAAGAATGCCTCCAAATCACTATACATGTACAAGCAACATACAAAAAATTCAATGCGTTGAATCCAAACCCACGGGGATCTATCGCGCTTTCCGATTGCTTGATGTAGTACATGTACATAACCCATGCTACATCAAGCAATCGGGAATCCCTGTGTCCAAACCAAAACCCTTTTTGCTCTGCATTTTCTTCATAAAACTAACTCTAACTTAAAGACATGTACTTCAAGATTTATTCAATTTTCTATTTCAGTGAAATTAAGCATTTCTTGTCTTCCTAAAACTTCTTTTTCTTTGGTCCTTGTCTCGCGTGTGGTCATTATGGGTACCTTGAGAATCAAAAATTCATGCCTATAACTCGCTTGAAATCACGAGTAATTTCTTAGAAATATCGATCGTTTAACCTATTGAATATCATTTCCAATAATATATTCAATCATATTTCTTTAAGTTACGCAGACAAGAGGCTTATCTATATTACATAATACATAACATAATTCTGTCCTTATGGATATGGGATTTGGGTCAGTGGGTCAACACGTGATCATTAACAGCGTGCGTCCATGGCACGTGCAGTCTACTGGTTACAATGGAACTAGTTAGCTGATGACTTGGTGTGGTACGTGACTGCTGTGGGGTCTTGAAGGAGATCTTACTAATGCCTCTTTCCCTTGTTGTTATCATTGCTATGGAGACTCTGTACCAAAATTATTTAGCTAGATAACTGCACTTGAGTCAGCTTTGATTTTTCTTTACCCATTTATTCCTTTTCGGTGAATTATGAAAAAGAAAATGTGTAAGCTATACATGTATCAATGACGAAGAAAAAATATTAAATTGGAATTGTAAACGTTAACGTGTATACGTAGGGCATGTTGGTCGAAACTCTGCAGAATTAACTAGCCGCTAGGTTCTACTCTGAGAAAACTCTAAAATAAATGAAAGGCTTGAAAACGTGAGAGATTTAATATATTCGGAATATAATATACATGTACTTTTTTTTTTATCCATTTACGTTTCATTTTCAAGTTATCTTTGCTTGCTTGGTAATCTACTGTTGAAGTCGGTGATATTGTATGGTTGATGTAATCGTTCATAAATTGAAATATCGAACGACTCGCCATTTCATAAAGTGACAATCTTGCTTCTTTTTAAAAAAAGAACAGTGACAAAGTCTGCAACGTGTTCTTGATGGCGTGCATCGTAGATATATGTATAAAAGTATATCAAACCTCATTTCTAGCTTTTTGGGCCAGAGGAAATCTAAAGAAATTCATGATCGAAGGACCTTTTTTTACAACATCCTCAAAAACAGTCTCATTGTGTTATTTGGGAATGGACTGATGGAAGCGAGCATTCCAAGAGCAGAATCTAGGACAGCAATGTAAACTTTCATTGAATAAAATAAAATGACGGATCATTTTGTAGATTCGACTGGGAGAAAAAATCATTGAAATCATTCGCACTCTCTTTTTTGGAGAGAGAGATTTTAAAATAAACGACTAACACCTTGGCTACGTTTTGTCCATGACACGCGTTGTGGGCTATTTTCGAATGTCTGACCAATGAAGGCAAGATAGAAGGACATTTCAGAGATAAAGAGCGCTAGGATGAGAAAGACAGCAATTTTATTTCAATAACGCGTCTCTGTTTTTGACGTACGTGTGCGCGTGTTACACTTTGGTCATCGTGACACGGCAATTCTGTAATTTCTTGGAAACACTTCAATTTTTGTCTTCAGATCACGCATTGTGATACAGTGCCAAACAAAGGTCATTTTAAATAAAATACTTCTCCAAGTGAAAGTATGCGTGAAACCGGGAAAATGATGAGTTTGGCAAATTACAAGGGGGTGGGGGGGGGGGGGGAGGTCCGACCTTTCTACCCTCTCTACATCTGCCCTTGTCCAACTGATGTGTTTGTTATTTCATCACTATATGTTTTTCATTGACAGGTCAGAAAATGTAACCATATTGTTGTTCCAGAATCTGACCATCGATGTTTTTTTTTTATAATTCATTCATGAATCTCGTGCTACCTTAAATGGAGTCGACTCGGGTATACATATGCTCTATCTGCCTTAGACTCTCTTCTATGAATATATTTGACGTTGTTCCAGAATCTGACCATCGATGGTTTTTTTTTTATAATTCATTCATGAATCTCGTGCTACCTTAAATGGAGTCGACTCGGGTATACATATGCTCTATCTGCCTTAGACTCTCTTCTATGAATATATTTGACGTTGTTCCAGAATCTGACCATCGATGTTTTTTTTTTTTATAATTCATTCATGAATCTCGTGAAACCTTAAATGGAGTCAACTCGGGTATACATCTGCTCTATCTGCCTTAGACTCTTCTATATGGATATTATTGACTTAATGAAAAACGTTTCCCAGAGGAATTGAAATTTACATCAATCTAATGAATGGATGGATGGATGAATGAGTTGATACTTCGGAAATGCCTATATCAAAAGCTGACAAGGGAAACATCAATAATGTGCCAGTATATGTAATGTACATTAAAAACTTTGATCAAATTGCCCGTAAGAAATTTTATTTTCGATCTGCAGTGTTCTTTCCATGTGTTCCAAGTTACCATGACCCTATTTTAACTCTATAGTAGCATCATGTTCTAGTAGTCGTGGACTATTTCGTCCGGTGACATAATAACCTTTGAGCTTTATGATCTTGGTGGTCAATAGTTTCTATTTCTTGTTACTGCGACCTTTTGTCGCAAATTGGCATGTATAATCGGTACTCTAGCTATCTACCTAAGTGTTTAACTTTGAAGAGGTTTGTGACCTTGAACTTTGACCTCAATTACTCTCTTCATGGAGATCATATACATGTACATGTATTAAAATCTTAGGGATAAAAGCATGTACACAATCTTGTCCATACAGACATGACAAACAGACAGACGGACGGGCGGACATGTAGTCATAAGATAACAATTCCACCTAAATACGAATGAATAAGAGTAAACGTAAACGAAACATTTATACCAAAAACCGTTTATGAAAGATGTTGTAAAACGAAGTCATGGGTTCAGTGGGGCTGAAATTTTCTATCTTAAGTTTCTTTCTTTCTTGATCCATCATGTCGCATCTTGCCACCAAATTTCATCATAGTAAACCTTGTTTTTATTCCATTCCTTTATTGTCCTCATTCAAACAATAGAATTATAATTCTTCTAACGTGTTAGTTTGTTCCCAATTCTGGACTTCATACATATTTCATGTGCAATTCGACACTCCTATAAGTTACACACATCTAGGGGAAATCGGTCTTACAATCTTGCCTACATCCCACTTATTTTGAACCTAAAATTTTATATCATATTTTATTTTGAAATGCTTTTAAGAACTTATTTTATCAGGTGCTGGGTAAACAAAACCCATGTTTTATGGGAAAACATAAAATTCAATATTTGATGTCGCAAATTGAAACACAAACCATTGCCCTATCATACCACTCACAGGATTGTGTACGATGTTTAATTTTTCTCCACAAGTATGTTACATGTACCAAATTCATTCCATCCATTCGAAAAAAAAATTTTCCGAAGGAACATGATTCTTTTTTAAAATTACATTCACTATACTTCATTGAGTGACAATAAAGCCGACGGACAGACGAATAGGCGATCAAAACGGCATTCATCCTCATTGTAAAAGTACAAATGGTATAAATTTTACTTTTACGATAAATATCTCTCGATTTCATTAAATTCTACCCTGTACCCATGTATATTGAATGCAAATTTTTAATCTGTCCTTATGCGACGCAGAAATATGCAAGTGTGCAATTAGGGACGCAACGTGACCGATGCACGTCTTGAGGAGTACATACTTGTTTTTTATTCATTTTCAAGGAAATTAATTTCTACACATAATTAAAAACAAGTTATTTTTTTCCATTATTTTTTCCTGGAATATGAAAGCGCAAGGTTCACGGATACAGGTATAAATATTAAGGTCGGTTCAAAATTATAATTTCTGGAAATCTTTCTTTTTGGGTATCATGTCTTAATATGTTATTTATGTTTTTCTAGGATATGAAAGAAATCTGAGTATAGTGGCAAACTTTCACTACCTTACGGTTCATAGATGAAAAAAATGTATGTTTATACGGTCAGTTCCAAATTGTGACATCACGTGTCAGAACATACCGTCCTAAATACATGTACATGTACATGTATGCTCGTGGTCTCAACACGTGGTGCAGTTTGTGCATATAGTTCCAACCTACTTTTACAGGGGCGGATTTAGACGGTTGTTGAGGGGTATAGTCAGGAATCCCCTGGAATATTTTTGGCTTAGTAACAAAGTTTTCATGACTCTAATTTTTGGTTAAGTTTCTTTTAAAAATGAATCCTTTTTTTTCTCTCTTGATGTATGTAACACCCGAAAAATTGGACGGAAAAGTGCATCAATGCGCGTAACTCGTTGATGCAAAAGTTTTCCGTCAAATTTTTCGGGTGATACCTGCATCAACAGAAAAAAAAATAAGATTCATTTCTTATCATTTTATATCTTCTTCTTATGGAAAACGGATTGTTTTCTTGAATCTAATAACAGTCAATCCTCGCACTATAGATACAACTGCCTCCCAAAACGAAAACAAGTTTTGGCAGCCGCCATGACAATCGCGTCTCTTTATTTTTTGGGATAAGAACCATTTTGAGGAAATCCTAGATGCACAACAATTCTTTTTAATTTGGTACCATTGGAATTTTAAGCAAACATCAACATATCGTGTGTTTTTATTTCAGCTACGAGCTGATACGTGTTTTAGGGAATTCCCATTTCCAAAAATAATGCTATAAATAGACGTCCGTGAAAAATTTAGTTAATTGATGTATCAACAAAATTTCTCAGCCAATCATAATCTTCGTTTCTATGTAATAACAACGGAAATTAAATGATAGTAGTAAACCATGATCACATTTTTTTTGTATTGTCAATATATGTTTTTTGGGTTCAATAATCTAGATATCATGATTATCTTTTGGTTAAGTTTCCATTAATATAATTTTTATTAAGTACATGTATCTAATAATCATTATAATAATGTTGATTGACATTAACATAATTTACTATTAGAATGCTATATCGTCGGGTACATTTTCTCACTACATGTACTGCCCTTTTTACGAGCGTACTAAGTAGAGCCGCATCGAAATAATTTTAATTTCTTATCAGGCTTGTTAGGTCACCTACATAATTTACATACTGACTTAGAAACATATAAATCTTATCTGGACTTAAGTTCATTTGTACTTAAATGTGTTCTAAAGATGTGAAATCTAGGTCAATAGACGACATGCTATTATCCTTTGTTTCTTTTTTCTTTTTTAAATATGTTCAAGAGAAAATTAATGTATTTTCTATTTCGGTATTGTTCTCAATGTCATTTATACAAGAAACTAATGATACATGCTGATTTGCTTGTAAATCTAATATAGTTTTCGATTTACATCCGATACCGCTTCTATAGTTACGGAGATGATTACATGTCTGTTGAAATGGTTAAGGGACGAACTAGTGCACAGTTGATACTAACAGTATGTCTAGACTTAATGACTTTGATATTCAGTTACAGTCCACGTGTACTATTGTTGTCTTGTATCGTAACGTTATTATATACATAGTGCGAAGCGTAATATTCTGATGAAATCCGAAAGCCCGGATAGGCCGACAGGTTGTGCCCATGCGATCCGGACAACCGGGTCATCCGAAATTTAAAAAAAATCCGAACCTGTAAAACTCGAGGAATAAGAGATCTGTAACAATATGCAAATCATTACAGATCTTAATTCAAGTGTCTCTAAGTACTTAATCTTCTATCTTTGTTTACTTTTTCGTGGTATTCCAAATATGGATACAAGCATGTCAGAATGAGAGGAAACAATAAATAAATGTTACGTAATCATGCAGATGGTGTGTGTGGTTTTTTTTTTTACATACAGTGTCGGTGACTTTTTAGGAGGCATCTCCAAATTAAGTGACGGAAATGACAACCACGTGGTGTAAAACGTGAATGAATCCTCCATTATGACAGCTCATCTTAAAATTCCTTTGCAACGAATACGAAATGAGAACGACGCCAGTAAAGTCACAGGCCAAAATAGTAACAACATAGGAATTTCATGCATTGAGATTTAGACCATTTTACAGATATTCAGAAATATATGGTTTCAAAAGCTATTTGTAGTTGTCCGTTCTGTGCGGTTTTTTTTTTTCAGTTTACTTTCAACATCACTTGACGTAGTCCACATGTTCGTCAACGATCAAAGTGTTGAAAAAAAAAACTCAATTTCATCTAGATGATGTTAAAAATATCTAAATGGAAACGACATCGGCAGATTTTCATTTGCACAAATGATACGTTCAGTAGATCCATGATGAAATATTTGGTACCAAACCGAAGGAATTGTCACAAGGAACAGACATGCTAATTACGAGAGTCCTAACTAGCTCTTATAGACAGACAAACGGACGGACGGACAGACGGGTGGACACAGAGATTCCTCTTGGGTACCCGCCATCTATCAGGGCCTCACTACTATACAAGTTAATATTAATTTAGAGTATCCATGGCCATGAATGAGAACCATACATACTCTTATGTACACATGAAAACCAGTAACAATGAAACGGCGTGTGTTATCCGGATTAGATGCGCATAACCCTACAACCTTTCCTAAGTCCTGCACACAAGGAAAGGTTCTGTTAGGCACGGTCCATTTTATATTCGGGGGGGGGGGTTGTAAGGGGGCTTGGGTTTTATGTCGGAGCAAGATTTTTTCGCCCTGGACCGGGGCAAAATTATTTTTTTCTTGTACAGTTAGAGCAAGAAATATTTTTTCCTAACAAGTGTGCATATTTTAAAGAGTGTTCGAGCTTTACCAATTTTATAAATTCTTAATTTTTATTTGTTACTCAAAACTCTAAATATCATTTTATTTTTATGCCAAAATTTCATTCACTTCTAAAAAGATTAATAAAATATTTTTACAAATAAATATCAGTAAACAAAATTTATGTAAAGTACATATACATGTAAAAGAGTCTGAAGGGAGTTTCTTCTATTTTTCTATATTTAGAATTGTAAATTGGTCAAAAACTTCAAAGCTTGTATACAAAATTAGATATACGTGTATTTAAGCGTTTAAGGGAGCCCTTTTTTAATTAAAATGTATACTATTGATATTTTCAAATATGAACCTTGCCAATGAAGAAATCATTTTTTGATATAAGGTGAAAACTGCGGCGAGCGAAGCGAGCCAGAAAGTGTTTAGGAATATAAAGCGAAAATAATGGTAATTTTTCAAATTCAGATTACTTGTAAGAGCAAGATTATTTCTTTCTGCCACAGCATAAGCAAATGTATTATTTTCATCAAAAGTCAGAGCAAAAAAAATATTTTTGGACCCCCCCCCCCAACCCAGAATATCAAATGGACCGTGCCTTAACATTTTTTTCTCTACCTGATTCTCCAAAAACAAGACTTGACAACCAATGATTCATGATCTCCATGACAACCTGTTTTTTTTTTAACTTTTAATTTCAATAATCAAATGTTTAAAATTATATTAAAACTACATGTATATATAATATTCAATCATTATGATATTTTGCAGCGCTTCAGCGATATGAAGTTAATTTGCAGTGAATTAGGATAATTATGCTAGTATTATTTGTATTGCGTTCTGCTCTAATTTTGTGAAAATCGGTAACGCACCTGTTGCAATCCTATTTTAGTCAATATAACTATATACAGGTCTTGATATGTCAATCCGAAGTGCATATATAATGCACATGTATAAAAGTTCATAATACATACATGTATAATACTAATGAGCGGGTCTAGGAATCTGTTCGTGAGGGAAAGGGGGGGGGGTGGGGGTTGGGGGGGGGGGGGGGGGTTGACGTTTGGCTAATAAGTTCGTTCATGCGCGCGGTAAGTGAAGAAAATGCTTTGAATCAGGATTTTCAGCGAATTTAAATCTAAGAAACATGTTTTTTTTAACCGTTGCGCCCCCTCCCGTTCCCCTCAAAACAGGACAAACGGTGCTTATTTCTTTCTTTTCGACTCATCATGATTTAACGGGAATGTGGACATTTTCCCTCAATCTTTTTTCAGATTTAAGACAATTCTACGCCATTAAAAGGAGATTTATGATATTCAAATTTTAAAAAGGACAAGCGACGTACTAGGACTGAAAGTGGTAGTGGGGGGGGGGGTATTTAGGGAGATGGAAGTCAGGATCCCCTCTAGGAAATTTGACAAAAATGCTGATTTTCCGGTTCCTCACATTTTTTTTTAACAGCTTCGTATGGGCACCTCCTCATTGATGGGCTTGGATCATACAGGAGAACAATTTTAGTTCCGCCCATGGATGAAAATGACGTTCGTGTACAGTGCATCTGTGTTGACTTACAGATACATGAAGCAGAGCACAATGACGTCATACAACAGAATGGAAGTCAGAATTAACCCCCCCCCCTCCTCTTTCTAGAATTGGTTGAAAATACTTCATTATTCAATCGATAACAATGTAGATATTTCCTATCCGCGTGTAAAATAATTTTGTATACTTTATACGTAAATATACTAATAATTCAAAAAATATAATATCAAATATCAAGCTCGTTTCAATTTGAGCAAAAAGGTCATAATTGATGTATTTGTTCCAAAAGTAAATTTCCAAACCAATAGAAATCTTTTTCTTCTTCTTTATTGAATATCTGATAAGTAATAATCATTATGAAACGAAATGAACTTACACAAAGGACAGTAAATGTTAAAAGTACTATTAAAATGTTGAGAAGAAATCAAGGTACATGCTCATACAATGTACATCAATTCATCCGACTGTATATACATGCGACAATTTTAATATTACTAAGTTAAAGTATTAAAAAAAACAACACTAATCAATATGCAAAACAAAAATTATCAGTGTGATGATTGAATAAAATACCAGGGTAACAGGTAACTTCACACCAAAACGCTTTCGCACCTGAGAATTTTCGCACTTGGGAATTTTCATCCGGGTATTTTCTAGAAACTAATGATGAAAATACATCAAAGAATCCATGATTTCTGTATGCATGGTTTCAGAGACTAAAAAAGTATTACGACAGCTACATGTGCATGTATCATGTAAAAGTTAAGTTGTAATAGAAATGTTACATTTAATTCGGACTGAAAGACAGACAGATATGCCATCAACTGAAATGACTGTACCGAAATACATGTAGGTAATTCATGAGAGAACTTCACATTAATCCTCGTGGCACTAGAGTTAATGGATAAAGATGTTTTACATGTTCTTTCTCTACAATTTACCCTATATGGCTTTTTTTCAAGTTTTAATTTTCGTTTCGATCTGTTTCGTTTCGTTTCGTTATATGATCAATTTCGATTTTGTTTCGTTTCGCGCTTTACAGGGACCCAAAAGTCGCGCATAATTTCAATCCAATTTCTCAATCCTTTGCGGAGAAAACTGAAGCAGTATGACAATCAGACATGCAGACTGACAGACAGACGGATTCGACAGCCATCGAAAACATGATTGACCTGAATCTGGCCAAATATTGAATGTTTTATAATTTTATTGAGTGTATATGGTTATAACCAATAACCAATTACTAGAATCTGTGACTTCCGTAATCAGATCGTTAAATAATAAAAAAAAAATGCTTGTTATATCATACAAGGCACTTTGTTATTGTCAAGTTCTGCGAAAGCAAAAATAAGAGAAAACCTCAATTAATAGGTATTTATTGTGTAATAAGATATCAGGGATCGTTCAATTATCCAGATTCCAGGTACAAATAGCAGGTATAATAACATGGACAATAACATCATAGGCCATGCATAAGGCTAAAAAAAAAACATCGCTTAGTGTCAATGTCGGCAACGTGACTTCATAAAAGGGATGTCACACAAAGTCATACATTTTTAGTAGATGTATAAGTTATGTACTTTATCGACCTTTTTCAACAAGGAAGTTCAATTTTTGGTTTTGTTTACTTCTCAAAATAAAAATATGATTTTAAAATTCCAATACAAAATCTAAAATTTCATTACATTTTTTGAAGCTATTTTCTTGAATAAGTTTTAAAAGGTCTCAGATTATTTGGATATTTGATTTTTTACTGAAATTCAAATTATACAAAGTGTTTGAATGTCAAATTTTTTTTTCATTATTTTGTGTCGCCATTTGAAATCAATATTTGAAACTCAAGTATGTTCCTGATAAGTATACATAACTTATTTATGGACATTACTTATCGCAGCTACATAAACGAAATAAATCGTCTGGTTGTATTGATGCCAAGTAAATTTCAATCTCAATCCGGAACTATAGGACCGAGTCCAAAAACGTCACTTGAACGGTTTAAGATATGACAGACCATCGTACCGACCGCTGGCTGTCCTCCAAGCGTTTCGATGATATTGCACAGCTAGCCAAAGGTCTTTTGATATTCATGAAAGTCAAATTCCTTGGCAATTTTTCAAATAAATAGACGTTTTGTATTGTTTCTTGCGTATTTATTTAATTCCAGTAAACAACATGAGATTTGTAAATAATGCAAATTCTTGGCAACCACAAATCTAAGCACGTAGTTCTATGACCAAGCAGGAAAAGTGATTAACTTCGGGTTACTTACATATTGTTTATTACATCATTCATTTTCAAAATTTTGACCTTATGATGGCGAATCCAGGTATTTATGAAATTCTGAGGTGTAATACACATTCTTCGAGGAACTATTGGAGACAACAAAATGTCCTTTACATATAAAGGACCAACAACCATTTTGATTTTGATCTAACTAAAACTTGACGAGATTTTGGTTTCGACAATATAAAACAGTTATTAGGTTTGTTACTGACCGTCAACAGAGATTTTTCGGGTTGATCAAGCCGATAAATCTCTATAGACGGTCAGTAACAAACTTAATAACTAATATCGGAGTTCCGTTTTGGATATTTGTCTTGTAAGTTCATTTGATATTTTGATGCTTTCAATCATCAAACAAACTTTTACTTTATTCTAAATACTTCTAACACTATTTGTCATATTTTTGTCTGAAGTATTGCTTAAATACAAATCCTATATTCCTTACTACTAACTAAAGACTCTACAATTTGATCCATTTTATTATATGTTATTTTACACCTACATGTAGATATTATAGCCATATGACACGCCAAAAAAGCAACACCTTTGCCACCTACATGTACGTGTTATTGATGCCACAGTAACATGTTATAAATTCTGCAGTAATAACAAACATTACGACCTCCCCCGAGAGTGCAATCAGCCAAATTGGTCCCAGGCCCTGCAATCTGAAATATTCGAAACAAGGTACAAAAATAGGTACAGTTCCATGTACCTAACACCTCATCTGGCATGTACATATCCATGCATTAATGAAAACATATCATTCACGTAGGCGGATCTAGAACTTTCATCCGGGAGGGTGTCCAAGCGGTCAGGAAAGGGGGGAGGGGGTGTCCAGCCAATACTTTTGAAAATATCTATGTAAAATTGAAGGAAGATCAGCATTTTTAGCAAATTCAAGGAAGGGGGGGGGGGGGGGGCAGGATGTGACCCATCTAACCACTCTATAGATCCGCGCTCACATACATGTATTCTCACGTTTACGATCATGCATCCTGGCTATGTCCCCTGGACCCACCATGTGTTGCTTGCTTTGATTAACTTTCATTATTGTTAATTAGCTTGTACAACTGCTACTTGTATGAAGTGGCCATAGGCTGTACATGTTTTTAGTGGTACGCAATCAGTGCAGATCTACGGGAAAGGAGGGGGGGGGGGGGGCTGGAAATAACCTTTCATGCAATTCGTCGAAATTCATAATTTTTTCTCAAAATTTCTTAAAACTTAGTAAAATATATGGCTTTGCTTCCTGAGTAGGATGGAATCAATCCCAACCAAATTCCTACATATATTTTCTAGTTCACATTGTAGATCTTGGAAAATGGTGGTGGTGGTGGTGGTGGCTATATATAAAAATAACATTCTTTTGCAGTCAGTTGTGATGATAAATCTAACGTTTAAAATATAAAAATACTGGAAATCTCATATTTTAACCTTGATCTTTTTTTTTCCAGACCAAGACAAAATCCAAGTCTTGTGTTTTGGGCAACAATTCTTGGAAATATAATCGGCATCCATACCGAAGATCAAAAATACGAACAGGACAGGCTATTTTACTGCTAGTATTTCTTCACTGTGAGCTTCAACTTGCAGAAATACAAGTTTAGTTCAATGTCATAACACATAAACAGTCTGGACAATGCTCAATACGTCTCAAATCTCGGCGGGGTTAAAAAGCTGTATCCCTGACAAGACTAATGGATGGACAAACGGACGGACAGGGTGATTTCTATAGACACCACTATTTTATTTGCTAATGACATAAATATACCATCACGAAACCCGTAAATACACCATGTATATTTAAAAAACGCAAACAACGATTTTCTCTTTCCCTTGTCTCTTACAATGCCAGGAAAACACATATTTCGTAGGCTTCTCTTTCTTTTGTAGAAAGATGTATGTTTTGTCATTAACAACTAACAAGAATGTATCCTACTATACTATATTATAACCTGTACTCAGCAACGTGACAAAGTAACCATGACAACTAACACGTGGTTTGTCTCGACTCTACGTCACTGGAATCTAGGTAACCATCATTTATACGAAAATTGATGATGACAATTCTACAATTATGCTCTGATAGTCTACATAAGTAACAGTAATTTTCTGTGCATCTCCTTACAGAATGCATATAGGTCGACAAAAACTAAGAAAATTAGTGGCGGATTCAGAGGGGCGGAAGCGGCGTCCCCTGGCACTTAACCAAAATTTTTCAAAACCCAACATTTTGGCCCATGTACAGTAAAAATCGGCAAAATTCTCCCCTTGACCCCGGCAAAGGGGGCGCTGGATCCGCCACTGAAAATATAAGAAACTCTCATTACATGTTTATGTCACCAGTATTTTGAGGCTGTCCTTCTTGATGAAGATCCTCACCCCCTCTCCGTAGTTGTGTGCATGGGTGGGGCAAATAATTCTTGGCACAAGGGCAATAATTTTAACATTGACATCTTGACAAGAAAACATGAAATACTGTAACATAGTGACAATATTACTGTAACATTGAAATATTTCATTTCTGATTCGAAAGTATGTCAAGGTGTTTTCTTTTTCAAAATTGGATAAGCCTAATGGTCAAGGTCAGAATCGCAAACATCGTAAAATATCCTAAGGTTAGGTCACAAAAATGTTTCCAAGGTCAAAGTCATGCATATGCAAGTTTCCTCGGAATGACCAATTTACGAAAATTTAAAATATTTTTTTTATAATGCATATGAATATGAAATAAAAATGTTGAAACTAAAAGAAAAAAAGTTTCAGACCCCCCCCAAAAAAAAAATCTGTTTGAATATTGATTCTATTTTCACACATAGAGACTTCTGTAGCGAAGGCGTCAGTCACGAGATCCTGTAACCAGTGGTGTTATTTTTCAGTTTGTTCTATTAACACCTTGTCTTGAAATTGGAGCAGGAGGCAAACCTCGTCAAGGTTAACACGATTTTATTCACTTATTATTGAAAAAAGTGTAAGATATTATATACTGTAACAAAGACTCAGGTGTATCTTTACAATGGAGGGATTATACAACAAGGCCATAGTAATTAAATACTTTGTTTTACGTCCGCGGGCGGGTACCTTTTAGGATAATTCCTCAGAAAAAAAACACAAACAAACACGCTTTTTCAGGTATAAAATATCAGTAAATGACCTTGAATACCATAAAATGCCTATTTCACCATTAATATCACGAGATAATAGTTTTTCTAAAAAAAAAAAATAAAGTAAAAATAAACAAAGTCCGAATTATCCGCTTCTTTTGAGAAAAATATTTTCCTTCTTTGTTTTCAGTCTTTCTTTCAAAATTCCTTCATATTGATCTCGTGTTTGTAAGTTTTCATGCCTGGCGCGAGGGTACAGCCCCGACCAGTCGAAAGTTTAACGCCGAGCTGACGAAATTTTGAAAGCTCAATTCGAAAGTTTCGTTAACTATTCGTCAGCGATTTTTTGAAAGCTACTGAGATGACGAAATTTTGAAAGCTCTAAAAAGCTTTCGAAAAATCGCTGACGAAAATTTCGTTAACTAATTTTAGTTAACGAAAAATTTGAAAGCTATGAGCTTTCAAATTTTCGTCATCTCGGAGCTTTCAAAATATTTGAAAGCAATCGCTGACGAAATTTTGAAAGCTATAGCTGACGAGAGTTTTGAAAGCTATCGCTGACGAGAATTTTGAAAGCTATCGCTGACGAGAATTTTGAAAGCTATCGCTGACGAGAATTTTGAAAGCTATCGCTGACGAGAATTTTGAAAGCTATCGCTGACGAGAATTTTGAAAGCTATCGCTGACGAGAATTCTGAAAGCTATCGCTGACGAGAATTTTGAAAGCTTTTTGAAAGCTTTTGAACGCTCGGGCGCCATATTGTTTTTGCAATGGCTGCGGCACGTCTCGGACGAATTCCTCTGCATTTACGAGAGAAAATTGTAAGACTGATTAGTGAAGGCAAGTCTCAAAGAGAAGTTCACATGCGGCTGAGAGATGAGGATGCAGTGCATGTTTCCACAGTGTCGATTTGCAAGTTTCTTGGCAGATACCGGCGAACAGGGAGCTGTCTCGATGTCCGCTCGAAGCACCCACACCTTAGGATTTTGAAAGATCCACATATTCAGTTTATTGATCAGCAAATGAAACATGACCCGGAGACGACAGCAGCGGATCTGACTCGACTACTACGTCAACGATTCAACGTCCTTGTGAGCAGCTCCACAATAAAACGTGCAAGAAATACTCTCGGATGGAGATGTTCAAAGCCTAAATACTGCCAGATGATCCGAGATGCAAACAAACCAAAACGACTTGCTTTTGCCACGAGATGCCTGCGAAATCGGGACAATTTTGATGATTGCATCTTCACGGACGAGACCACTGTTAAGATCAACACAACAGCCAGAAAGAGATTCTACAAGATCGGCGAAGAAGTAAATGCAGTTCCCAAGCCAAAGCATCCCTTACAGGTACGTGCTTGTTTTTTTTTATCTATTCTTTAACAGGCAAAGGTGATCAGAATACCTGCACATGCATGAGGTAACATCTGGAAGCTCAAATAAAAAAATATATACCCTGGCCAGTGGCAGTGATTGGTTAGATTACTAGTGTAATAAAGAATGAATAATAATATCCCGATCAGAAAAATAACTCGATTGCCAATAGACCTTCTTCATATTATCACTAGACTTGCTTTTGAAATGCAGACCTTGGGCTGGGACGATACTGCACCCAGCCGATCTGAATTATCGCGACACCTGACATCCGATATATGATACATAGATCCCAATACTTCATCCAGCCAATCTGAATTATCACAATACCTGGCATCCGATATGATACGTAGATCACAATACTAAATTAATTGGTAAATTCTTCTCAAAAAGCTATTTGATGGTATTTATGTCCATAATATAAGACATAATAAGTAGCTTTTTTTATTCAAAATGTTATATATATTCAAAACTAGCAGTCTCCAAACTTCCTTTTTTCTTCAAACTTTATTTTCGTTTTTGGTAGTACGACAGACAAAAAAAATCTGGAAAATTCAAACATACATTTTTTTTAAATTTTAACTTGGGTTTCGTTTTGATGTATCGTTACTAATTCAATCGCGAAATAAAATATTATCTTTGGACGCTATTTCTAACTATGACGTCATAACTCTAAAAATGACGTCACAGTTAAATACATCGTCAAATGTTTTCATGTCGGGTTTTAGTTTAGTAAAATGCAAGTCAACTGTGGTGATGTGAAAATTGTCTATCGAGCTACAATGTACAATAGCTCTATCGGCTTAAATTAACACAGTCCCAACTGGTTTGTAAAACTCAGTCTACTATACTCAATAATCTACAGTAATCACTAATCTACAGGTTGGTTCTAGGTTCAAATTGGAGTATAAACCTGGTATGTTCTGATAGGACATATGTAACAGGAATTTTCAGCGTCACATTAGATTGGTTGGTAGATCAGGAGCCAACATTATCCCACCTCTGGCAAATTTCTTGTAATCTGTGGTTGGTTGAGAAGAACCGAATTATGTTGTATTATGTTACCGACAGGATAATTTATTTTAATACATGTATAGTTAGATGAAATTCAGACTGTTTTGGGGAATGTACGTGAGACAGAGGCTTAAAGCTCAAGTGAACCCATTAATTAATATGGCACTATAACAGGGGTCATGGCCAGTAATTGTGTCCAATGTAATCCAGATCCAACAAGGAGTTATAAATGGCGGGGACATATTTTTTTTTATATATGTGTGACATGACCTTGATCTTGGAGATATGACCTTGGGTCAAGGTCACAATACATTCTTGGCTCCTAGGCAATGGTTGTGTGAAATATTGTCAAGGTCCAACAAAGCAGAAAGAAGTTATGTGTTGAACACTAATTTATGTGCACCGTGACCTTGTAGATTATGACCTCGAGTCGTACTCATGAAACACATTTGGTTCATGGACAATAATACCCACAATATGCATAGCAGTAAGGAGTAATGACCTAGACACATATTTTATTTTTGTGCATTGTGACCTTGGAGATGTGACCTCCAGTCCAGTCATGAATAACAATTGTGTAAAATATTGTTCAATCTAACAAGTTTGTAAGAGGTTATGTCCTGGACAAGATGTAAACAGACTGGCAGAGGGAACAGAAAGAATTATTCCTATAAGCATGTACATATACTACTTTAACCCTCAAACTTTGTTTGTGGTGGTATGATAAATATATTCATTGGTTTGACCTTGATCCTTCTTCCATATTTGCCAATTGTGACCCAGAAAATAGGGCTTATACTCTCGATCATCGTAATAGGCAACATGTGCCAAGTTTGACGACAATACCACTGAGCAGTTTCATCTCAATGTTCAGTTTTTATAGACAGCATCTGTTCATCAATATAAAGAAGAAAAATTAAGTGTTCCAGTGTGACATTTACAAAATAAGTACTAGTAACTGTGACCTTTGACCTAAAAAAATCAGCGTTTCATAGATATTGACAAAGAAGCATGTAACAGTTTAGACCAAAATAAAACAATATGTCTGTTTACCGTTACATACTGACCAAATTAGGGTAGGTATGTTATAAAAATGATTCTTACTTGTGCAAAATTGAGAAAATGTTCTTATTTGTTATCTTGTAATAGATTTCAGATCATATAATACTTGGAATTGTAGACTGTTGAACAATAAATTTGAAACAATGCAAATATTGTCATATGTCTGCAAGTTCTGGAAAATCAGAAAGTATATCTTACAGTCAGCAGAAAATTAAGGTTGGTCTGGGATAAACAGACATATATTTTATTTTGGCCTTTTATTACTCTGTTTGGTGTTCACAATGCACACATTTAAATGTACACCCAGACTGACAAACTGACTGATTCCCTCGCTGTAGTATTGCTATACATGTATTCCACAACATGCTATCTCTCAAAGAAATAACCATTTACAATGCATTTTCATATTTATTGTGAAAATTTAAAATGCAAAATTATATCAATATTCAATCATTCATACCATGTAACTTGTACATTTAATGCACATCTTACATCTTTATTACATAATAAATAAATAAAGTAGTGTGTAATACATGTGTGTATACCAATAATTGGTATAATCCAATAAAGGAACTATGAAACATGTTATTTACAGGTATTAAATAATCTTATAAATAAATTAAATTAATTAATATCTGTACATAGTCAAACAATAGTAACATTTTCATTTCTCTACTATAATTACGGAACATGTTATTACAGGTATTACATAATCTGATAAATTAAATTGATATCTGTACATACAACAGTAACATTTTCATTTCTCTACCTAAATATTTACAGGTATTGAATTATCTGAAAACAGATTAAATTAAGTAATATCTGTACCACGTACAACAGTAGCATTTTCATTTCTCTTCTAAAAGATTAACATGTTTAACATGGAACACATAAGCTACAGAGTACTCTGCTATGGAACAATGTTACCGTATTTACAGGTTTTGAATGATCTTTTGATATCTGTACATATAATCATAACATATTCATTGCTATACTTATAGTATGGTACATGTTATTTACAGGTATTGAATGATCCGATAAATAGATTATATTTGGCAATATCTGTACATACAACCAACCGTAACACTTACAATATGGAACATGTTAGGTCATTTAAGGCCATGTTTTCCCTAATCCCAAACAAAACATTAGAAATTTTTTTTTCATGCAAGTTGCATTTCTAAGTACAAGATATTTGACACTTTTTTATGATGCTGTTTGCTTTATTTTTTAAGGTACACGTGTGGGCAGGGATTTCTAGAAGAGGTGCCACTGGTGCTTATACCTTTACTGGCAACATGGACAGTGCATATTATCAAGAGATTCTTCGCAGTAAACTAGTGCCTTTCGTGAACAACACCTTTCCAGACTCTCATCGCTTTGTTCAAGATAACGACCCAAAACATGTGAGTCACTCAACCAAAAACTTCATGACTGCAAATGGAATCAACCATTGGGAAACACCCCCAGAGTCTCCGGACATGAACCCGATCGAAAACATGTGGGCAGCTCTAAAGCATCATTTAAGCAGATACGTCAAACCTAAAACTCAACAGGAACTGGTGCAAGGAATTGATGACTTTTGGAATGCCTTAACACCATACACATGCAACAAATATATAGACCACCTTTACAAAGTAATTCCGAAAGTGATAGAGAAGAGAGGATGTGCATCAGGATACTGAACATGATACATGTATGGTGTAGCTTCTGAATGTGATATACATTCTGATAAAAGGACAACAGTATAAGAACAGTCAAGTTTTGCCCAAAAAATCAATATAAATAGTCGGGTGCACAAGTGTCCCTAGATGGAGGATTATGTAATTTGCTATGCTTCATATTTGAAAAACAATTGTGTAAAAAAATTGTCTCTAAATGTAAGAAGCAAATGAAAACTAACTGTACAGAGTTGAGATAAAAACTACATGTATTTACATAGGCATTTGTTTGGTGTACAAGATATATGTATTTCAATAATGATTATAATGCATTTAACATGTTTAAAAATGTTTTATGTTTAAAATTGGCAGCTTAGAACAAATTTGGATGTTGATCTTTCAGGCATAAGACTGTAATTGCACTTTATATAAAATTGTGCTTAATTAATTCATACAAAGTTGCAATGAATTTCAAATAGAAATTTGGTTCAAACATTTATAATATATATTGATATTTGTACTGTGCAATAATTCAATTTATTATTATGACATGTTTAATGAAAAGAAAAGCTGGACCATTCTAGTAAATAATCGACCACTTGTATTTGTTTGACATTATTTCATAATTAGAGTATTCAAAGTAATCAACAAACAAATGTTGTTTTCAGTAGCTTTGATAGTACAGTGTACAGCCTTATACACATAATGATGAACATAAAAAAATCTTCCAAAAATTCATACCATGCTGACTGACCCTACATCATTTCCTTAGTTGACCAGAAGCACACATTCTTTAGCTTGATAAAATTTTCCATTTCATTAGAAAATTGAAACACAGTACATGATTCTGAAAAAGCATAAAGTTGTGGTAATTAATGGCAGAGTTTGGATTGAATGCTGGTATTATGGAAGCACAAAGTTTTGATTTTGTCACTGAGGCTTTAAGAAATCTGAGTAATGTCCAAATGGCTCCTGATAAATTTCTCTGTATACCAAACGGCTTTGTTCATCTGAGACACAATGTATTGCCAAATCTTCATCTCCTCCATCGGCGAGCAAGGAAAATAGGTTAAACAGGAGTTCTTGATTACTTCAATTTTCGTTGGAGAGATAGCATCCTTCATAACTCGTTTTCGAAATGTTTTCCCGGTTATGTTCTTACCATACACATCTCCAATGGACAATGTTTGACGGAAGAGGTAAACTGCATATTTGTGGCGTTGTCCCCCTGCATTACCCTTTGCCTGGTTGAGCATATTTGCAGGGATATCAAAGTGTAGCTCATCTGTTGGCGGCAGGAGCTGCAAATGGTCAATCTGCGTGAAACTTTCTGGTTTCACACCCATGAGAGCAGCTATTGGCAATCTCCAAAAGGCTTTGTCTGTAACGGCCACCCTGGAAACTTCAGAAATGCCATCTTCATCTGTGCAGCTACTTGTTGTTGCTTGCTCATCTGTAGACTGGCTGTCTGTACTTTGGCTGTCGTCAGTGTTCAGTAGCCCTGATGCATGTTCTTCCTCAGCTCTTGGTGGTGCAAGGTCATCTAATAATGAGTCTCCGTTGTTGCATACCCTTGGGACAAGCTGGGCAATACGTGTGATGCTGCCATCGTTTTCATGCTGCGCAAGTGGGATAACATCAAGGTCCTGCAGCTCAGCATCCTGGAGAAAGGACATGCTAAGTCCACTGCCATCTAGACACGGCTGGTTGTTGGAATTTAGAGTGGCCATTATAGCTGCTTGGTTGCTAAGTAGTTCTTTCATCAGTTTCTGTAGTCCACTGAGGGCCAATGCATTCTGCTGCACCTGACAGCATAGGGCATGGAATAGAGTTGGTGAAATGGAGGCAGTCTCCATAGAGATCGCTGATGGCAAAACAGCTGGCATAGTTGTGGATGGCATTGGCACATCAGCTGGAATGTCGACTAGCATTGGCACAATAGCTGGTGAAGTAGAGGTTGACATTGGAGTTGGTAAAACAGCTGGTGAAGAAGTGGCTGGCATAGGCATTGACACAATGGCTGGTGTAATTGTAGATGGCAGTGAAGTTGGTATAAAGGCTGGTGTAGTAGTGGGTGGTGTTTGCAGAAAGGCTGGTGTAGTAGTGTCTGGCATTGACACTAAAGTTGGTGTAATAGTTATTGGCATTGGCACAACAGCTGGCAAGGAAGGAGCTGCCATTGGCACAGCAGCTGGTGTTGATATAACAGCTGGCGTAGCAGTTGCTGGTGCTGGCACATCAGCAGACGGAGAAGTGGCTGGCTTTGACACAACAGCTGACATAGAAGTGGCTGGTATTGGGAGAACAGCTTGTGTTGTAGTGGTGTCTGGCATTGGCACAGCTGGCACGGCAGTTTCGACTAGCATTGGTGTTGGCATAACTGCTGGTGTAGTAGTGGCTGGCATTGGCACAACAGCTGGTGTAGTAGTGGCTTGCACTGGCATAACAGCTGGTGTAGTAGTGGCTGGCACTGGCATAACAACTGGTGTAGTAGTGGCTGGTGTTGGCACAACAGCTGGTGTAGTAGTGGCTGGCATTGGCACATCAGCTGGTGTAGTAGTGGCTGGCATTGGCACAACAGCTGGTGTAGTAGTGGCTGGTGTTGGCATAACAGCTGCTGTAGTAGTGGCTGGCATTGGCACAACAGCTGGTGTAGTAGTGGCTGGTGTTGGCGTAACAGCTGGTGTAACAGTGGTTGACATTGGCACATCAGCAGACAGAGTTGTCGCTGGAATTGGCACAACAGCTTGCGTAGAAGTGGCTTGCATAACAGCTGATGTAGTAGTACCTACTATTGGCACAGCAGCTGGCCTAATAATGGTTGGCATTGACATGACAGCTGACATAGTAGTTGCTGGTGTTAGCACAACAGCTGACATATTTGTAGCTTCTGTTGAAACAATAGTTGGTGTAGTATTGATATGCCTGGACATAACGACTGGCATAGTAATGACTGGCGTTGGCATAACAGCTGGCGTAGTAGTGGGTGGCATTGTCACATCAACTGGGGTAGTAGAGGCTGGTGTTGGCATGACAGTTTGAGTAGTGGCAACTGATGTTGGCAAAACGACTTGCATTATAGAAGGTGGTGTTTGCATAATAGCTGGTGTAGTACTGGGTTGCATTGGCACAAAAGCTGGGATGGTAGTGGCTGGTGTTAGCATGACAGCTTGAGAAGTAGCAATTGACGTTGGCACAAAGGCTTGCATTGTAGTGGCTGGTGATGGCATTACAGCTGGTGTAATAGTGAATTGCATTTGCACATCAGCTGGTGTACTGGATGCTGGCATTAACACAGCAGCTGGCGTAGTAGATGCTGGTGTTGGCACAACAGCTGGGGTAACAGTAGCTTGCATTGGCACACTGGCTGGTGTTGGCACAACAGCTTGCGTAGTAGTTGCTGGTGTTGACAAAACAGCTGGCGTAGTAGTGGCTGGCATAGGCACACTGGCTGGTGTTGTAGTGGCTGGTGTTGGCACAACAGCTGGCGTAGAAGTTGCTGGTGTTGACAAAACAGCTGACGTAGTATGGGCTTGCGTTGGCACAACAGCTGGCGTAGTAGTGGCTGGCATTGGCACAACAGCTGCTGTAGTAGTGGCTGGCGTTGGCACAACAGCTGGCGTAGTAGTGGCTGGCATTAGCACAACAGCTGGTGTGGTAGTGGCTGGCATTGGCACAACAGCTGCTGTAGTAGTGGCTGGCGTTGGCACAACAGCTGGTGTGGTAGTGGCTGGCATTGGCACAACAGCTGCTGTAGTAGTGGCTGGCGTTGGCACAACAGCTGGCATAGTAGTTGCTGGTGTTGATACAACAGCTGGCGTAGTAGTGGCTGGCGTTGGCACAACAGCTGGCGTAGTAGTTGCTGGTGTTGACAAAACAGCTGGCGTAGTAGTGGCTGGGGTTGGCACAACAGCTGGCATAGTAGTTGCTGGTGTTGATACAACAGCTGGCGTAGTAGTGGCTGGCGTTGGCACAACAGCTGGCGTAGTAGTTGCTGGTGTTGACAAAACAGCTGGCGTAGTAGTGGCTGGGGTTGGCACAACAGCTGGCATAGTAGTGGCTGGCATTGGCACAACAGCTGCAGTAGTAGTGGCTGGCGTTGGCACAACAGCTGGCATAGTAGCTGCTGGTGTTGACAAAACAGCTGGGCTAGAAGTGACTAGCATTGTCACACTGGCTGGTGTTGGCACAACAATTGTAGTAGTTTCTGGTGATGGCACAACAGCTGGCAAAGCAGTTGCTTGTGTGAACAAAACAGCTGGTGTAGTAGTGACTGGCATTATCACACTGGCTGGTGTTGGCTCAACAGCTGCTGTAGTAGTGGCTGGCGTTGACACAACAGCTGGCCTAGTAGTTGCTGGTGTTGATAAAACAGGTGGTGTAGAAGTGACTGGCATTGTCACACTGGCTGGTGTTGTAATGGCTGGTATTGGCACAACAGCTGCTGTAGTAATGGCTGGCGTTGACACAACAGCTGGCGTAGTAGTTGCTGGTGTTGATAAAACAGGTTGTGTAGTAGTGACTGGCATTTTCACACTGGCTGGTGTTGGCACCACAGCTGCTGTAGTAGTGGCTGGCATTGACACAACAGCTGGCCTAGTAGTTGCTGGTGTTGATAAAACAGGTGGTGTAGAAGTGACTGGCATTGTCACACTGGCTGGAGTTGTAATGGCTGGTATTGGCACAACAGCTGCTGTAGTAATGGCTGGCGTTGACACAACAGCTGGCGTAGTAGTTGCTGGTGTTGATAAAACAGGTTGTGTAGTAGTGACTGGCATTGTCACACTGGCTTGTGTTGTAATGGCTGGTATTGGCACAACAGCTGCTGTAGTAATGGCTGGCGTTGACACAACAGCTGGCCTAGTAGTTGCTGGTGTTGATAAAACAGGTGGTGTAGAAGTGACTGGCATTGTCACACTGGCTGGTGTTGTAACGGCTGGTATTGGCACAACAGCTGCTGTAGTAATGGCTGGCGTTGACACAACAGCTGGCGTAATAGTTGCTGGTGTTGATAAAACAGGTTGTGTAGTAGTGACTGGCATTGTCACACTGGCTGGTGTTGGCTCAACAGCTGCTGTAGTAGTGGCTGGCGTTGACACAACAGCTGGCCTAGTAGTTGCTGGTGTTGATAAAACAGGTGGTGTAGAAGTGACTGGCATTGTCACACTGGCTGGTGTTGTAATGGCTGGTATGGGCACAACAGCTGCTGTAGTAATGGCTGGCGTTGACACAAGAGCTGGCTTAGTAGTTGCTGGTGTTGATAAAACTGGTGGTGTAGAAGTGACTGGCATTGTCACACTGGCTGGTGTTGGCACCACAGCTGCTGTAGTAATGGCTGGCGTTGACACAACAGCTGGCCTAGTAGTTGCTGGTGTTGATAAAACAGGTGGTGTAGAAGTGACTGGCATTGTCACACTGGCTGGTGTTGTAATGGCTGGTGTTGGCACAACAGCTGCTGTAGTAGTGGCTGGCATTGACACAAAAGCTGGCATAGTAGTTGCTGGTGTTGATAAAACAGGTGGTGTAGTAGTGACTGGCATTGTCACACTGGCTTGTGTTGTAATGGCTGGTATTGGCACAACAGCTGCTGTAGTAGTGGCTGGCGTTGACACAACAGCTGGCGTAGTAGTTGCTGGTGTTGATAAAACAGGTTGTGTAGTAGTGACTGGCATTGTCACACTGGCTGGTGTTGGCACCACAGCTGCTGTAGTTATGGCTGACGTTGACACAAGAGCTGGCGTAGTAGTTGCTGGTGTTGATAAAACAGGTGGTGTAGAAGTGACTGGCATTGTCACACTGGCTGGTGCAAAAGTGGCGGCTTCTATTATGGGTGTCGTTACATTGGTGTCAGTGTCTTTGACAATATCTGATGACTGGGTATGTTTCTGAATGAATTCCTCCACGCTGACATCTTGTGGGACATCATATACAGCTGTGGATTGCTGAATGTGTGAGGTAGTGGCAGGGGAGCTGGTCATGCTGAGTACTTTTGGCTGAAAAAGAAATAAACACCATTTAGTAATCTGGAATTGACATTATAATAATTGCAGTTATAGTGTCAACACGATTATATATTTAGATACATGAGAGATAATGACCACACCCATGTTCTGAGACCCTGGGGGCAAGGGGCTCGAACAAAATATCATGTCAACAACCAGACCACAGACCCATTTTATTGCAACATTAACATGATTAATTAACTTTCTATCATTTGTAATAGTTCTTCAGATATGGTGTTCACAAGATTACATAGAAACGACCATACCCATTTTCTAGGACCCTATGGGTTATATGCCTAAACAAAATACCGTGTGCACAACTAGACCATAGATCCATTATTTTGCAAAAAGAATTAAACTCCTTATTATTTCTTCTATAATAGTTCTTCAAATACGGTGTTCACAATATTAAGATTACATAGAGTTTAAATATAAGGCCACAGTAATCAAATATATTGTTTTATGTCCTGAACTTTTTTGAAAGGTACCCTCCCGCCAGGCATTGAAACACACAAACACATAATAAATATGAAGATTTTTGAAAGGAAGACTGAAAACATAGAAGAAAAATATCTTTTTTGAAGTGAAGTGGATAATTATGACTTTATTTTTACAAAAAAACTACCCTAACCTCCCGATATCAAAGAAGGTTTAGGCATTTTATGGTATTAAAGATAATTAACTGATATTTTTTAATTGAAAAAGGTATGTTCGTGTGTGCATGTGTTTTTTTCTGAGGAATTCTCAAAAAGGTACCCGCCCATGGATGTAAAACAAAATATTTAATTATTTTGGCCTAAGATTACATAGAGCTGAATAGGAGAAAATGACCATCCATTTTCTAGAACCCTGGGGGTCAGGTACTCTAACAAAATATTTCTGAACGGCCCTCAAATAAGGCCATAAGCAATCAAAGTCTGAGGAGTTGGGAGCGCAAGATTTCATAGAGTTATTTAGGTGAAAATGACCACACCCATTTTCTAAGACCCTGGGGGTAAGAGGCTCTAACAAAATATCAGGTGCACAACTAGAACCCAGACCCATCATATTGCAAAATGAATCAAGTCTCCATCATTTATAGTGTCAGAGGAGTTGCAAGCACAAGATTACATAGAGTTATATAGGTGAAAATGACCACATCCATTTTGTTAGACCCTAGGGGTTAGGAGCTCAAACAAAATATCAGGTGCACAACAAGACTACAGACTCATCATATTGCAAAAAGAATTGGTCTCCATCATTTATAGTGTCAGAGGAGTTGCGAGCACAAGATTTCATAGAGTTATATTGGTGAAAATGACCACACCAATTTTCTATGACCCTGGGGGTAAAAGGTTCAAACAAATATCAGGTGCACAACAAGACCACAGACCCATCATATTGCAAAAAGAATCAAGTCTCAATCATTAATAGTGCCAGAGGAGTTGCGAGCACAAGATTACATAGAGTTATTTAGGAGAAAATGACCACACCCATTTTCTAAGACCCTGGGGGTCAGGGGCTCAAACAAATTATCAGGTGCACAACTAGACCACAGACCCATCATATTGCAAAATGAATTGACTCCCCAATATATATAGTGTCAGTGGAGTTGCGAGCACAAGATTACATAGATTTTAAAGACCACGCCCATTTTCTAGGACGCTGGGTGTCAGGGGCTCAAACAAAATGTCAGGTGCACAACTTGACCACATACTTAGTAGAATGCAAAAAGAATTAACTTTCTATCTCCTATGGTTTCAGAGGAGTTGCGAGCACAAGAATTGTTTACAGATGGACGGACGCCGGACAAAGGGTGATGACATAAGCTCGACTGGCCAGAGACCAGAAGAGCTAAAAATAGGTCAAGCATGACGAAAGTTAAACTTGCTTTGTAACTTTTCAAAACCAAGCTGTGTATTAAATTTCACCCAAATACCTGTATCCATCTCAGAAAAAAATCCAGAACACTGACAAAGTCTAGAAAACTCAATTTATCAAGCCATCAAGGGGCATAACTCCTCATAAAATGGGTCAAGCGTGAAGAAAGTTTCACTTGCTCTGTAACTATTCAAAACCAAGCATTATGTATCAAAGTTCAGCTCAATATATCTATCCATCACTAAAAAAAGTCCAGAAACCTGAAATATGGACAGACAGACCTAGAGGAAAGTAAGAGTCTATATTTATTGCAACTACACTGAGACTAGATTTATAGCAATGAATACGAAAACACAATTATGTTTTTTTATTTTTGCCTGATTTGGCTTTTCTCAATTTAAATACTAGTATAGATTTATTTACCTGTTTGTTTGTTGAAGTTTTCTGACGCTTGCTTTTCACAGCCTCCTGGGAAACTTGATTGGACTCTGTAGATGGTCTTTGTCGCTTGCGGTTATCTGGCTTCTGCAAGATTAATAAGTAAAATGAAGTTTTTCAATGCCTGTAATTTGTATGGAAAATACTTGTGTTGGCAGATTTACAGATGGATAAAGTGATTTCTACAGCTGTTATTTAAAAATTCTGTGAGATCAACATATGACACTTCGGACACCGCACTTGAAAGGGACTGTTTCACAAAAGCAAAATGTTGATTCTATTCCAATGGGCTTAGAATACTTTGCGTGAAGAATTTATATATGTTTTCATATATGAAATATATATTTAAAGCTCTCCGGTATACTTTAATCCATTGTCATGATTGTGTGTTCAGATTTTACTTTTTAAATCGCACCTGATTTCTTTTATCTGACCCCTAAAGTGCGAAGTCTGGAGTTTGAAGTCTGAAGTACGTCAACTTGGAAAATGTTCAATACTATCATCCAAAAAAAATAGCAATCCAAGGAATGCTTGTGTCGCCTGCGAAGCGGTTTGATTATTATTCTAGAAAGTGGATTAAAATTATTGGTATCAGTAGAAAAGTCTTGTCACAAATGAAATACATTTGAAATATCAGACCTCTTAATTACAAAATAAAAGATATGGTCATTCTCAAATTTTCAGAAAAGAGTGTCAATCATCTTGGTGAAGGTCACTACGTAAAAATTGGTAACAAACAGGTCTCATCATAAGAAACATTAAAGACCTATCACCTACCAATTAAAAAATATATACAACCTTAGAAAAGAAGGTCAAATAGCTAGGTCAAGGTCAAAGAGTAAAAAATTATGGTATGTGTAGAATGGCCTTGTTACAAGGAAAATACATGTGAAATATCAAAGCCCTATCACCTACCAATCAAAAGATATAGCCAATATTACTTTTCTTGAAAAGTAGGTCAAAAATCTAGGTCAAGGTCAAAAGGTCAAATAATATGGTCCGTGTAGAAAGGCCTTGTCACAAGGAATGCACATGTGAAATACCAAAGCCCTATCACTTACCAATCAAAAGATACATCCATTCTTAATTTTTTTGAAAAGTAGGTCAAATATGTAGGTCAAGGTCAATAGGTAAAAAATTATGGTATGTGTAAGAAGGTCTTGTCAAAAGGAATACACATGTGAAATATCAAAGCTCTATCACTTACCAATCAAAAGATATAGCGAATCTTATCTTTTTTTCAAAAGTAGGTCAAATATCTAGGTCAAGGTTACAAGGTCAAAAATTATGGTATGTGTAGAAAGGTCTTGCCACAAGAATTGCACATGTAAAATATTAAAGTCCTAACACATACCAATCAAAAGCTATATCCATTCTTAATTTTTTTGAAAAGAATGTCAAATATGTAGGTAAAGGTCACCAGGTCAAAAATTATGGTATGTGTAGGAAGGTCTTGTCAGAAGGAATACACATGTGAAATATCAAAGCCCTATCACTTACAAATCAAAAGTTATGGGCTGTGACACCCAAAGTGTGACAGACAGACAGACAGACGGACAGACAGACAGACAGACGGACAACGGACAAAGTGATCCCTAAGTGTTGCTATGCTTCGCAGGCACCACAAAAACGTAGTTACCAAGGGTTATAATTAATCCATAAGGTAATAAAGCATATCTTATCTTATCTTATGAACTTAATACCTTCTGAGTCTTCTGTGCGGTTCGATGGTATCGAATGGCTTTCCTCAGAGCAGCTTTGTTGTCTGAAATGTAATGAGCGCTTATTAATTGCCAACTAATTTTAACATTTCAGGACACTACATACTAGGGATGCATACCTGTCAACTCTCCCTCTTTTGATCTCATCTCCCTCTTTGGCATTCCTCCCTCGAGGGAGACCAAAATCTACCTCTATTTGGCCCAATCTCCCTCTTTCTCCCTCGTTTGGCATATTTACCAAAGAAAATAACTTTAAGTGGTGACATTCAAGTTTCATGATTATAGGTGCTATACAGGCTCAAATATGGTCCGGAAACCATTTTCAATCATCAGAGTTCTGTGATCTAAAAGCTGACCTATGGACCCATAAATCTATATGGGTCATCCTTGCCTCATCGCTAGAAAAGGAACGATGAGGTGGGGGTCCACACGATGCCTTGATTCATGAGAGATGTTTCATGATTATAAGTGCAATACAGGCTCTAATATGGTCCGGAAACCATTTTCAATCATCTGAGTCCTATAATCTTGACCTTTGACCTTTTGACCTCGAAATCAATAGGAATCATCCTTGATTCATGGGAAACATTTCTGGCAAGCTTCGTGATCATAGGTGCAATACATCTTCTTGTATTATCCAGAAACCATTTTCAAACATTAAAGTACTATGACCTTGACCTTTGACCCCCAAATAAATAGGGGTCATCCTGACTCATGGTGAGTATGTCTTTGAAGTTTCATTGCACTAGCATGTATCATACTTGACTTATAGTCCGGAAACCAATTTCAAACATTGGAGCAATATGACCTTGACCTTTAGACCAAAAAATCAATAGAGGTCATCCTTGACTCATGGTGAGTATGTGTATGAAGTTTGATTGCACTGGCATGTATCATACTTCACTTATACATGTTATAGTCCGAAAACCAATTGTTGACGCCCGCCCCAGACACTCAATGTTAAATTTTTTGAAAAGTAGGTCAAAGGTGAAGGTCCATTGCACTAGCATGTATCATACTTCACTTATAGTCCGAAAACCAATTGTTGACGCCCGCCCCAGACGCCAAATGTTAAAGTTTTTGAAAAGTAGGTCAAAGGTCAAGGTCACATGGTCAAAATTTTGGTATCAATGGAAAGGTCTTGTCTCAAGGAATACACATCTGAAATATGAAAGCCATATCACTTCCCATTCAAAAGTTATGTCCAATGTTGAAGTTTTTGGACAAACAGACGGACAGGCCAAAAACTATATGCCCCTGAATCTTTGATTTTGGGGGCATAAAAATGGGTCAATCACGACCAAAGTCTAACTTGATCTGTAGTACACTAAGATGTACTCAAATAACAAAAATTCATTATCAAAAACTATCTGCAAAAACAGCGAAAAGAGGCCGGAAAACTTAAAGAGTGATGGACAGACGGGCGGACAGACAAATGAGACTATAAGAGCCGGTAGGAGACTAAAAAATGGAATTTTTATATATCGTCATTATTGTGTGACCAAAAAGTAATGACTTTCAAGACTTTTCCACAGACTGACAGCCATGTTGAAACCAATATATTGGTACCTCATACAACTTTGTTGGCAGAGGGTATAATGAGTCATGTTTCTTTAATTGATGATGTACCTGATATCTTGATGATGGTGCCATCCCAACGTTCGTTGTACCAGTCCACTGTCACAACACTGCCCTCCTCCCTGGCACCAGAGACTATCCATGACGCAGGACAAACAGTGGTCGTGTTGTCATCTGTGAAAAGTATGGCCACATGGAGGTCTGTCTCGTCCCCATCGTCACTTTCCACATTGTCGAAAATGTAGGCCAGCTCAGCTTGCTCAAGGGTTGGTCGGTCATCTAAAATATAGATAAAAGATAAAATTTAAGAATTGTGGTCCTCTGCTTTTGGGTGTTTGTCTTTAGAGAAATGCTTACTTCCCCACCCCTCCTATTCTTAAGTTTTCATAATATACAAGTATCCCATGTATTATCAAAAATCTAAATATCAAATTAAACTCAAAGAAAAGGTCAAGACTTTTGTTACCGAGGGAAAGGTCTTGTGAAAAGGAATGCACATATGAATGGTGAAAATCCTACATTTCCCATCCAAAAGTTATGGTCAAGGTTGAAGTTTTTGAATGTGTGTCAACTTCCAAGGACGAGATCACAAGATCAGAATGGTATTACCAACGGAAAGGTCTTGTCAAGATGAATATGTGTACACATATGAAATATAAATGCCCAATCATTAACCATTCAAAAGTTATGGCCATGGTCAAAGTCTAGGTCAAGGTCACAAGGTCTATATATTTATATTCATGGTAAGGTCTTGTCAAACTGAATACACATGAGAAATATGAAATTCCTATCACATAGCATTCAAAAGTTATGGTCAAGGTTTTTAAAAATAGGTCAAACTCAAATGTCAAGGTCAAAAATGGTATCCAAGGAAAGGCCTTGTCACAAGGAATACACATGTGAAATAAGAAAGCCTTATCACTTTCAATTTTAAAGTTATAGTCAAGGTTAAAGTTTCTGAAAAGTTCGTCAAACTCCAAGGTCAAGGTTACAAGGTAAAAACTTTTGGTATCCATGGAAAGGTCTTTACAGTCACAAGGATTACACAAGTGATATATGAAAGTCCTATCACTGACTCTTTCAAAGTTATGGACAAGGTTATAGTTATTGTGACTGACTGATGAACAGATAGACAGGAAAATGTTATGATCGCCGAGAGATATAAGTCCCCTACCGGCAGCATATATTTAAGTCCTGCAACGCTGCCTATGAAGAACTCTTCAATTAAACATTAGTTTTATTAAACTTACTGTCTGTGCAGCTCAGTTCTGAGGTTTTATCTGCTTTATCAATTCGAAAAAGAGGTCAAACATGGCCAAAATTAATCTTGCTCTGTAACTATCCAAAACTAAGCTGAGTATCAAATTTTACCTGAATATCTCTATTTAATGTATAAAGAAGTGTGGAAAACTGACAAAAACTGAATTGTGCAAGTCATCAAGGGGCATAACTCCTCGAAAAATAGGTCAAGCGAGACAAAAGTCAAATTTGCTCTGTAACTATCCAAGAGTAAGCTGTGTATCAAGTTTTACCTGAATAACTCTATTTGTTTCAGTAAAAAGTCTGGAAAACTGCCAAAAACTGAACTGGGTCAAGGTGATGTGAAACCTTCGGGTCATAAGCAACATCATACTAAAATATGAAAGTGATTGTGCAAACTGTTCAAGAGATATAGCACGGACAGGAATGTATTCATGATTTCATCAAAAATGCACTAAGTGACCTTGACCTTGGTCATATAACCTTGGGTGAAGGTGATGTGAAACCTTCGGGTTTTAAGCAACAACATACTAAAATATGAAAGTGATCGGGCAAACGGTTCAGAAGATATAGCCCTGACACGATGTGTGACAGACAGACAGACGGACAGATGAGGAAGGCAAAACCAATATTTCTCCCATTTGCCCCCATGTGGGATAGAGTTTGCCCATAGCGACGCGTCATGTAGGGTCACTGTATCCCACATGTACCTCGCGTGACTTTTGACGTCGGCTGTATAGGCCTTATCCATATTGTGACGTCGTTGTTATCCATTGTGATGTCATGATTTTGCACCTAAAGCGGCAACCTCTCAACAAAAACGTCGTTTTAAAACTCTTTTTTTCACATTCTAATTCCTATTAGACCGATTAAGGCTAAGGACTACGGTTTATTCTTTTAGAATAAACCATTTTTGAGGGTGCTGAAAACGAATATCCCTTTATTTTTGGAATTCGATGAAGTTGACGATTTCATGATTTCATGGAAATTCAAGAAAGGCCCCTAGAAATGGGAGAAAAACGATCAACCATATGTTTGTCATGTGGGATGAGAAAAGCCCACCCTCGGGGTCTGGTTTCTGGTCAGGGAACTCGGCAAGCCTCGTTCCCTAACCAGAAACCAGACCCCTCGGGTGGGCTTTTCTCATCCCACATGACATCATATGGTTGATAGTTATAGTCTCCTCCCCGTTGAGGGGAGACATAATCACAGGCGCACAACTACACCATCAGTTCGTTTTGTTGTTTTGAGGATTTAACATAACTTAAAATAGAATTTTACCCCAGCTGGACGTTTTTTATAAACAGAACCATTGATGACAATTCAATTGTTCAAATTGAAACTCTCATTTAGGATTAAATGATTTGGTATGATGATTTTTAATGACTTTGTAAACTTTTTCTAAAGATAATAAGCCTGAAAATGACCTTTAGCTTTATGAAAGATCTTTGTCTTGAAGGTGCTTTTTTGGAATAAAGGATAAAATTCTCGTAAAGCAGCCTAAATGTACACATGTACATTGTATATACAGTGCATGCACCTAAAGTTATGTGTAACAACCCTCCCCCCCCCTTTGACATATGATTTCTTGTGTATGCAACAAAACCCATCAGTTTATGAATTTTTATATGCCCGTCATTTGACGGGTCGTATTATGGTATGGCGAAGTCCGTCTGTATGTCCGTCTGTCTGTCTGTCCGTCTATGGAACGCAATAACTTGATTATGCGTCAATGGATTTTCACGAAATTCATACATTATGATTGGACTGTGGATCTAAGGAAGCCGCCTTTCGATTTTCAGGTTCATCCGATTTGTCGTTACAGAGTTATGGGACTTAGATTTTTAAAATACAGTGAAAATATACTAAAATAGTTAAAAATTATTTAAAAATCTATTTCTGGTCGAAATGTTTTGAAATTTTGTATACTTCAAGTAGAAAGGATGTTCTTTGACATATGTAAGGGGTTTTTAATTTTTTTGTCGCAAAATCGAGATATTGTGTGTAATGGCAAGGGGGGGGTTATATGCACATACATGTTAAGCTAAGGTCAAAATATAGGCGCATGGAACGCAATAACTTGAAAATGTGTCTACAGATTTTCATGATATTCATACATCATGTTTGGACTGTGGAGAGGAAGCCGCCTTTCGATTTTCAGGTTCATTTGATTTGTCGTTACAGAGTTATGGGACTTAGATATTTTAAAATACAGTGAAAATATACTAAAATAGTTAAAAATTATTTAAAAATCTATTTTTGATCGAAATGTTTTGAAATTTTGTATACTTCAAGTAGAAAGGATGTTCTTTGACATATGTAACGGGTTTTTAATTTTTTTGTCGCAAAACCGAGATATTTGTAATGGGAACGGGGGTGGGTGATATGCACATACATGTTAAGCTAAGGGCAAAATATAGGCGCATGGAATGCAATAACTTGAATATGTGTCGACAGATTTTCATGATATTCATACATTATGTTTGGATTGTGGAGAGGAAGCCGCCTTTTGATTTTAGATATTTTAAAATACGGTGAAAATATACTAAAATAGTTAAAAATTCTTTAAAAATCTATTTTTGATCGAAATGTTTTGAAATTTTGTATACTTAAGGTAGAAAGGATGCTTTTTGACATATGTAACGGGTTTTTAATTTTTTGGTCGCATAACTGAGATATTTGTAATGGGAGGGGGGGGGGATGTTATATGCACAAACATGTTAAGCTAAGAGCAAAATATCATGAATATAGGCGCATGGAACGCAATAACTTGAATATGCGTCAACGGATTTAAATGATATTTCTACATTGTGATCAGACTTTGAAGAAGAAGCCGCCTTTCGATTTTCAGGTTCATCGGATTTGTCGTTACAGAGTTATGGGACTTAGATATTTTAGATACAATGTAAAAATATACTAAAATAGTTAAAAATTCTTTAAAAATCTATTTCTGGTCAAAATGTTTTGAAATTTTGTATACTTCAAGTAGAAAGGATATTCTTTCACTTATGTAATGGATTCTTAAATTTTTTGTCACATTATCCAGAAATTATGTGTAATGGGGGGGGGGGGTTATATGCACATACATGTTAAGCTTAGGGCAAAATATAGGTGCATGGAACGCAATAACTTGAATATGCGTCAACAGATTTTCATGATATTTGTACATTGCGATCAGACTTTGAAGAGGAAGCTGCCTTTCGATTTTCAGGTTCATCCGATTTGTCCTTATGGAGTTATGGGACTTAGATATTTTGTTGTTGTGAAAAAAATCCCAACGGGCGTATCTTGCTGCGTGAGCGTAGGCTTTATTCTATCATAATTCAACATTTCAGATAATTTTTACAAAATACTGATTTGTTTATGAATTTTTACAAAACTTGTATACAGGAATAGCTACTTTTAGCCTGAAAATGATCTTGACCTTTATCATTGTATATGAATGACCCCAAGTGATCTTTTTCCTGAAGGTGCTATCCTATAGTAAGAAACAGTTAAATGATATATGATGAATTTCTCATATGCAGCCGTAATACATACATGCACATTGTATTTACATTCACATGAAGTTGTGTAACAACCCCCTCCCCCCCCTCCCCCTCCCGTGGCACACAAATTTCTTTTCAATGCCATAAAAAATGACATGTTAACGATTATGGCCATCTAGGCACAGAACACTTAGAAATGAAGAATGTATCATTATTCTTTAACCTCACCTACATCATTCATAGCTAAAATTCTACAATGTTAGTCACTATTGCAGACAATTTTTCCCCAGGAGCAGAGAAAAACAAGACTAATTATAAATCAAATCAACTGAGTGACAGTGTCAGCTTATGGATGTTTTAAAAATTATCACATTATGGGTTAACCTTTGACCTTGTTGCCTATTAATCAATTAAGATCCTCCATAAGCCATACACAATTTAAGCCTGAAGTTTCATTACAAGTAAAGAATTACTTGGGTTTTGGTGAGGAAATTGTGTTTTCCATGGAAATATGCCAGGTTTGACCATGATATCTGGACCCAAAAATCATTAGGGATTCTCATCAGGCCGTGAGCAATCTATGTATGAAGTTTCATAGCTGTATAGTCAAAGAACTATTAATTTTAAATGGCGAAGGTGCGGAAATGCTGTAAAATGCTGTTTTCAATCTCTGCCAATTTTGACCTTGACCTTGGATCTTTTGATTTTAAAATCAATAGGAAATTTCATTAGGCCATAAGCAATATATGTACTATGAAGTCTTATTGCTGTAGATCAAGACCCACTTAGGGAGTATGAATAAGTATGTTTGTTATTTGAGTAATTACCATGTGATTACTTGAGTTACAATCTGAATCTACAATGCTGAAATGATATAAAATGTTGTTTTCTTAACTGCCAAGTTTGACCTTGACCGATGACCTTTTGACCCCAAATGAGTAGGAATTAGTAATTTACATATGCTTAGTTAATTATAATAAACTTTCTATCAATAATTCTTTCTGAAAATTGGGTGCTCACAAGATTACATACACTTATACAAGAGAAAATGACCACACCCAGAAAAGAAGTTGAAAATGTGAAAAGTTTATGGACGGACAACAGACAAAGTGGTATGACAATGAATAGGTCACTGTCAGGTTTTGTCTGATGTGAGGTTACCAGAAGTTTCTGATGAGACTGAAGATCTCCTGGTTGTCTGCTTAAATTAATCCAAGACCCATGGAATTAGGTGATCAAACAAAATATTAGACCAGAGAATGATTGACATGATTAAGATGAAAAAGAATTCCTCTCTATCAATTATACTTTCAGAGAGTTGACCTTCACAACACATAAATGACCACAACAGTTTTCCAAGACCCTGGGGGTCAGGGGCTCAAACAAAATTGCATGTGCAAAACTAGAGTATAGACCCATTACAATGCACAAAGAATTTATTCTTTATTAATTATACTTTCTGATAATTGGTATTCACAAGATTACGTAGAGATAGACATGTATTGGAGAAATGACCCAACCCATTTTTCCAAGACCCTGGGGTCAGGACCTCAAACAAAATATCAGGTGCAAAACTTGTCCACAATCCCATGATATAAATGCAAAAAGAATTAATTCCCTATCAATTATAGTTTCTGAGAATTGGTGTTCACAAGATTACATAGAGTTATATAGGAGAAAATGACCACACCCATTTTCAAAGACTCTGGGGGTCAGGGGCCCAAAACAATATTAGGTGCACAACTAGACCACAAACCTATTTAAATGCAAAAAGAATAAATTCTCTATCATTTTTTTACGTTTTGAGAATTAATGTTCACAAGATTATAGAGTTATATAGGAGAAAATGACCACACCCATTTTACAAGACCCTGGGGATTAGAGACTCAAACAAAAAATCAGGTGCACAACTAAACTAAAACACATTATAATGCAAAAAGAATTAATTCCCTTTCAAGTATACTTTCTGAGAATTGGTGTTCACAAGATTACATAATTATACATGAGAAATGACCGCACCCATTTTCAAAGACCCCGGGGGACAGGAGCTCAAACAAAATATCATGTGCACAACTACATCACAAATGCATTATAATGCAAAAAGAATGAATTCCCTATAGATTACAGTTTTGAGAATTGGTGTTCACAATATTACATAGAGTTATAATAGGAGAAAATGACCACACCATTTTCCATGACCCTGGGGGTCAGGGGCCCAAACCAATATCAGGTGCACAACTGGACCACAGACCTATTATAATGCAAAAAGAAACTAGAACTGCCCTAAAGTGGACGAATTATACCCCCCATTTATGATGCAACGTGAAAAGCCTACCATTTATAGTATGCAACAAATTTGCTTTAAAATCTTTTTAACTTAAACTGCAACATAAGTCCAAAGTCAAGATCAAGGTCAAAAGGTCAAAAAGTCTTGATACCAAACTCTTGCGGTGAATGTTTGTATGAAATAATGAAAGAAATATGAAAGACCTACCATTTATAGTATGAAAGACATCTGCTTTCAAAATTTCTAAAACTGTCCTAACTTCAACATAAACCAAAAGTTAAGATCAAGGTCACAAGGTCAAAAGTCATGATACCAAACTGTAGTACTCTTTGTTGTGAATGTGTGTATGAAATATGAAAGGCCTACCATTTACATTATAAAAGAAAACTGCTTTCAAACATCTTAAAATAAAATGTTGTACAGGGTAAGGGTCAAGGTCACAGGGTCAAAAGTCATGGTACCAAATCTAGTACTCTTTATGGTGAATGTGTGTATGAAATATGAAAGGCCTACCATTAATAGTATAAAAGAAATCAGCTTTCAAAACATCTTAACATAAAATGTTGTACTTCCAAAATGTGGCACTCTTTATGGTGAATGTGTGTTTGAAATATGAAAAGTGTAAAAGAAATCAGCTTTCAAAACATCTTAACATAAAATGTTCTATAGGGTGAAGTTCAAGGTCACAGGGTCAATAGTAATATTTCAAACATGCGACCTATATTTTGTGTATAATTTGGGTTAAAACAATCGATTTAAACACTAAAGCCTATGGAAACTGGAAGTCTTTTAGATTATTGTTCCCCACCTCGCTACAGGATTTCCTTTTATAAACAGAAACTTTAGTTTGACGAGATCTACCAGCATGGAAAGTAAGATCCTGTTGCAAGGTGGGGAACGATATCAACCAGGCCATCGAAGTATAAAAAAGAAGGGGATGAAAATGCCCGAAATCTTTAGTTGTTATACATAAATCTATCACCTTTTTTTGATTGGTTTAGAGCGCATTTATCCATTGTGAACTATTGGAAGTATATAGTGATTAAATGTCGTTCTGAGTACAGAAAAGAAATATTGACAGATCCAGAGGGTTCGCATTCATGAGAAAAGTTTAACGGACAGACAGACAGACAGACAGACAGCCGGACACAGGGCATTCGCAAAAGCTCGACTTGTCTTTGACCAATAGAGCTAATGTCTCATATGTTATAGATGACGTTGTTTGATTTTTTTCATTTGCTTTTAGTTTTGAAAATTTTACCTGATAGCTGGATGATGGTTGCTGTGACATGGCTGCCCAGCCAGTTGACTGTAACCTCTGCGGTGGGCTCCAGTTCACCATCGGTAATCTTTGTTGTTGGAATGATGCTAGTAGTCTTATCCTCAGGAAAGAAAACTGCTGAATACTTAGGCACATGGGCTGTTAAAAAAAGAAGACAATATAAAGTAAATCTTATCTAAAAAAAAGATGTGTTTGTGAAATGTGGATGCCCAATTTCCAACGTTTGGACATCACTTGACTTCCCCTACTCAAAGTCATGAAACACTCATGATGGACAATATTGCAACAATTACATGGCACAAAGTAGTTATGACATGGATATAGATTTTGATTATGAGTAAACTGTGATCTTGGTGTTTTGGACGTGATCTTAGTCAAGGTCATGATACATCCTTGTGTCATGGACGAAAATTGGGTAAAATATTGTCCAGATCCAACCCATCAGTAAGGAGTTATGGCCGGGCACTTATTTTGGCTATGTTTGCACTGTGACTTGACCTTTGGGTCATAACATGAACCAATGACTTCTACAATAATTATTGTGTACATTAAAATCAAGATCAGAGTAGAGGAATAAATTATGGCCCAGACACAAGGTGAAAAAATGAGTTTTCTACCATAGAGTTAAGCAAAAAATAGTTGGGGGTGGGGGGGGGGGGAGGAGGGGAGGAGGGAATGATGTTGCATAGGCAAACAGAGCACCATCCATCAGGAAAATATAAAAAGGCTATTTTTATGTAATACATTACTGAGAAAAAGACCATTTAAAGGAGCAACCATTTGATTTTTAGGAGGGGAGGGAAGACTTTTGCCAGTCAAATTTTTTCAGCCATTTTAAAAGCCGGTAGGTAGTTTAGTTTTTGATACAAGACCTGACACTTAACAGAAAAAAAATGGTGCGGCCTTATCACATGTGAAATATGAAAACTATACCTCTAATGATTCAAAGGTTATTGTTAAGTTTTTTTATAAAAGACCTGTCATTCTGAAAACTACATATGTAGAAGGTTCTGACGAGACTGAAGCTCTCCTGGTCATTTAGTTAAATTCATCTAAGCGAAACAACCATTTTCTGAGACCCAAGGGTCAGGAGCTCAAAAAATTTATCAAATGTGCAATTGTAACAAGACGTTAGTCTCAATAAAAGCCTCTTTATCAAATTATATATACTTTCTGAGAACCAGCATTGTTCACAAGCTTACAAAGAGTTGTAAAGTAGAAAAAGATGTGAGGGGCTAAAAGGAATTATCAAGTACATAACCATGATAATCAAATCACATACCCATTACGTCATATGTATTATGCAAAAAGAATTGATACTCTATCAATTATGCATTCTAAGAAATGGTGATCACAAGATTGCAGAGAAAATGACCACACCCATTTACAAAGACCCTTGTTTGAATCTCAAACAAAATTTTAGGTATTGCAGAAAAAAGAAAAGAAAGAAAAACATTTATCAATCGCAAGCGATATAAGACTCCCCTACCGGCATTAATCCATGTCCTTCAACTCTGCCTTGACCTGTACTTACACCAAAAGATGAATCTAATATCATGATCAAAATAAGTTCAATATGACTTATTAGAAAAAGGTCTGGAAAACAGAAATTAAATGAAATGTGCTATGAGAACCTTACCTTTTGTAAGAACAAATAAATCAAACCCAACTTAAACTTATTTTTTATCATATATACTATTATGTATCTGCATACCAAAAATCAGCTCATTATCTACAACAAGTCATGAAAAGACAGGAAACTGAGAAGTTCATGAAATTTGCTAAGTCCAGGGGCCATAATTAGAAATGGGTCAATCAAATTGAAACACGAACTTGATTAATGTTTCGCACTGAAACATAGGAGCAGAGTATTAAATAAGCTTTTTGGCTTTCTCTCCTATCCTTATGTTTCATATGATGTAAATTATTGTTGGAATATTATATTGAATAAATATTGTTTAAACTAAATTGAAACACGAACTTGATTAATGTTTCGCACTGAAACATACCAAAAAAGATTTCAATATCTGAAATACCAGAAAAGAACCAGGAAGAAAAGTCTGGGAAACTGAGAATTTCATGAAATTTGATAAGTCCAAGGGCCATAACTCTTGTAAAAAAAATAGATCAATCAAAACCAAACTCAAACTTGATCTGTATAACACTAAGATGTAATCACATATAAAAAAATTATTTCAATATCTACAATAACAGCCAAGAAAAAGCCGGAAAACTGAGAATTTCATGAAATTTTCTAAGTCCAGGGGCCATAACTCTTGTAAAAATAGGTCAATCCGAACCAAACTCAGGGTCGGCTCACCGGTTTTTAGAGTGAACCCAGAATGTCCAGGGTGGAAAAGCTGAGATAGGGGAAATTGAGAGGTTTTTAAAGGTTGGTTAAGAAGACCATTATGAAGATAGTCTATAATGGTAAGAGGCATTATTGTAGAGTATGCCTGCCTTGTGTAAGAGCACCAAAGTTTTTAGGTCACATAACTTATATAGTCTAAATATAGATATTTTAAAAGGCGTACCGGATTTTCCCTATTTGACAAGACTTTATAAGGGAAAATATGAAGATTTTGGGTTTTTACACATTTTTTGAGTTACATGTGTTGGAATTTTTTATGATTTGGCTAGAATGGAGTATAAGATAATAGCTTTAAGTTAAATATAAGCATTATTTCTGAAATTTTCCCAAGAGACCAGATACAGTGCACAGAAAAATGACAAAAACCATGAATTTTAGGCCATTGTTTTTCTAAACCTTTTTTTAGCAAACATGTGTCACATGATATTTATTATGTATAGCAATCTTAACATGACCTTAAGACTGGTATATGTAGATACAATGTATAACGAACAGATTGATATATAGTATAATAAGGCCATACCTAATTGATTGAATGTTCTTCGGATTTTCTTGTGATAAAAAGGGTGCGAGCGGGCGAAAATATAATTATTTTATTTTTTTTAGGTTTTGCAGTTAAGAAGGTGCGAGCGAATGAAATAATTCTATTTTTGATGTAGGTTACCCTAGAAATACATTTCTGATGTTTTCCATACTCAAAAAGGAATCCCCATAGGAATCTGATAACTAGAAAGCCTGGCACATAGCAGTAAGGAAAAGATTTTCGAACATTCCCCCTCCTTGACTTTCAGTGCTATGTATATGGGACAACAAATTTGCTCCCAACAAAATTTTTTAAACACAAGAAGTATCATTTTCTTCGAATTTTGCACAATCTGAGACTTTTAGAAGCTTTAAGATTTGCAGAAATCAGAACCGACCCTAAAAAATTCTTGCGCCAGAAATTTAATGGTGCGGGCGAACATTTTATTTTTATCATATTATTTTTTTGAATTTTGAAAAATATGGTGCGGGAAATCCAAAGAACATTATATTAATTTGGTATGGCCTAATGTCAAATATATAGAAATAAAATGAGATGACGTCAAATTTTGTATGATTGAGCAATATTTCTTCGCCGTGTGACCGAGTAAGAGAAATTGGTGAGCGGACCTGCAATCTTGAGCTGTATAACACTAAGATAATATCACATATAAAAAATTCTTTCAATATCTGCAATACCTTGGAAGAAAAGTCCGGAAAACTGAGAATTTCATGAAATTTGCTAAGTCCAGCGGCCATAACACTTGTAAAAATAGGTCAATCAGAACCAAACTCGAACTTGATCTGTATCACATTGAGATAAACTCACATATCAATAAAGCCTACGCTCACGCAGCAAGATACGCCCGTTGGGATTTTTTCCAAAATATCTAAGTCCCATAACTCCATAAGGACAAATTGGATGAACCTTAAAATCGAAAGGCAGCTTCCTCTTCAAAGTCTGATCAAAATGTACAAATATCATGAAAATCTGTTGACACATATTCAAGTTATTGCGTTCTATGCACCTATATTTTGCCCTTAGCTTAACATGTATGTGCATATAACCCCCCCCCCCCCACCCCATTACACATAATTTCTGGATTATTTGACAAAAAATTCAAGAACCCGTTATATATGTGAAAGAACATCCTTTCTACTTGAAGTATACAAAATTTCAAAACATTTCAACCAGAAATAGATTTTCAAATAATTTTTAACTATTTTAGTATATTTTCATTGTATTTTAAAATATCTAAGTCCCATAACTCTGTAACGACATATCGAATGAACCTGAAAATCGAAAGGCGGCTTCCTCTCCACAGTCCAATCAAAATGTATAAATATCATGAAAATCCGTTGACGCATATTCAAGTTATTGCGTTCCATGCGCCTATATTTTGCCCTTAGCTTAACATGTATGTGCATATAACCCACCCCTCCCCCCTTCCTATTACACACAATATCTCGGTTATGCGACAAAACAATTAAAAACCCGTTACATATGTCAAAGAACATCCTTCCTACATGAAGTATACAAAATTTCAAAACATTTTGACCAGAAATAGATTTTTAAATAATTTTTAAATATTTTAGTATATTTTCACTGTATTTTCAAAATCTAAGTCCCATAACTCTGTAACGACAAATCGGATGAACCTGAAAATCGAAAGGCGGCTTCCTCTCCACAGTCTTATCACTATGTATAAATTTCATGAAAATCCGTTGACGCATATTCAAGTTATCGCGTTCCATGCGCCTATATTTTGCCCTTAGCTTAAAATGTATGTGCATATAACCCACCCCCCCTTCCTATTACACACAATATCTCGGTTATGCGACAAAAAAATTAAAAACCCGTTACATATGTCAAAGAACATCCTTTCTACTTGAAGTATACAAAATTTCAAAACATTTCGACCAGAAATAGATTTTTAAATAATTTTTAAATATTTTAGTATATTTTCACTGTATTTTCAAAATCTAAGTCCCATAACTCTGTAACGACAAATCGGATGAACTTGAAAATCGAAAGGCGGCTTCCTCTCCACAGTCTGATCACTATGTATAAATTTCATAAAAATCTGTTGACGCGTATTCAAGTTATTGCGTTCCATAGGCGGACGGACAGACGGACGGACGGACAGACGGACAGACGGACAGACGGACAGACGGACAGACGGACGGACTTCGCCATACCATAATACGTCCCGTCAAATGACGGGCGTATAAAAATGAGTTCGATATATGCAACAACAGCAAAAAAGAGTCTGGAAAACTAAAGTGTGACGGACAGACAGACAGACGGGGTGGAAACTATAAGTCCCCTCCGGCAAGCCAGTAGGGGACTAAAAAAAATGAAAATAAACACAGTGGCATCCAGTTTTGATACTATTTAGACAGGAGAACTTCATAAAAATGGAATATACCATACCATCCATGGTTTTATCTTTCTATCTATAGAATTTTCTGAAGATTATTGAAAATGTACAGATCTTCGAACTGCCTGACAAAAAGACCACACCTTTTTTCAGAGGCCCTTGAGGTCATGGGCTCAAACAAAACATAAGAAGCATAAATAGACTAATATATTAGACCAATCATAGTGTAGGAAAATATTACATTTCTATCGTTTACAGTTTCAGAGGAATTGTGTGCAAAAGACTGCATTAAAGAGAAAATTACCACACCCTTGACACTGGGGGTCAAGAACTCAAGAAAAATTTCATGAGCCCACTAGGCCACAGAACAATCACAATGCAAAAAGAATTACATTCAATCTATCATTTATAATTTTAGAGGAGACGTGTCCACAAGAATTGTTTACAGACGCCGGACAGACAGACGGACAGAGGGCAATTGCATAGGCTTGACTGGTCTTTGACCAGTAAAGCTAAAAATCAGTGGCTCATCTAGATCAAAGACCCATCATGTCACAAAAAGAATTAAATTTTCATCACCAACTGTTTCAGAGGAGTTGAAACTACAAGAAATGTTCAACAAAGGGACAGACACCCGACACAGGGTGATCGCATAGACTGGACTGGTCTTTGCTGGTCTGGTCTTAGACCAGTAGCGCTAAAAATTGGTGTAGCCTTATCACAAGGAATGCACATGTGAAATATGAAAGCTCTACATACCTCTAATTGGTTCTAAAGTTTTTGCAAAGTTTGTAGATTTTTAGAATTGTACGTCAAGGTTATGGTCAAGGTCACACAGTCATTAACCTTGGTATCATTTGAAAGGATTTTATTAGTTGAGTATGCATACCAAAGATGAGGACTCTGTCTCTTAGGTTTCAAATATATGGTCAAGGTTAAGTCTCTTTTTTTGCCACAGACAGTCACACAGAGATAGAAAAAAACTAGATGCCCCGAATTCAAAAGGTTGTCTTTATCTTGTTTACAATGTTTAGCATGTAACCTTGACCTTTGACCCGACCTTAAAACATACTAGTATGTGCATGACCTTTGACGATCCTTATAACCCAAACATGTTTACAGGGTTAAACAACATTTCAAGTATGTAGCATGTGACCTTAACCTTTTACTTTTAAAAACAATCTGAGTCATCCTCAGTTATTTGATTCCTCTTGCAATTACAGGTATGTGTTCCAAGTTTGACGGTCCTAGCCAAAGCAATTCTGTCTTTATTATGTAATAAAGTTGTATACAAGGCTTAACGATATTTAGCATATGACCTTGACCTTTGACCCCTGACCTTCAAAAACAAAAAGCAATAGGTGTTGTTCTCTTACCATAACAAGTATATGTACAAATTCAAATTCAAACATGTTTATATTAAGAAAAAGTTAAAATATTTTACCAGACTGAAGCAAATTTTACCTGATTTGACTGGTGTCCTAGGGGACTTTTGGACCCAGGACAAATATTTTTCCATCTAAAACATTAGCTTTGGGTGAGCCCGAATTTTTTTTTAAAAAAGGTTGAATCAGGTGTCAACTACAATCAAAGCTAACGATTAACATTTTTTATGTTGCTGCTTAAGACAACTTAAGTGGAAAAATATTGGATTATTTAAATTTTCAGAGTTTGTAGATAAGACAGGCTCTCAAGTGGTGTCTGTGAAAAAATATTGATTTTCAGATTTCATGAAAAATAGGGCATAATAGGGCAAATCTAACATAATATAGGGAAATTATAGGGTCTTTTTTTCAATATATACTAAACTGTTTTACAGGATCTAATTGAGTATAAATGCATTTGAAAGGCTAACTAGAACTGCCCTTAAAGCGACGAATTATACCCCCAACAGGACGTTTTTCTCTAAACAGATTCATTTATGATATAGGAATCTATATGTTAAAAACACCAAAGCCATATCCCTTACAATTAAAAAGTAGGTCAAAGGTCAAGGTCACTAGATCAAAAACCACATAATCAAATGAATGCTCTGATTGTGAGGAATCTACATGTAAAATATCAAAGCCCTATCCCTTATAGTTTAAAAGAAGGTCAAAGGTCAAGGTCACTAGGTCAAAAGTCATGATATCAATGAAAGCTTTGGTAATAAGGAAGCTATATATGAAATATCAAAGCCCTATCCCTTTTAGTTAAAAAGTATGTCAAAATCAAGGTCACTAGGTCAAAAGACATGATATCAAATGAAAGCTCTCATCATGAGGAACATATATGTGAAATATCAAAGCCTTATCCCTTATAGTTAAAAAGTACGTCAAAGGCTAAGATCAAGGTCACTAGGTCAAAAGTCATGGAATCAAATGAATGCCCTGATTGTGAGTAATCTACATGTGAAATATCAAAGTCCTATCCCTTATAGTTTAAAAGTAGGTCAAAGGTCAAGGTCACTAGGTCAAAAGTCATGGTATCAAATGAAAGCTCTAGTCATAAGGAATCTATATGAGAAATATCAAAGCCCTATCCCTTATACATGTAGTTAAAAATTAGGTCAAAGGTTAAGATCAAGGTCACTAGGTCAAAAGTCATGATCTCAAATGAAAGCTTTCTTCATGAGGAATATCAAACTCCTACTCCTTGTAGTTCAAAAGTAGGTCAAAGGTCAAAAGTCGGTCAAAGGTCAAGGTCACTGGGTCAAAAGTCATGGTATTAAATGAAAGCTTTAGTAATGAGGAATATATATGGGAAATATCGAAGCCCTACCCCTTATAGTGTTAAAGTATGGTCAAGGTCAAGGCCACAAGGTCAAATGTCATGGAGTAATACTTGTTATGATGAATGCATGTACGAAATATAAAAGCCTTATCACTTATACTTGAAGAGATATTCACTTTAAGAACTTAACCAAACTAGAACTGCCCTAAAGTGACGAATTATACCCCCCGTGGGACATTTTTCTCCACACGGATTCATGTATGACATAGGAATCTATATATATATATATATGTACAAGGTCAAAGTTCAAGGTCAAGGTCACTAGGTCAAATGTCTTGGTATCAAAATGTAGTACTTATTATGGTGAATGCATGTATGAAATATGAAAGCCCTTTCACTTATACTTAAAGAGTTATCTGCTTTAAGAACTTCTTAACCGGACGGATGGACAGACGGACAGGGTGTTTCCTATATATCCCGCTAAACTTCGTTTGCGGGGGGTGTAAATAATATTACGAGATCAAAGTTCAAAGTCAAGGTCACTTGGTATCAAAATGTAGTACTTATTATGGTGAATGTAATGTATGAAATATGAAAGCCCTACTTGTATCACTTATATGTGAAAAAATAGATGCTTTAAGAACTTCTTAACCAAAATATAACCATAAGGTCAAAGTTCAAGGTCACTAGGTCAAATGTATTGGTATCAAAATGTAGTACTTATTATGGCAAATATGAAAGCCCTATCACTTATGCTTAAAGAGTTATGTGCTTTAAGAACTTCTTAACCGGATGGACGGACAGACCGACAGACAGACAGGGTGTTTCCTATATACCCCCCCCCCCCCCAAAAAAAAAACTTTGTTTGCAGGGGGTATAATTACATATATGTTTTAATAGACAAAACTTTGACAAGCCAGAAAATTTTATGATGCGCAGCAATATTTTGTGCTAATTATTTAATCTACAAGATATATTGACAATCAACAATATCATTTTAGCATGTTTAGTGCAAAATTTTGCTACCAATTAAATCTTCAATTACAGGAATGATATGGGAAAATGGGTCATTTTTGGTCAAAATACAGGGAATATAGGGCACATCCAAAGATATAGGGATCTGACAGAAATTATAGGAAATATTTGACCACTTGAATGCCCGATAATAGCTATTTTTAAGCCAGCTCCTCTCTCTCATAGTCAGTTTTCTGGTCATGGCTAAAACTGCAGGTGGAAAAACTTTTCACATTTATAAGTTTAATTTTGTACTAAAATCAGTCTTTCCTAAAACTCACCTAAGCCCCATGCCCGAGGCTACCAAAATTTTTGCTGGACTAGTAGAATTTATTTAAGAAACTATACAAAAAACATTCATCTTCTGGGATAAACCTAGTGTGGCCATTGTGATATTATGATAAAACTATTCGAGATAGGAGAAATCTGACTTCAAATACGCCCCTATATAAACTATCCAAATATGCATTTAGTTTTGGTCTAGGACCCCAAATAAGAGTTCATCTGCCCTCAATTTGGCTATTTATGGCCCCTTATTTTTCAAATGGCCCCTCTTTTTTGTCAATTCTATATACATTTAATAAAGAGAGCAGCCAATTGGCCCATTTCAATGACCCTGCCTCTACAAATCTAGGTTTTTCCCTGTATCTAAATTCGGGCTTAAGTGGGTGAAAAAAGTTTTTGGACAGACTGTAACATTGTTATTCAAGGTGCTAGCGTCTATAATCTAATTGATAGATATACTTTTTTTAATTTAGAAGCATTATAATCTTGTGATCAAATTCAATTTTATTTTCATTTGACATCGAATAACTCAGGGTTTTTTTTTTATTTTTGGGAAGGTGCCTGTACCTGTCCCATTTGGGAAAATTTGCGACATTTTGCTGAAATTGGGAATTTTTTTTTTTTTTTAAATTCTCACTACAGTATAACCCTAAAGTATCAAGTAACTGCTAATCCATTGCTTTGTTTGAACTGAACAAGGGATGAATGAAAAAGTTAAAGATGCACTTAGAAATAGGACATTTTATGCTGACTTCCAGGTTTGAGTCTTATTTTGTTAAGTGATTTTTTCATAATTTCTCTTTGGGAATTTAAGAGTGATTTTTGGGGAAAAATTGAGGAAATTCTGCATTGGAAAGGGGCCGAAATTCTGCCCCAAAACAAGGGAAAAAAATGTAACTGGATATTTTAATTTCAATATGGAAAAAGCAGGAATATAGTAAGTTCTGAAGAAAATTAAGAAAAAATATGATCAAAATAAAAAAAGTAGGAGAAGTTATAAGCCTGCAATTACTGCATCATACAGTATCTTTATGTTGAGACTTGAGATTGAAATGGGTATTTTACTGAGATGGAATCTTGCGAACCGGTTGACCTATTTACATATACAGTCATATGTATGGTACATTGACAGACCTGCTCCAGCTGGAGGCATAGAAAGTATGTTCGAAGCTTGATCAAAATTAATTTTTGACAATAATTGATTTTTATTTATGTATAGCTGGTGTATGTTGGCACTAATAAGAGAGAGACAGAAATAATTTATGTTTACAGCATACATGTACATCTGGAAAATTGCAAATTACTTTATGTACATAAAAGAAATCATGAAATTCATATGAACAGTTATGACTAGCATGCACCTGTCTGTGCACATGTCACTATATTGTTAGATATAAATTATCTAAAAGTGAATCCTCACCAGGCCTTGCCCGTCTTCTGGACGAAGTAGATGTCATTCTCTGTTGACTTGCTGCTGTGAAATGACGACGGACAGAAAAAAATTTGCTGACACGCTACCTGTGTACCTGTTGGTGTTATTACTGTAAAAACAAACGCACGTGTCAACGCACGTGGTCATCAGATGTTGCCGACGGACCGCGCGACGAGGTCGGGCTGCCGGCGAAGAAGCCATGCACAGTTTGGAGGATGAAAGAAGCCGTCTCATTATTGGCGTGGGACTTTAAAATTCATCGATTGTGAAACATCTCTCAAAGCTTCCGACAGTCACAGAGAGGCCAGGGTTTCACTGGATATACCTTTACTTGTGTAATTTGTTAAATCTAGTCCGATCTCGGAAACACGGAATCTTTAAATAAACTTACATGTATAATAATAAATAAACAAGATACAACATTTCATTGAATCCAGAATATATATTCATAATTTAATCTGAATAAACATCATTATTAATACTATTAATCAAGCAAATTATGAAGATGATTGTTTTGATTTCGGCCATCTTGGTTTTCTCACTCAAAATAGCTTACGAGAAAAGCTTTCAAAATATTTGAAAGCTAGTTAACGAATTTTTCGTCAGCGATAGCTTTCAAAATTTTTGAAAGCTATAGTTAACGAAACTTTCGTCAGCGATTAGCTTTCAAAATATTTGAAAGCTTTAGTTAACGAAATTTTCGTCAGCGATTAGCTTTCAAAAAATTTGAAAGCTATAGTTAACGAAATTTTCGTCAGCGATAGCTTTCAAAAATTTTGAAAGCTATAGCTGACGAAATTTCGTTAACTATAGCTTTCAAATTTTTTGAAAGCTAATCGCTGACGAAATTTCGTTAACTATAGCTTTCAAAATTTTTGAAAGCTATCGCTGACGAAAATTTTGAAAGCTAGGGAATCGCTGACGAAAATTAGTTAACGAGAAATCGCTGACGAAATTTCGTCATCTCTCGAGTATTCAAAATTTTGAAAGCAATCGCTGACGAAATTTTGAAAGCTAAGCTTTCAAAAAGCTTTCAACTCGTTTACGAATTGAAAGCGAAAATTAAACTTTCGACTGGTCGGGGCTGTACCTTTCAGAAAAAGTTCGGGACGTAAAACAAAATATTAAATTACTATGGCCTAAGACAGGTATCAGAATTGGCTTATATTCCATAAGGCTTAACTCCGGGAGTGTTTGGGTGGAAAGACAAACATTACTTGGCCTGGGTCATTCCAGGTCGCGGTCATGGCCCCAAGATACATAAATTACAAATTGCAATTATAAAAAGAAAATTTTTAGTTTCATTTCTTTCTGACGTGATGCTATTATTTCAATTTCATTTAAAAAGTCATTTCAAACTTTTGTCAAACTATAGTCATAATGTTTGTTTTAATGTTTTGACATTTCAAATATGTCATAGGTCACTCTGAACATGTCATCCTTGTTGAGGAAATCTAATCATACACTCTTTTCCCCATACATTAAATCATTACATGTAAAGTAATTACACAGCCAATTGTGCCTCACATTAAATTCATATGAAATGCGCATCACATAAAATTTCACATGAAAGTTCATGAGAAAATCATATAAAGTTCACATAAGAATAATGTGTAAAACATTTCATATGAATTTCACATAAATTTTAATTCACATAAATTTTACATGAATTTTGTATGTGACCCTCATGCAAAATCTAACTTACATGAAATTCATGTCAAAACTTTCACACGAATTTCATGTGAAAAATGTTCATGTAAAATTTATGTTCGTGCTCGTTTCACATAAATTTCATGTGAACTTTTATGTATACTTCATGTAAATAATTTACACACTGTGTACTGAAAATCATAGGCTTAACCCCTTTCAATCCTTCCGCGTATACAAATGCCTTCAGATCTTTATTTAGAGGTACGTTTTTTTTTCTTTTCAAGCACTGTTTGTGCATCATATAACATTAACATGTACTGATCCCACCAAAAAAAAAAAAAAATCATTACGTGATGGATATTGACAAAACAAAAACTGGAAATATCCAGAGTATACCCGACTCGCTGTATCTGTAATCAGATTATATTGACGAAGTATGTCAAGTCTTATGACAACCGTATGCAGATTAGGTTTTTTTTCCAAATCAACAAAAAAAAAAGGGGGGGGGGTTAAATGTAATAAGATATATATGTAGGTAAATAAATAAATAGAAAGGGAAATAGAGGATATATTTTCATTGGAGAAAAGTAATCAGGGACCGGACCATGAGACTTCACTTTGGAAAGGGGAGTTCTACCATCATGGTGTTCTCAGGGCACAAAAAGGAGGGAGGAATGTCCCTCCCTCAACCCTCCAATGATTGGGCCGGTACGATATAAAATCTTAATTGTGTTTGTTTGTCCGGATTTCTTGCGAGATGCATCTAGAAGACAAAGCAATATCAAACCTTCCACAAATGTTCACCATGGGGAGAGGTTGAACCTTATTGATTTTCAAACTTAAGGGTCAAGGTCACTGAAGACTTAGGAGTGAACATCAATCACCATAAGAACATCAAACTAACCATGAATGTTACTCTTAAGTTAAGGATCAAAAGTAAAGGTCACTGACTGTAGACTTAGTGAATAGCAAGAAGACTTAAGAAATGAATCTTATATTTTTTTCTGTTGATGCAGGTATATTGGACAGAAAACTGCATCAATGCGCGTAGCGCGTTGATGCAAAAGTTTTCTGTCCAATTTTTCGGGTGATACCTGCATCAACAGAAAAAAATATAAGATTCATTTCTTATCATTTAATTATGGAAAACAGACTGTTTTATTGGATCTAAAAACAATCAATCACCGCACTATATTTCGTAAGTCGGAGGTTTTCGCAGTGATACGTCTGCCAAAACAAGTTATGGCAGCCGCCATGATTCAAACGGCGAACGATCGTCTCTCTATATCTTTGGAATAGGGACCAGTTTGAGCAAATTCTACATGCACTGTTATTTTTTGAGTAAGTAGAAAAGAAATGGTACCCTTGAAATGATAAGCAAACATCAACAAATTGTATTTTCAGCAACGAGTTCATTCCTGTTTGAGGGAACCCCCAGTTCTAAAAATAGCAATCCAAGGAATGCTTGTGTCGCCTGCGAAGCGGTTTGATTATTATTCTAGAAAGTGGATCAAAATTCTTGAAAAGTAGGTCTAGGTCAAATATCTAGATCAAGGTCAAATTTTATGGTCTGTGTAGAAAGGTCTTGTCACAAGGAATAGACATGTGAAATACCAAAGCCCTATCACTTACCAATCAAAAGATATATCCATTCTTAATTTTTTTTGAAAAGTAGGTCAAATATGTAGGTCAAGGTCAAAAGGAAAAAAAAATAATGGTATGTTTAGAATGGCATTGTTACAAGGAAAATACATGTGAAATATCAAAGCCCTATCACCTACCAATCAAAAGATATAGCCAATATAACTTTTTTCAAAAGTAGGTCAAATATCTACATCAAGGTCAAAAGGTCAAATTTAATAGTCTGTGTAGAAAGGTCTTTTCAGAAGGAATACACATGTGAAATATCGAAGCCCTATCACTTACCAATCAAAAGATATAGTGAATCTTATCTTTTTTCAAAAGTAGGTCAAATATCTAGGTCAAGGTCACAAGGTCAAAAATTATGGTATGTGTAGAAAGGTCTTGCCACAAGGATTGCACATGTGAAATATCAAAGTCCTATCACTTACCAATAAAAAGATATATCCATTCTTAATTTTTTTGAAAAGTAGGTCAAATATGTAGGTCAAGGTCACTAGGTCAAAAATTATTGTATGTGTAGGAAGGTCTTGTCACAAGGAATACATATGTGAAATATCAAAGCCCTATCACTAACCAATCAAAAGATATAGCGAATCTTATCTTTTTTTCAAAAGTAGGTCAAATATCTAGGTCAAGGTCACAAGGTCAAAAATAATGGTATGTGTAGAAAGGTCTTGCCACAAGGATTGCACATGTGAAATATCAAAGCCCTATCACCTACCAATCAAAAGATATATCCATTTTTAATTTTTTTGAAAAGTAGGTCAAATATGTAGGTCAAGGTCACCAGGTCAAAAATTATGGTATGTGTAGCAAGGTCTTGTCACAAGGAATACACATGTGAAATATCAAAGCCCTATCACTTACCAATCAAAAGTTATGGGCTGTGACACCCAAAGTGTGACAGACAGACAGACGGACGGACGGACGGACGGACAGACGGACAGACGGACAACGGACAAAGTGATCCCTAAGTGTCGCTATGCTTCGCAGGCGACACAAAAATAGTGCTATAAATAGACTTCCGTGAAAAATTGTGTTGATCGATGTATCAACAAAATTTCTCAGCCAATCAGAATCTTCGTTTCTTGAAAATGACAATGGAAATTAAATGATAAATCAATCACCATAAGAACATCAAAACAACCATGAATGTACCTCTTAAGTTAAGGGTCAGAGGTCAAGGTCACTTTGGACTCGACTTGCTAACAACACAGAACAACACAGCGGAATCGTCGTAGAATCATCAAATTCGAGAAGGCAAGGCAAAATCATTGGAACTATAATTGGAATTTGAAGTTGCGAACCTCGGAATGAATAGCATTCCGAAGTAAGACTAGGTGCGTGGGGAGAGTCAGCGTCTCCTGATTGCATGCAGCATCCGTCGCAACAGCTCCATGGAAACCCGTCAAATTCGGTGATTGTATGGATGTACATATTAATGTACACATCAGGCAAATATGTCTTGTTTGGTGATGACGACAGCCATTCAATCGCAATCCAGAATACCACTGATCATTTTGGAAAGGGGGATCTGAATCGTCTGATATGCTTTTATTATATCCCCGTAGCGACCGAAGAACGATTTCAGCCGTTGTGTTATATAACACTGAACAAGTAGCTTACTTACAAGCCGTCTGGCTCTAACGATGAAATCTTCATATATGGAACCTTCAGCAAATGTTCCCGATAGGAAGATGTTGTACCTTATTGATTTTCAATGTCAAGGAACAAATTTCAACGTTTCATTATCGCAGACATGCAGATGTTACGCATGCGCGTTGCCTTCGTTATAATGGTCCCGATTAGAGGACATACTATATCTTACACTTGCGATAAATTGGAATTATTTATTGGAATCTTGGAATCTGTTCCAAAGACAGATTAGAATGAAATTCACAAATCAGATATTAATTCTAACAGGGACATAACAAACCATTGTTGGACATTTGTCAAAAGGAACTCATTATAAATTTTAATTATATTAACAACTGCAAGTCTGAAAAGACAGATACTACTAGTATGCGATATGCATAATAAAACAAATTATCTTGTCATGAAATGCCAAAGATCTGTGTAGGTGATTGTGTTACTGGGTTTTAAATATGTTTTTTTTTTGTTCTTATGCAATTGGTATCTTCATAAGAAATCTGACCGACTTTGGCTAAAGTATTATTGAGACACTGTACATGCGTAAAGTCGAATGTACTCCAATTCGATACTAATATTTTAAGCGATGCATGGTGACAAGATGATCATGATTTAGTTCTGCAAGTTTGACATTTTCCTCTGTTTTCATATGGTACATGTAACGGTAACCTTGCAATTGATGATAATAAAATTTTACATATTTACATTTGTAGGTTGGACGATGTAAACATTATGTATGTTACATATATTGGTTTATACAGAACACGAACAATCGATGAAATATTAATGTCGATCTAAGGAGCTGTTAAGATAAGGCGTAAAATCAGCCCTGAAAAGTGGAATTTTGAAAATTGAAATTTCAAGAACCTTTTTTGGTAAAATGTATACCTATACGGCATCCCATCAGAATATGAAGTTATGTCTTATCTGTTTTGCATAATATTGCTAATTTTGGGGTCAAAACTTATCTTTTTCTCATAGAAATCAATAGAAAACGGAAAAGTTTTATTGAACATTGTTCCCCCCGGATATACAGAAAGCCACTTTTACTGGAGATGTGTATCCATGATACAAATTTTTTGGCAAAGTGGGGTTCTGTATCTCCGGGGGGAACACTACCCCAGAGACGAAAAACTAAAAATGGAAAGGGGGGTGCATTTTTTAAGAATCGATCTTTTTGACCATTAAATATTGCACATTTGACTATTTTTCCTCTTTAATCCATCAAACATTGTGTACTCAATATGATTGAATGAAAGATACAAGAATTAGGAACGGAATAAGCAAGAATGATGTTCATTTCTAATGTGTATTTCGCGCTAAAAGGCTTACATTGTAGCCATTGAATGAAGAATAAGACCGTATTTTAAGTTCCGGATTTCACTATTTACCGATTAAAGGAGGTAGAACGTTCGAAATCTATTTCTGATACACAATGTAGACATATTTGATGTCTTTTAGCTTATATTTATCAATTCTTGGCAAAATATTCAAAAATGTATACGTTTTTTTGTCGATATTATCGGATTTTCTATCCGAGCACCCCTACCTCTTTCGACCTTAATTTAACAACCTTAAGAGTTCCTTAACATAATGTAAAACATGTAAAAGTTCTGCAAATACATTATATTTCAATAATGAATCATGTTTTTAAGTATACAATTCGCCATGCACAAGAAATAAGTCACGAGATTCAGGGCTAAATACGGCCCTTATCTTAACAGCTCCTTTGTTTGATGTCGAACGAGCGTACTTTAACATTTTGACATACATATGCTGCTGTACAACCCACATACAGGTACGCCATACAAAACAACTACAGGAAGATGGTGACAATAACAAATGTTAAAATTTATTTTCATAAACTTTGAGCTCGCGGACACTACTCAGCATTTCAGACTCTCTTTCTAACTTTCCTTTTTGTGTCGCCTGCGAAGCAAAGCGACACTTAGGGATCACTCTGTCCGTTGTCCGTCTGTCTGTCACACCTGGATGGTACACCCTTTAAAGTGATTCCTGAGTGTCGCTATCTTTCACAAATTCGCAGGCGACACATGCGTGAATTTCCTTGGAATTATTTTTTGTTATAAAAGAGAGAGAGTACATGACTACATGATATTTATAAAAAAGGAAAAGTAAGAAAGAAACAATACTAAAGTAAGAAACTCTTCATGTCAAACTCGCATTATTAAGTTATATTATATAACCAGGATGTAACATCGTTTCTGATTGGCTGACGTGCGAGTCATTATTTTCCGATAATGACCGCTCACGGAAGATAATGACTCGGTGTGGTATTTTTCCTGAATTCAGTATTTACGATGAAAATTAAGATACTTATTTTGTTTGATTTTAAAAGTTTAGATATACTTTTCACAAAAAAAGAACAATTCATTGTTGAATTCTTAATTAAAAATGATATGTTCATATTGTTTTGAATCACTATTTTTATCATATGTGTTCTTAAGATTCGTTATATAATATAACAAATAAGGACTTGGCCTCGGTCATTATGTCATTATAATGACCCGATGAGATTTGTAATATCGACCTCTGCCTTCGGCCTCGGTCGATATTACAAATCTCATCGGGTCATTATAATGACATAATGACCTCGACCAAGTCCATATTTGTATAATATCAGCAAAAATTACTATACCAGAATTACTTAGTATGGCGAAAAATACCACAATGAGAGTTTGTTTACAAATTTAATACGAGACAGACTATTAAAGCACTGTTTAAAAGTACAACATTCTGAGGTAAAAGTGAGAATATCAGTACATCCGAATAAATAAATAAAGCAAGAAAAAGTAGGACCAGGAAATTAATCACGACTAGAAGTAGTTCTTACGGTGACACATGCTCGGACATATGGTGACAAATCTAATACGAGAATTTCTAAGAGTACAGTTCAAAAGTACAAAATTCTAAGGTAAAAGTGAGAATATCAGAACCTCAGAATATACTAAGTAAGAAATTCTTCACTATAAAAGCAAACCCCAGCAAATTAATTACTAGTTACGTAAATGTACTATATTGAAAAATACTGTCATGTGATCATGGCGACGAATTTTAATATGAAACTCTCCAAAAGTATTATTTAAGAGTGCAAAATTGCTAGGTAAATTTATACATTATAATATTGTTTATATATCTAATACGAAAGTAAGGGTCTCGCAATTTCAGAGAACACAAAAGTTAGGCGACAGAAATTTAATTCTTAGTTTAACGGATCCGCCGACCCTAATTTTATCACAACTGGAAAAATATAAAATGAACAGATTGTACATTTTTTCTTCCGCTCATCCGAATTACTGGTTATTACTTTACATAATCTCGCTTAACTCTTATCATGCAAGTGTTTTAGAGAATGCGGCTTTGAAAACAAGCTGAATTAAGATCGTGATCGAGGTACAAAACATGAAATGTTGAAGTTTACTGATTTTTATTTTATTTTTATTCCCTCCTCCTACCCTATTTTGAAAAAATAACATCCGTAAAACTAAAAATTAACTTTTTGTTGCCCTAAAAAATTAATTACTGGCAAACATGGTGACAAATATACTTTACTATGTGTTGTTTTAGTATGAAAACGCAATGCTATTAGATAGAGTTACATGTATATATTTGTATACGAAAGAGAGAAAATAGATATACTTTTATGGATTCTAGACAGTTGTCTTTCGTTGTAATCAGAGTGGTCTCTCACTTTGTAATCTAACCATTATATACTGTAACATACGACAGACTCGTACAAAGGTGGTGTAGTTTCAACGTGTGCCGATGACACCATTATAATCTCTGAAGCACATATGTAATAAGTCTTACAGATTAAAGTACATGTATTAGTTCGTATTACTGTAAACGGTTCTATATTAAGCTAGCAAACGTCTGAAGTATAAATCCTCTGACTATGCTTTCTTGTCTATCATACAAAATAATTACGGTGGTTTTATGTTCGCGGAAAATTCAAAATAGCAAAATTAAAACCACCGCAGTAATTTTCTCGTTTACAGTATTTTTGATTGATGATTTATTCAAGTACATATGGCCCCTCAACTTCATTATGAGAATCGCAGAGGTGACGTACAAGTATATGTAAAATGCAAAAATTTCGCTGTTTATTTTGGTTACCTTCAGTTTGTTTTTTTTTTTCCTGATAATTATTTTTAGGTCCTTTTAAGGGGGGAGGGGGTGTTATTGTTTATACTAGGTCTCAAATGAAGACTGCAGTAAACAAATAGCAAACTAGTAAGCAGACAATACTCTCTCTCTCTCTCTCTGCAATGGTGGTGACGAGAGTGATATAGAAGTGGGCCATACATTGAAATCAGACATCTTTAAAGGAAAAAGAGCTGGGAATAAATTGTACTTATACACAAGTCCCTCGTTCTGGCCCTTAGCTGTTGACTTCATATACATCTGTTTAAAATTCAATTCATTAATACTTTAAGGAAAGTTTTACAGAAAAAAAAACACATTATAATAAAAAGACGATTCAGCTTGTATAATTTTCGCGTAGATCATTCATTTTTAAAAATTCATGATCTAGATCATTTATTAGAAATGATTATAATACAATGTAGTTCAGGTCACTGATAGATACCTTAAGTGCAAGAAGTTCACGTACGAGGGCTGATTGATATGTTGTGAGCATCGTATTGATGGATTTGAATTTTATAAGACATTTTTTCATTATTTTTCTACATAATCCCCTTCAGTATACACTTTTGCCACCGGTGTTTAATGGCCTCATAACCACTTTTAAAAAACTCCTTATCTTGACTGGTAAGAAAGTCATCCACTGCAAGTATGACGTCATGATCGGACTGCAAGGGGGTGCCAGAAATAGCTGCTTGAAGTTTTGGGAATAGATGAAAGTCTGATGGAGCAAGATCAGGTGAATTAGGCGGATGCTCAATCAAATTAAAGCCACAATCATGAATGGCAGCCATGGCAGTGACAGACTTGTGAACAGGAGCATTGTCCTGATGGAACAACACACCTTTAACAAGTGAGTTTTCCTTAAGTTTAATATTTTCCCGTAACGAAGCACAGTATGTGTCTTTTATTGTTTTGTCCTTTTTGCAGATAATCTATCAGCAGAATACCTTCTACATCCCAGAAAACCGAGGATCACAACATATCAATCAGCCCTCGTACATTTAGAACAATTTTGTATTTGCTTTTATTCTAGACTGTTGCAACATGCATCATCAAAACTGCAACTATTTCTACGCATCAGCATTGTTATATCTGTCAATTATATCTCCACTTTGTCTGCATTCTCTTTGATACGAAATCGTCCATCATACAGACGTCTGGATGGGAATTGGTGCTGCCGCTCTCTTGTAATAACTCATAATCAAATGTATTGTATAATCATCTAAAGAAGCAGACAGCCTTGAGGCATTGTCAGACTTAAACAGATATATTAGCAGACGTTATGCATGTAACAGACGACATGCACCCTCTTGTGTACGTCTTTCATCCCAACAAAATAGCTAGAAATATGACAATCTTACTTACGTCGTTACAAGCAAAGACTTTTACCATTTTTATCAATTTTTACCATTTTTATCAACTTTTACCATTTTTATCAACCATCGTTACAAAGACTTTTACCATTTTTATCAACCAGGCCCATACTTTTAGGGAAAGGGACAAAGTGGCCCCCAAAATTCGTCAAATTCTACATCCTTTTCTACAAGAAGGCATAAACACTTTCTACCCTGGCCGGACTTACACCCGTCACTTGAATTTAGAACTGTATACATGTTAACCTCGCAAGCCTTAGTTGGAAACAAAGTCCTCAGCACATTTGCTTGATTTTGCGAGTCATTACCATAATTGCGGTTCTTGGCCCACGACATCAAACCAAAAATGATTTCGTGTATTAGTGTAGGGGACAATTGTTTTATCAATATACAAAGTGCACGAAAATGAAAAAAATTGTATTTAAATTATTACTACGTTTCTCTGATACCAGGATATACTATATTTAGGTTTTATTTCATTAAGGTACGTGATATAATGGACTTAATTTACTTCATATGTACATATTTTTAAGACAGGACCACATTGTAAACTACTAGTAGTTCATTTTGTAGCTAAATGTGCTATCCTGTATAAACAAAGGAAATAAATAAATAAATATTATATGTAGAAAAGATCTCCAACAAGGCGGACATGCAACCATGAACTGACCACAGCGGATCCCACACTCAGTGATGCAACAAACGACGGACATCAGACAATTTGAAAACATCTCCGGCAAACAACAAAGAACAACGAGAAACACAAAACGCACATGATATATACATGTAGTTATGGACAAAGCCAAGAAATGCCGTTTACAATATTTGTGTAGGATTTTTTTGCATGTAGGTCACTTAAAATCGAAATCTCCATAGAAATTAGATTTTTTGAAGACTTATAAGCTGGTAATTCGACAGTTACATGTAGTCATTCGATCTTACATCTCGGATCCAATAGAAATTAGAGACGCGTCTCGGTAATCGTGCGTAAGTAAAATAAGACACCCCAAAAACCCTGAATTATGAAACTTCGTTTTAGGTCACGATTATGGGTGACTCTTTTTTCTATCAATATTGAGTTAATTGTCTTTCTCTTTTATCAATTTGTGTCCGCTGTATTCTGTTTCTTTTTTTTTTTTTTCGGGCTTTTTTTTTCATTAGTTTTAAATTTACTAAATATTGTTTATAACATAGAATCCAAAACCATTTATAGTTTTTGTTTTTTCATTATAATTTTACTTTTTAGCTCAACGTTCTCCCTATAGTAGTTAGTTTTAATTTCAAACATTTATCTATTCACCTTCTTTTTTCTTAAAAATTAAATCCACGGAAATTTACCGGTATTTTTCGGATCGTTACATTTCCAGACCCCGGATATTTTAACAAATGCATGGACATGTCACTGCAAGGGCTACAAAATGGGACAATGATATTACCTTTGCTATTACACAACATGCACTTTAGATATTTCATCATGGAAAGTTGAAGGTTACCTAGATAAAACCGAATTTATTCTGTTCGTAATGCTACATCTCTCTCTTTCTCTCTCTCTCTTTCCATCAGCGAATGATGGCGAAAATGTACGAGAACGCGAATTTTAGGTCAGACATGATTTTTTTAAAGCAAGACGATATTATTATAACGTTCATTTCTTTGAAAAGTGTTAATCTCGCTTCATTTTTCAGTTGGTCAAATTCTTGTATTGTGATTTTTGTACTATCGTCTAACTTTTTTTTTGCATGATTATTATTGAACCATTTTGTTAATATCAGTCTCCGTCTAGTAAATCCATATGAAATGAACAGAAGCTGAACATTTCGTAAACCGTATCGAGGTTTCATAATCAATGTTGACCATAAAACAAACAAGAAATTCCTCGAAATATAAAATAATATGGCGAGGTGCAATCATTCAAAATTTCGCTGTATATCCCCCAAGATAGGGCTGGAATGGGGTTTCTTAGGAAGATTAATTTCCGATGGAATTATATTCTTTTCTCCTATCGTTTTATTTATTTTATTTATTTATTTTTTTGTCTCAATCTTTTTCGTTTTTGTATTTTTTTTTTAATGGCAACACAGATTTTCTGTTATAACTGCATTTTTCAATATAGATACAGATATGTTGTCATTTGCTAACTTTCAATTCTGAATAATTCAAAGTGAGCACATGACCTCACTTTGAATTATTCAGAATTGAAAGTTAGCAAATGACAATGTCATCAACAATGAAAATCGGAACAAACAAGCAAAATTAATACACTTAGTAAGACCCCCTAGTTGATGTGTCATTCGTCGAGTCAATTCCATCGCAATAATATACACTACATTATACATATAATCAAATGACCCAAAGTGACTCATACCCATATTCAGTGCCATTCCATCGCAAATACCTGATAGATTTTATCTCACTGATTCTCTGTTAATCTTTACTATGACTCACGTACGCGAGCATTCGATCAGCCCCAGCATCCAGCAAAACAGGTGAAACTTACAATTTGTGTATTCCAAGAAATTGGCAATACACATTTAAAACATGTAAAAATATGTATAGTGTCGGCATGATCAAAGGCGGAGAGTTTCTTATCTTAACTCCGCGGTGTCAATTTCTTGAAATACCGCTAAATGCACATTTGCATCGATTTCGCTAAATGCACATTTGCATCGATTTCGGTTTAAATTGTTTTATAATCTTTCAGAACACGATTCAATCTAAAAATATCGCAATTTTATGTAATTTTCCGATCAGCGCGTTGGTGTTCATTGAATAATAAAACAGCACGGGGCGACGGATATATCTTACAATATCAAAATATTCCACTGAGAAGAGAATAATTTTCAGTAGAAAATCAATGAGAAACTGGAAGCAGATCAAGAAAATTCTAAATTAAGTAACTAATATTCGGCATCTTAATTATGTATCATCTTCATATGATGAAAATGATATTTTATACTAGTAGTATATATTTATATACGTAATAGATGTTGGATGTTTCTTACACGATGGCTTGTTTGTTATGATACAGACTTAGTCATGCATCACTAACATACTTGAACTATTTATTTATTTATTTATTAATCTGTCTGTCTGTCTATCTATTTATTTATTTATTTATCTGTTTTTTATTTAATTAATTATTCATTTATTTATTTAATTATTTATTCATCTACTTATTTATTCATTTATTTATTTATATTTTTATCTATTCATCAAATTATTGTATGACATCCCGCATTTATTGATTCTTTTCTGCTTTTTTGAAAGGGAAGAGATAGATCATTATGATGGTTATACGGTGTTGTTAATCGTATAGTCGTTAAATTTATCCTTGTGCAAATTTTTACACCAGAAGCTCAAGTTTGTTTTACGACGAACAGACTGACAACGCTATAACAAGGACTTGTTTATAAGTCCTTGGCTATAACAATTTACACATGTTACATTGTACTAATTTCAAAAGGTTAAACTCTATGTCTACAATGTAATTTACATAGATTAATATGACTGTATTGCAATAAGAAATTATTTAACATGAATTTCTATGAATCATAAAGTTATCCATGGTGACGCTTGGTCACAGTGAATAGAGAATAATTCATATGAGCGAGACAGATGTCATATAAATGAGTTGAATATGAAACTCATTGCTAATTCAACACAACGAGTAGTCAACTTAGCTTTTTACCTATATATTCTGTATGTGCTCAAATTTATACAGCATATCTCCTCTCTCTCTCTCTTATATTAAACCGTTTTAATACACTTATTTCTATCCTGTATTTTTGGGGATTTTTTTTCTCAATATGAGAAGCCTATATATATAGCTAGATCTATCTCAGTTTCTACAACTCATTCATAGAACTACGTCCGAGAATCCTAAAAACAAATTCTCCTTGATATCAGCTCTACTAAAATTTAAGTTTTACTTAATATCATTCTAAATATCATCATTGCCAAAAATAATTTTTATGCACTAAGGCTGGGCAGTCTTAAGCATCTTAAGGATGACTATGTGTATCGGTCATGTGATACTTCGTAACAATGATGAATTAAGGACCGATATTACACGTCTTGTACCAGTACTTGACCTACAAGATATAGAAATATCTGAGTCACAAGGGAGTTTAGGTATGGCAGTCCATCCAGAAGTCACATGATGTAAATATTTACATCAGAAAAGGAGTTTGGAAATACCGCGGCTATAAATAGAACAAGGCGGCAATGTCAGCCAAAGAGCATGTTTTGTTTGTAAATAATGTATTTTTTGCACTTATTATCTTATTTTGATACTATTTACGTAAGAAACGCAGTGCGTATCAGAAGAGCAATTTTTAAAATGAATATATTACAATTCTTACTATAATGAATATTAAAGCTTATATATATATTTTTTTTCACTTTGAATCATTTTACCCCAGGGAGCGATTTCAAAGGAAAAAAAAAATAGCATAATTCAGTGAACCAATGTTTCTGTTATTTACTAAAACTACGCATATACATGAAGGGACAGTTTATGTAATTCATGCAAATCTAGCAATCAGCTTTTACATGTCAAAATCAATGAGAATTCAAGCTGTCTCTTTTTCTGAAAAAAAACTAGATTCTTTTTTTTTTTTTTTTGGTATCTCAGACTAGTTTACATTTATTTACTATTCTCAACGTGGGATCCTATAACAAATGTGTCGTCTGTAACCACAGGAAGTGAACGTGTCGTCTGATCAATTCACACGGCTCAAAGTGCGCGTGACAGATTACTTACTAATGATAAATCGTGCTGTCGTATGAACCTTTCAAACGCCCCTTGTCAGTGGCCCTTCCTCGACGGTCGGCCTTACTACGTGCAATGTATAAAAATAAACATTTTGGCAACATGACGAAATTTTATACCTTTCATAAAAAAAAAATCGTAAACACAAATCTCTCTCTCTCTCCCTCTCTCTCTCTCACTTTTCTCTCTTTTACTTTTCTCCATGTTTTTCTACCTATTTCTATATAATATCCTACAAATATGCTTCATTCAAACATTTTTTCCTTCATTTTTTCTTGTTTTCCTTTTTTTTCTCTAATTCTCTTCCATTAACCGTAATGTATTCCAAATTTTTGACTTTTTTCTTTATTTCCTACCTATTTATCTATTGCCCCACAAATCTGACTTATTCAAAATTTCTTTCTTCAATTTTTTTCTTGTTTTCCTATTTCTCTTATGCTCTATGTAAGAATTCACTAGATTATTGATATGGTAAGTGCATTGTCTATTGTATACATGTTTATGCAGATGAGCCTTTAGGCTTAAAGCTAATAAACCATTAAACTCTTATGCTCTACAAATATAATTTATTCCATACTTTTTGCCTTTTTTCCCTTGTTTTCCTTACTGCCTTTTTCTGACTTTAAATTTTGAGAAAATTTCAATCAAGTGAGAACATGACTACTTTTTCTCAAAATTTAAAGTCAGAAAAAGACACTACCTATTTCTCTAGTGCCCTACAAATATTTTTTGCTTTCCTACCTATCTATCATACACAAACTTGTCTACTTAAATACATCATTCAAACTGAATACAAAGTTTTACATTGTAAACGACATTTCTGTAGAAAACTACAGAATAAATTTCAATTAGAAATTTTGCCCTTAAGCCACAGGGGAAATTTGTGAATGACATTTCCCTTTTTGATGTTAATTAGTACAATGACCCCAATGGCAGGAAGTGGTCACCGTTCAGCTCTCTATAAAGACTGATTGAGGCAAAGTATTCCATTAGTGAATTTAACAACTTGCTAATGGGCCCTTTTTTAAAATCGATTTGGAAATCTGAAATTGCCATGTATACTGCACTGTTTCTGTTGTCAGTCTATATATTTTGTACGTAAAATACAGTGGCGGGTCTAGCGCCCCATTTGCCGGGGGGTCAAGTGGCGAATGTTGCCGATTTTGACTGAAAATGGGCCAAAATATACCTGTTTTTGGAAAATTTTGGGTCAGTGCCGGGGGGCGGGCGCCCCCTCCGCACCCCCTGAATCCACCACTGAAATATTTTAGGGTCGTAATAGTAATTTTGAAGTTTTCTCCTAATACTACTACCATAGACGATATGTTGATTTCTTAAAGATTAGTTATACTGTACAGCTATTTTAAGTATTCCTTATCTATGAAATAAGACAAACCTAAGACAATTGCTGTCGATTCTATTTTATGCGAAAGTTATCAATGGTGCCTCTGAATTTCCGATCGGTACGACAATGTACGTACAATGGATGGCAACAATAGTGAAGAGCCTGAATATATATTTTTTTGAACACAACAAAAAGATGGTGACAAAATTTCTTGACACTTTACATGTATGTTTTATAACTGAATAGTTACATATATTTCCCTTTTTCGTATATCTTTCTAAAGAAAACGAAATACCTGTATGATAAAACAAATCAAATGGTAAGATATTTTCATTGGAAGATAACTCAAAAAGTGAAAGTTAGACAGAACAAATTACTTCGAAATAGCTGAGAAAGACCCTATCAACTATGTGGTTAAACATGACGATGTTTACGAGTGATGCTGCTGCTGCTGCTGCTGATGATGATGATGATGATGATGATGATGACGACGACGACGATGATGATGATGATGATGATAGAAAAGGTACATATTCATTATACAGATGTTCAAAGAATTAAAAGTTCGCGTTGGTCACATGATCATAATATTTACATCACATGATCCCGACCTGGATTTTTGCCCAACAACGCAGTTCTTATCTTTTAAGGTAAAGCACATATCATTCAAAAATATGTTAAAACGACATTTAAATTCTGGCGTACGTGCAAAACGACATGCAATTCTGTCACCCAAAATAGGCTAATTAAACACTGAGCACTTAATTAGAACAATGAAATCATGCATGTCCGTTTCTGAATTCTGTGCATGTTTACATGGATGGCTTGTATACGTGCAATGATTTTATGTTCAGAGTCAATAATATTATTAACTCAATGTTAAATATTTAAAATTGAATAAAATTAATGTCATTTGTATATCTGGAACTATTATGCCGGTCTTTCGTCACTTTTAGTGCTAACATGCGAGAAAATTGTCTCATACAATTAATACCGGTAATCTTTTTCAATGTTAAAGTAAAGAGAAAGAAATAAAGGTCAATGTCACTACAATGTAGGTCAAGGTTTAAAAAAGAAAGCTCTGGTGTATCTGTTACTATGGAACACCATAGCCATACATGTGCGCATGACCGTGAAGTAGACAGACTTCATTGTCCTACAATTCTGTGAAAGGTTAAAGGTCATGGTCATTATGTAACATGCAAGTTACCAAAGGAATTCAAAGCTCTCAACTCTGGTCCATGCTGCTGCAAAATCTGTTCTTAAATGATGCTATTGAATTTGAAGACGTTTAACAACTGTATGGCACATGATTTACAAATCTAGGCAAAGTATAAACTTTTCGTCAAACTTTGTCTCAAACCATGTTTCTTTCCTTGAGGACAAAGGTCATCATGTCCAAAAAAAAAAAAAAAAAAGCTTCAATTAAGAAAAATGTATTCATTTGAATGGGATAACAATGCTTTACCTCTAGTTAGAATTACATGTATATGTAAAACAAAGAGCAGAAATCATGATAAGAAATATCTTGTGATTGCCAAACATCAAGCAAAGTATATTTTACTCATTGTAATTGCTGAGATCATGCTTCAACCAGACATACACTTGAACCAAAATTTGACAGACGGACAGACAGACAAAATGAAGACGAAAATTATCAATCAGCCTATACAAAGTGCTCAGATAACCATCCTTTGTAACAAAGTTACAAGTGCTCAAATGGCCATCCTTTGTAACAAAGTTACAAGTGCTCAAATGGCCATCCTTTGTAACAAAGTTATAAGTGCTCAAACGGCCATCCTTTGTAACAAAGTTACAAGTGCTCAAACGGCCATCCTTTGTAACAAAGTTACAAGTGCTCAAACGGCCATCCTTTGTACGTAACAAAGTTACAAGTGCTCAAATGGCCATCCTTTGTAACAAAGTTACAAGTGCTCAAATGGCCATCCTTTGTAACAAAGTTACAAGTGCTCAAACGGCCATCGTTTGTACGTAACAAAGTTACAAGTGCTCAAATGGCCATCCTTTGTAACAAAGTTACAAGTGCTCAAACGGCCATCCTTTGTAACAAAGTTACAAGTGCTCAAATGGCCATCCTTTGTAATAAAGTTACAAGATGTTCATTGCCTTGACGATCTGTTGTTAGTCATTCGTGTTTTACATGTCATTTGTGTTTAACATGTCATTTGTGTTTTTCATGTCATTTGTGTTTTACATGTTATCTGTGTTTTCGTGTCTGGTTGTGTTTGTGCTTTCTTAGTGTGCATGTGTGCTTGCTACTGTGGTTTTAAGCGACGGCGTCATGACTGTGTTAAAGAACACATAGTCATTTGACAAACCCACCAAAGTCTATAGATACAAGATACAAAGTCTATGAATTACATAATTTGCGTAGGGACATCAAGTATGGAATCTCGATAGCGACTCTTCTCAGAAAGGCGTACTTACTTTATCACATGCACAATCAGCTTCGATTTGGTCAACTAACATACATTTTGAGCAAAAATAGAGATGAAAAAGAATCCCAGCGATTGTAGATCATTCCGAATTGATTTTGCTATATTTAGTGAAAAAGAATCAATTAAAACGGATATAAGAACTCTTCTGTGAAGCAAGGAGCTTTCATCTTCAGACTCCTTTGATTATTGATAAGCTACCTTAAGTTTCCGTTTTTGGCAATACTCTTAAAATATTCACGTGGGATAGACAATCCTAACGTGATATGTTAACAAAGGAAATCATCAGATAAATCTGTCTGTGTTGTCCTATGGTAACCCAATGATGTTTAAGAGAATGATTCTAGAATTTCATGTCAAACATTGATTTGTCTTTATTTACACTCGGTCTGGGCTTTATCGTGTCCAAAAAGTGCTTTACGTTTTACGTTTTAGCCCACACGAACCGAGGGATCAAAGTAAACGATTGTCATGTATGCCACCCATCTAGCGTCTGTTGCCCATATGCCGCCTGAAAAATGTCGAAATTCGCTTTCTTCTCTGAATTCGCTGTACAAAATTAGGCCTTTTTTAAATAAGGACGAAACTGGTCCGTACACAGCAAATTGTGCCTCACATGAAATCCATATGAAATGGGCAACGTGTAAATTTCACATAGAAGTTCATGTGAAATTCATATAAATTTCACATAAGATTTATTTTAAAAATATTTCACATGAAGTTCACATAAATTTACTTCACATGAATTTCACATTATTTTTTCTTTGTGACCTTCATGCGAAATTGAATTCACATAAAATTCATGTCAGAAACTTCAAATGAATTTCATGTAAAAAAAATCATGTAAAGTTCATGTAAATTTCACATGAATTTCATATGAGGCAGAATTGGCTGTTTAATGCATTATTATATTAAAATGCTTTCATCAACATCAAGACACGAGATGATGGGTCCACAGTCAAGGTTAGCTATGAAGGCAGACTTGATCGAGACTCGTGAATATTTCCGTGTTTCCAAATATAAAATAAATTTATAGTTCGCGGAATTTTGCTACAAAAAAAAATGGGTCAAAGCCGACCGATACGTCTGAATTCCATGAAAATTTGGTTCGAGGAAAAGCGGATAAAAAACATGATGAAAACGGCAATTCGGAGACGGCGACAATCGCCGTACTAGTGTTTCCTGTATATTTGATCAAATAAAATTTATTATATCTGCTTCCTAGAAATATATTATTATAAATTTCAGTGTAATCTCAAAATCAATTTCAGAACTGAACTTTGTTCATAAATCTTAGAGCTTAGTTTTAATTTATAGAACTATACTTGAAAAAAAAAGTTAGAATTTGGATTCTCTCTTATTTTTGTTCTCATAATTTGGAAATCAATAATTAATCTTCAGACATCGGAACTGTGTGTGTTTAGGGGAGGGGGGGGGGGGGGTTATATACATGCATGTATTCTAAAATTTTCTAAATACATACAAACATAGGGTAATCAAAGATTACATAGCTCGCATATACAGGTTTTTCTCAGAAACCAGGTAAAAGTTTTTGAAAAGTAGGTCAAAGTCCAAGGTCAAGGTCACTAGGTCAAAGGTCATGGTCTCAAATGAATGGTCTCGTCACAAGGTATCTACATGTGAAATATCAAAGCCCGACCCCTTATAGTTCAAGAGATATAGCCCAGCTTAAAGTTTTGTCTACGGACGACGACGACGACGACAACGACAACGACGACGGCAACGACGCCGAGGGTATGGCATTAGCTCTCTGGACTTTTTCGTCCCGGCGAGCTAAAAATGAGATGCTCGCTCTGTATATACATTGTACTTTAACAATGGAAATAAAGATGAACGTTCAGTTTTACTATACTGCAAGTTGAAAACTTCTGTACATACATGTATATATAACATAAAATCATGCATTTAATTATCGTTCGAATATGTTAGCATAAAATGGAAATGCTGCTCTTTTCTGTTGCATTCTCTGTGTATTTGACTAGCAAATAGGACCTCCACTTGTTCACAAGATATTGATGGATTTTCGGTATTTAGTGTGAAGCTTGTACACGTTCCAGTAGATCAAATGGAATTCACTTTTTATTTCACAATAAATAGCCTTTTTTTTTTAAATAATACAAGCATGGTTTCATTAATTTCAAGTTCTACTAAAATTTATACTAAAAGAGAGTTTTAAACCTACACTGCATCTCCAAATACGTATATCAGTCTCTTTTTTTTCAACCTTGTACATGACATTGTCTTTATGCTACGTCGATAATGAACAATTTACGCTTGTGTATTCGAAATAAATAAAACTAAAAATAACTGTATCTGAAATAAATATTAGTCCGTGTGTTCGTTTCCATGGTAAAAATAGAAGAAAGTAGAAAGATAATGAATAATGACGTTATTCTTTGTACAAACGTGCGACATCTTGCTCATGAAATGGACAACTCATTGATAAACCCGTTCGATTTACGCAAGTTTATGAAAACTGGAGTTTATATTTGCTAGCTACGGGAGTAAAAGACATGCACATAAAACACGCACAAAGTGCCTATTCTTGTCTTTTTCGTTCACCATTCATATTTCTACAATAAGGGGACCAGGCCTTTTATGTAAATGACGTAGATGCGTAATTTATTCTACAAATAAAACTGCCATAAATCTATAACACATCGTTTACATGTACTCGACCAGACACCCTGTTAATTGACTACCGACAGACTTTTGGGAATGCAATGGGCGGATCCCGGTTGGGTACACTTTCTCGGTTTCAAAAAAAAAAATAAAAATGAGCGCGGGGTGAAGGGTTTAGACCGTTTTTGGAGGGAGGGAAATGTTCAAATTTGCCATGAAAAAAATAACACAAAATATGTGCATCTCTATATACCCCGCAATTTTGGGCGGTAGTATAATAATTTTTTTTATTCGAATTTCGGAAGGGGGGGGGGGGCTATCATTCCCCAATAGACTCCCTCCTAAATTCATACCCGGACAACACAAAGAACATGCGCGAATGTGACGTCAGAACAATTACCCATTGACGTGCGATAATAATTTCTTCTATGCACACCATAATGGAAAACGATGCCAAATGTGCAGATACCCCCAATATCAATTATGTATTTCTATTCCATAATGGAACGAGAAGAGAAACCTTTGACGTGCCTTGTTCACATTTCAAACCTATTTAGTTCAAATTACGCGACACCGTCGTTAACAGTACATTCTTTTTTAATGAAATTAAAAGTACATGTACAGGAACGCGGTGAAATCTAGACGTATTTTTTTTTTCGAGAAATCTGCACATACAAAAATATGAAAAAAAGCATAGATGACGAATTAAATTGAAGGAGGGGGGGGGGGGGTATCCCTAGGTTTACACGCACACCTTTTTTTCAGCAACGATCTTCATAATTTGTAAAGCTAAATCGACAAACTGTTCAAACACACTTTCAGGAAATACATAACGGATATGGATTTTTTTTTTCAGGAAAAGGGAGGGGGATGGGGGGGGGGGGCGCAGATTCAAGCAGGAGATTCTTAAACGCAATACCACTTTCGTAGGTCAACAAAGTGTGTATCTACCTATCTTTAATATAATAGACAATATGAACTCATGCCTTCAAAAGTAGGCTACAATTGCACATGTAGGACCCAGAGTCCTGAGGCTGTAATCAATCGTGTATGATGGTGACAGACGAAGATGAGCAAAAGCTATAAATTAAAGTACAAAATATAATAGATATATTGTTTGATCTAGTTATCTATATGAAAATGGGACGAAAATTCAAGTTATTGAATTTGTAGAAAAGCATACGTTTACATGTACGAACACAAGCTTGTAATCTTGGCTTCTTCAAAGGTCATGCAATAATCGTATTCTTTCATCTGTTTTCATAGTAATTTAACAATCAATTTTCATGTTATCCAACGGAATTTCGAGTTAAAATGAAATTTGTGGTAATATGAGATGTTACGAAATCTCTGTGTGCTTTGTTTACGTATCTATTTAATAACCAATTTTCATGTTATCCAAACCAAATTTCGAGTTAAAATGAAATTTGTGGTACTATGAGCTTGTACGAATCTTTGTGTTGGCTAATAGGAACAGTCTGTATGTACGTCGATATATCTGGAACGACGCAATACATTAAAAGAAACAATATTGGGTGGAACGGTAAAACACGTTCCTTCTGACAATAGGACTGTGACGAAACCACATAGTTTCTACATTCATGTAAGAAATATTTCAGTTAATAAGATCTGTAATTGAAAACATGCCGTTTTTGTTTATATCGGATAATGTTAGTAACACGTACGTCAGCGCGTGCCCCATCCATCCACTGATGCCTTTAAGATACTCAATTAATTACGTAAATTGCAACATGCTGCAGATAACATACTCACATGCTTTTTAAGTTGTATAAAGACATTATTAAGTATCACGTGGGTGCGCAGACAGATGATCTTTACAGCACTAGGAAGGAATCATGAAAGCTTGTTATTCTGTCTGTCTACGGACAGGATACTTGATTCCGATAAATCTAATTCAACAAGAATTTCTGCTTTAGATAAGCTTTTTTTTTTCAAAAAAGCTCTCAATTTTCTTCTCCTTTATTTTTATCTACGAGCTTGCGCATCATGCGTGCATGTGCAAGAAAATGAAAGAATGAGAAATGAAAGAATGAGGAATGAAAGAATTGAATGATGAGAAATGAAAGAATAAGAATTGAAAGAATGAGAAATAAAAGAAAACAAAAGAACAAGAAATGGAAGAAAATGAAAGAAAAAGAAAGTGAGAATGAAAAGAGAATGTCTGTCGGTGGTAACTAGTACAAACTCCTTGTGAAAGAAACCGATCGCTGTAAGAAATTTGGTTATGAATGGTCTCCAAAGCATTCTGGTTGTTTGGACGAAAATCAATATGACTGGCACTTTCCTTTCAACTCATCAACATTTTTCCAATTAAACCGGATCAGTCTAACCAGTTTTCTCTTAACATGGAGATATAATTCATACAAATTTCACTTTTACCACGCCCTGATCAAAAACAACTAAGTGTATTATGTACCCTGTTTGACATCTTTGGCGTAGGCGTTATATAGATTTCAAGGCTATTTAATTCCATCAATTTCCATTAAGAACCTTTACTGTACGTTCCACCCTGTATTATGTTTTTAAATATTGCCCAGTCAATTACGGTTGCTGATAGGGCAAAGAAGGATAACTCTAACTTATTTCAAGAAAAGTCTTTCAAAACTTATTTAAAAGCACATATTAAAAGTTTAAACTCTCTCAAAGTTGACAGGCACTAGAGTGTTTGTCTGTTTCATTTCTTCTTGAAATTTTATGAAGACATCTTCTGATTGTAATTGTAAATATTTTTTTGAATTCAAAAATGTGGCTCCTCTTTCAATATTCTTTCTGTAAGAAATAGTTGAGCTACTTTTCAACCTAAACTTTACAGAAATCTTTAAAATATTTTTAATTCATGACTCATTAATATTTCTTTCTCTATCTTTAAAACTTAGTAACTATGTGAATCATCATTCCAGTAAAATAAGTCAAAGCAGCCTATCCACATAAAAACAAAATTGCAAAGTCAGTAACTACAAGTGTAGAAAATAAAAAAAGCAAACATAAACTTTTAACACCTGTTTCTTTGATGCTATACAGATGAGGTAAAGTACCCTCTTGACCTCAGCCAATAGACAAAGTCAGTATAGTCACGGTAACTCAAAAGAAGTAAGATATCATTAGTTAACTAGTCATCTAGTGACCTGGTATCATCCCGTACCAGGTCACTAGATGACTAGGTAACAAATTTACCCCTACGATGACCTATTTGATGATATTTGTGAAGCGTTTGAACGCCATTGCTGATTACGCTTCGATGTCAACAAGAAAGATAAAATTGTGACGTCATCGAGGGACTGGTATATAAAAGGCAAGGCATCCGGTATAAGATATACCACGTCTTCACGTGACTGTTTTTAGCCAATAGCTATTCAGGATTCCCAAGCTAACTTGTCAGAGGTGGTGTAATGAGATGTACCATTCAATACTTATGTACATCCATAATCTTCTAGAACATCAGATGCGAACGACATCAGCCATCTGTATCATCCACACCTCGCGCCTTTTATTCCACGCCCTGGAGGGTTTTCAATATTGTGATTTCATTTTCTTAAATAAAAATCACTTACCTCTAACAAAAACGGCAAGACAGGAACAAAAGTACTGGTGGTCACAGACAGGGTATTGAGGCAGCGTACACAGTGAAATCTCAGAGGATAGTACTTGGCTGTCGGCAGTAACCTGAAGAAAATTAAGACTTTATTTAAAATTTACAATGTTCAAAAGGCAAGTTACAATCTGCTCTCGATAAGTCCAACTTCAAGGGACCATCTGAAAATGTTCAACTTATCAGGAGTTCGACTTACTGAGTACATGGCCAGCGATCGATTTTTAATAAGACTGATGTCCCTTTCTCTATCACCATTCACAAATGTTTGTATAAAAGTTGTCTTCTTTTAACGATTAAAATACCTTTAAATTAATGTATGTTATTAACTCCATAGCAAGAAAGTATCAATTATCTGTCCGTCAATCTCCTTAAAATTAATTAAATTTTGTTTAAGAACTAAAATTTATATGTGGTTCGACTTATTGAGGTGAATTTTCAATGTAAAATGAATTATGGGACCTAAAAATTAGTTCGACTTAACGAAAAGTTTGAGTTATTGGAATTCCAGTTATCAGGAGCAAAAATGCCTGGAAACAAATGGAAAAGAAACGGGACTTTTCAAAATAGTTTGAGTTAAGTGGAAATTCCACATATCCACAATTGAGTAAACGAGAATAAACTGTATATAACTAATATAGATGTCAAACATTGGCTCAGATGTTGGTGTGAGGGGTCTATGGAGCAGGAGGAAACTGGAGTACCTGGAGAAAAACTTGATGTAAATGCACATCTATGGATATGGTAAAAATAAAATCATGCAAGTACATGTAGTTGATACAATTCAAGAGAAGATACATATTTACACACCCACTTTGAGTAGGAAGTATGACAAGTTAAACCCTATAATGAATTTATCATGCTGCAAATTTTTTTGTAACATTTTCTTCGTAATTTTTTACCTTTGAAAATTTAAATTAGTGACCTTGCTTTGCGTCAAAGTAGGACAGCAAGTGACCGTCTTATTTCGACGTCATTGGCTGAAATTTTATTTAGTAGGAGGCATGATGAAAAATAGAATTCTGCAGGCAAAATTCAAAGTTACAAGTAATCTGGCAAGTGGAATTCCATTTTAAAACAGAGAATAATCATGTCTTCTTTTCTGAAATGACCTCCAAGTGACCTTAATTTAAATAAGGTTAATATCAACACTAGTGCATCACATGTTAAATCCTGAGTATTCGATTGGTTGAGCATGCAGGGACTATGAGAGAATAGTGCTCGGCTACCAGGCACTATTGCATTTTGCTTTACGGAGTTACGTTGCTTGGAGAGTAATGCGCTATAGTTAGGTGTCGCCTCTTCCTTGTAAAAAACTTAATGGCTACACTTTGTCCTTCTAAAATTGCTATCAAGGTCATGTGATGCACTAAACCTATTAATGCCCATTTGTGTGGGTACTATTCTCTCATAGTGTTCCTTTTGAAGATAAATAGTGCCCTTGCAAGGGCACTATTTATCTTCCAAAAGCAACACTATGAGAGAATAGTACCCACACAAACGGGCATAAATAGGTAAATATTCATGGACATACAAGATGAACCTGGAAAGCTTTCTGTATCCATAGTACACACAAATTTAATACTGTAAACAGGGAAATGATTGTGGTGGTTTAAATTTGCTATGTTCGTGATTTTCAAATTTTCTGCGAACATTAAACCCCCGCAATAATTTTGTATAATAGACCGAATCATATAGGAAAAGATGCCCATATGCTCCAGATGTTTGGAAGCTATCGTATGTATACAGCTGAATCATTTAATTCTCTAAACATGCTTTTCCTTTAAGTTGCAAAAATAGTTTGTACATTAAAAGGTTTCGGCAATATTACCCGTATTTTTTATAAAAAAGAAGATGACACAGTGACCCATAAAACATATGTGCTTGTGCATAAAAATCTTTATACATGTATCAAAAGTCTATAAGTTTTTTCTTGTGCAACTTTCAATACTGCGAAATTAAAACCACTGCAACTGGCTACATTCTGAAAACCCTGAACATTTTAAAACGCCTCGAAATTAAACCCGTTTACAGTATAAAGCGTATGGTATAGTTAGAATCAAGGCATTCATGTATCTTTACCTAAATATACCATCATAAAACTCTTGAACAAGTTGGTTGACATCATTCAAGGTCATATTATAATATTAAAGGTCTCAATGTCAACGTCATCTGAGGAGGATTACCGAGATAATTTTAACACTGAGATCTCCATTTGTGCAACGGATACCTTAAGGTAACAAGGAAACTCTGAAATTAAACCTACTTGATGGTGCCTATGATGGTTTGTGTCAGGGGGTAAATGAGTGGATCCAGGGCCTCGTTAGGGTAGATGGCGCTCAGTAGTCTTACCCAGAGTTCCAAGCAGTGTATGTACTGCCAGTTATACACAGCTTGGCAATTCTCCTGTGATAAAAACAAAGTATATATATGTACATTTTTTTCCAACATATTTTAACTAATTATTCAGCATTTATTTTTTTGTGATTTTTTTTTTGTCTATAAATCTACAAAGATATGAAAAGCATCACTTTTGGAGTATGTATAAAGTGACAATGACCTATTAACTAAGAAGATGACGTGCTCAATTATCTTGAAATACTACAATGTTAGCGGTACTTTGTACGATAAAGATATCTTCTTAATACAAATATTTTTTTTTAAATCTTCATTCATTGAGGATATTAGAGATTTAAAATCTTCTTAAATCTCAAGTTTTTACATAAAAGTACTTGTTTCCAATGATTTAGAAATCAAAATTGTCGAACATATCTTTAAGAAAAGAAAATAAGAATTCAATATAGTATCAGCCCACATGCTACATCCTAATAGATGATACATTAGACTTTTGATAAAATATTAATTCTCATGAAAATTACATATAAAAGTCTGATTTGAGGCGTAAATGCACCTAGTCCTTTACTACTTCTTGAATACCAAAAATATTACATTGAAATAAGGTGATCAGTGTAAAGAAAAGATCAGAGTTAAAGAAAAATTTTACAAACAGTACATTTATTACCTTTTTCTTTACTGTTATCGCATTTCTTAAGTGAATAGCAAGCTGTCTTATGTAGATGAAAGCAAATTGGTACGTCAACGTAAAATCTACGGCAAATATTTCGACAAGGGAGTGCTGCATGAAGTTTATCAACGGTAGAGTGGAGGGTGAGGTGAATTTGGTGTTCTTCACATATGCCATGTACATTTGCTGAAAAGAAAGTTGAGAGTAAATGACATTCAATTAACGTATTTAGATATGTCATACAATCATACACATGTACTGGTATGTAAATGTAGCTTCTTGAATTTCTCAAATAAAATCTATAAAATCAAGCGATATTCATACGCAATACATGTAAATTTTCAAAGCAAAAGTGAAAACTAAAATAGTGAAATATACTGTATCTTTTCATACTTAGTTGAAGGCATTTTTCAAAATGTAATTTTCTGTTTTCACTACAATTCAGCTAAAAATATCATGCTATTTCATATTTTGTTATACATGTACCTTGATATAGGACTGTAAGGCCAAAACATTGGGGGAAAAAAAGAGTTCATTACTCATAGAAACAATTATATCTTTACTTATAACATTATAGACATAGGGACAAAAACCAAGTCTTAGAATCAAAATTTTGATATAGCAGAATGGTTGCATCACTTTAATCCTGACCTTCATACAGGGTTCCAGTAGCGTATTTTGTGTCACCAGCACGAGGCGATTTATACAGAGAAATGCCACAATACGAGTTGTCTCCTCGCCAACGCTCCATAACGTTATCATTTTCTGAAATAATAAAAGCGTGCAAGTTAAAAATCAAATTTGTACAAAATTGACGATCAATTTAGCTATGAATGTATGACTTTATAATATATATGTACATGTATAATAATATTCATTTCAGCTTTGCAAACCTTTCGCAATGTTACTGGACCAAAAGTTCAAGATTAATTATGAGGTCAAAATTGAAACAAAATGGCATGTTGCTCACAAGAAATAAAGATAAAATTCTAACATTTTTTTGTGATTTTTATCCAGTTAGGTATATATCATATAATAAAAAGAATCTCAATAATGTTCTATTGAATACAGCATTTACAAAACTTGTTGCAAGAGTTTAACATGTTTAATCCTCTCACTGCGGCTACGAGATGTAAAAATCACACTTTGTCCACTTGTTTCATAAATATAGAAAAAGAAAATTAATAAGAAAATTTTTGAGATCATCTATGCCTAAACTCAAGCTACCTTTTCATACCAACATACCTTCATCATTGTCTTGGACAATTTAGGGAAACAAGCATAAAATGCTATCAGTCTGTGTATATGCTTCAATATCACATTCAACATGGATGCTTCTGATAGTTCACCCAGTAACTGAAACATGGAAAATAGAAAATATGGATTTACAAACAGTTCAAAATAATTGCCTAAGTTTTTTTTTTTGTTCTTGATCTATTTCTAATTTCATTTTTTTCATATTTCTATTAATTCAAATTTTAGATAGTCATTGAACATTATCATGGAGGGACCCTGCAACAATACATATCAATGTGGTAGATTATTACCACATTTATAACTAACAAATGGAGGTCAATATAGAATTATTCAACTTCAAAGTTATAAGATATAATGGTCTACTTTTTGCAATAATGTAAAGATCAGAATGAAATTTCAATCTGCAATTCTTCTGTTTTGCAATAGACATGTACATCATATTTTCATTTTTATGAATTTGAAATAATCAATTGTAATAAAATCAAGTAAATAATTTTAAAAAGCAAGGTACAACAGATTACACGCAATCAGACGAAAAAATAAAAATTCACACACCTGTAAGAGATCTGTGGCATACATTTTGACCTCTACCCGTAACTCCCGCCATTTTTTATTTTGCTTTGTGGGTAATGTAGGTTTTTGAAGGTCAGTGAGTGCCGGCAATCCCATGATCTTGTACAGACAGGGAGCCATGTGAGATAAGCACATACGTATGATTCCGTTGAACACTAAAAGAAAGATCATACTTTTATATACAGTAATTACATAACCTCAGACAATGCATGTTTTGTGGATGTTGTTTTAAGTTTCGTGCGTGCAAATTGATGGTGGGTGCAGCTAGCCAAACAGGGGATGCTTAGTCCTCTCGGACACCTGGTCCCACCTCTAGCTTGCTAGGGGTCCATCAGTTGTGAGTGCTGTTGAGATTGCTGTGTACTAAGAGGGGATTGATTACTTTTCTCTCAACCATATATTTTTACATAATTCTTGTTTGTTTTGCATTAAATGTTGCTCTATGTGACGTCAAACACTGCTAAACCTACATAAACCTCACAATAGGGGGTTCGAGAAAAACATCCAGGGGTGCGAGACAGAGTTGTCTCAGAACGGGTAAATCTGTAGATATTTCTGTCTGGGGTGATAGAATAATATAATCTTACACCACCATGAGGGAGGGATGGCCATTTCTCAACCCGAGTGTATAAATTTTGCAAGTCCATGACGAGGCTTGCCGAGTCATGGACAAGCAAAATTTTTACATGAGGGTTGAGAATTAGCCATCCCTCCCTCGTGGTGGTGTTTGATTGTTTTTCTCCCACGTTATCGACTATCTAGAGTGTCTGTTATAATCACCAGTTTGCCTTGCTTCCATAACGTCGCTTTGGTAGTGATGACGTCAGAGGGTGAGATCGATGACGTCAGAGGGTGAGATCGATTTATCTCACTCCAAGGAAATTTGAGAGTTCTCAGTCTCAAGTGGGAGAATGTTATATCTACCTTGGATGATGTTTACCTGGGTACGCTTTTAAAACATATAACTGAACTGCAGTTTTAGCAAATCAGAAAAGGGGAAAATTTTCATTCATGAAAAAAACTCAATTACATTGTATCATTGCACAGTAATTTCACTGGCCAATCAATTATAAAGTGTTCAGAGATCAACAGTCTAGACTAAACCAAAGGTCAAACTTCACTATGTACCTGAGTTGCCTTCGACTCTGTACTTGATAACCTCCCCTTCACTTCCCGCCTTTTGGACGGCGGCCTTGAATGCACTTATCACATCCTTAACGAGTCCAACTGTAGGCTTGGTCTGAAAAGTCAAAGAAAGAATGAAACATATGAAAGGTGCATCTAAACTTACAACTACTAGTAGACATATAAAACATTTTGTTACAATTACAGTAACCTTAAAATACTTTTAGCAGTTTTTTAAGTATTTTGAAAAATAATGCATTGGCATGTAGATATTTCAGTGTACTATTATTACATCTACATGTATTTTTCAACTATAATGAATTCTTATCAAATAAAGCCTCAAAAACATGTCTTACAACGTACACCAAATTATACCAGAGGTTCCAAATTTGAAATACAATATACCAAGATATTTCATAGTTTATCTAGGAGAGTTATAACTCTTTTTTTTTTTAGCCGGTCATTATGACCAGCTTAGTGCAGTAACTTTCTCAATTTGTATTGGTTTTGCTGGCAGGACGAAAAGATTTCAAGAACAATGAGCTTCACTACATTACCTGGAGTTCTTTTGACCAAGATTTTATATGACTCATTGTGACTAGGGTGCCTGCTTTCTTCTTTTTCTGCTTTGATTTCTTCTTCTTTTTGTCATCTTCACTATCCTCTTCAACATCATCTGAATCTTCATCTTCACTGTTACTGGCAACCTGTAAAGAAAGTAGGCCATTTTCCAATGTTTCCTGTTAGACTAGAAGCCTGCAAGGAAACTAGGTGATACCATGTATGACATTCATAGCAAAAACCTCTCAGTTTGCTAATTCAAGTAATGTTTATTGCATAAGGAATGGCTCTCAATAGTTTGGATGGCTTACTGAAACCCTGCAGAAATACATGTATGTACATGTAACATATTTCTAGAAATACAGTTTAACAATAAATTTTCATGAGAGAATGATTTGCTTATGGCCAAACATGAAAAACTAAAGTTTTGGAGAAAATTGTAAGTAGGGTTATTCATAATCCGCATGATTGTTCAGATTAACTTACAAATCAAAGTTTTATTAATATTTTACCATACATATACAGTAGTGTATGAACTTAATACTGATACAAACCATGTTATAAATTCATCAAGGAAAGATAAAAAAAACAAACAGAACTATGTACAAAAGTCAGAATGCAATACAAATGTAAATGTACATGTTAGTATTTTATACTGTTATCGCAGTAATTGCAACAAGACAATATAATAAGACAATTCTAAGAACCTGAAGAATAATCAAAGGAGCTGTTAAGATAAGGCGTAAAATCTGCCCTGAAAAGTCGAAATTTCAAAATGTGAAATTTGAGAATTTTTTTCGGTAGAAATTAAAAATAACTTGATCCACATATGAATCTGCTGTCAGATGGGATATTTTATTCAAAGTACAACCAATTTTTGGGTCAAAATAAGCGTTTTTTTACACAGAAATCAATGGAAAACGGAAAAGTTTTTATACAACATCATTTCCCCCTCGCTTTACAATGCCACTTTCACCTAAGGTGTATATCAATAAAACACATTTTCTGGCCAAGTGGGGTTCTGAAGCGAGGGGGGAACAATGTCCCACAGGCGAAAAATGAAAAAAGGGGGGATGGATGACTATTTTTAAATTTGTCTCTAGAGTGATAAAGTAGGTTATAATTGTCATTCTTTTCTTTTTATATCATGGAACAATCTATTCAGAGTGTGTTCTGATCAAATATTCAACTGTTTGGAAGGAAATAAACGAGAAAGTTGTCTATTTCTACCCCATGTGTATTTCGCACCAGAAAGCTACATAAGTGGCCATGAAGTACGAAATAAAACCGTTTTTCAGTTTCCGGATTGCAGAGTTTGCCGATTATATTGATATAATAACCTCAAAGTTAATTTCTCTTATCCAATAATGACATGAAAAGGTAACAGAAGCATGTTAAACATGAAAATGTGTAAAATAAGTGATTTTTTTATGCATTTTCGATCGATATTCGACGTTTTCCGTCATCTGTACCCCTACCTTTTCAATCTGTAATCATAACATCTTTCACCAAATTCATTTGAATAAAATACCTACTAGGAATCTTATAATACATAAGAATTGACTGTTCAATTTTGACAGTTTATTGGAGTATGAAGTTTGGTTTGTCGCATCACAAATTGTGTAAAACCGCGTAGCGCAGCGAAGCGTTTTTACGCAAAATTTGTTATGCGACAAACCAAACTTCATACTCCAATAAACTGTCAAAATTGAACAGTCAATTCTTATAATTTCCAAACCCAAATTTATCCCAAATTTCACAAATATACCCAAGAAATTAGTAATTTAATACATTGCGTATGAAAATATCAACTCTGTATGGCCCGTAGGCGAACTAGTTCCCAGACGAAATAGATATAATGTATACGTTGCTAGTTAAAGGCAGCAAATGTGTTAAAAATATTCGTTCCCCATCTGGAGCCCCATTTTACCAATCCATTACATCATCCGATGATATGACGTAACATTTTGATGACGCGTTCTGCAGTTCAAGTTCAAGGTCGCCGACATGGCAGTTATGTGTTTGGATTGTACACGCAGGAGCTGGGAGTTTATACAGACAGATTCTCTGTACTTATAGATCTAGTACTTGCAGAAAACGGCATGATTATGATCTATTGGTATCAGAATACCTTCCTAGGATTTAGTTATTTCGTAAGTGACAAGTTAATTGTGAAATTCATGACGATACTGTATCCTGATCGAGGCCGAGGTAGGTCGCCGTCTTTTGATCTCTTCTTCTTCTTCTTCTTCTGCGTTGAGTGCATCCCTCGATTCCGAGTATAATCGCACTTGAATCTCTTAATTTTCTATTCGCTGTCAATATTTTCTCCTAAATTCTTCATCTTGCGAAAATATATCATATTAGAAAAGTTTCTAGTTTCAATACTTCATAGGTTCAGAACGATTGTACCTCATAGAAATCATTTGAAACAGTGATCTTCGGTCCTTTTGAAGTTCTCGTTGACAGTCGTCAGTCATTGGAAAATTTCAAACGCAGGTACTTGCTACTGTTACGACGGGGATGTAATTTTGAAGAAAATAGCTGAAGTTTCTGTTTTTCTCGTCATTTACTGATTTGTCTGTCTTTCATGAAATTTTAAGGACAGGAAATGGTCTAAGAAACTTCAAAAACAGGAGCATAGCAACCGAACAACGCTGTAAAAACCACGTATACCGGTACATCATCGAAATTGTCATAAAATTTTCATTAATTCTGATATCGTATTTATATCTAAGGGCTACTATTAATAACACTATTTTTTCTTTGCATAATTATCATTCGAAAGCCGATCTTAGCAACATACTAAATGATTTTGATGGAAGTAGTTCCGGCTCTTCCGGTATTTTATCGTGTTCATTGAGGTATGAAGTGTATTTCGCCATTTTTCTGACGATCATATTAACCAATCAAAATGCATAGATTGGTGTAAACAAATTTATTTGGAAATTATATGTACTTTATATTTTTATCCTGGCCAACTTTTATCTAAATTGGAAGGGCAGCGCACAAGAAATAATCAAGTGATTTCAGGGCTAAATCCGGCCCTTATCTTAACAGCTCCTTTGATATACCGGGAAGAGAACAATTCTGAAATTCTGGTATTAAGAATATAAGGCTCTTTAATGGTCTTCTATGAAAGATACATTGGTTCCACCTGAGGGACATCAAAATCATGTAAAACCTGAGGCTTAAATGTATCTTTTATAGAATATCATGAAAGAGTATTTTTCTCTCATATCTAAGGGCCATATCAAAACTGAATGAGAAGAAACGAAATTTGAAAAACATAAAATTGATCTAATGGAAAAAAAATGTGATATTCAAATTCAGCCTCAAAATCTACCTCTAATTCTTTTACCTACCTCTAATTCTTTGGGCATTTTATGATAAATCCCTTCATCATCATCTTCATCACTAGAAGGTATATCATCTAATTCTTTCAAAGCATCTGCTTTCCTCTTTCTGCTAGTTTTATTTTTGTCGTCTTCTCCATCGTCTACACTATCATCTAGGGAATCATCATCATCATCACTTTGAACATCGCTAACCTCTGATTCATCATCACCTTAATAGCAAATAAAACTTGGAACTTAACAATCTTAAAATCAAAGTGTTTTTTTTTCAGAAATATTAAAATTAAAGTGAAATTGAAAATCAATTTATCGTTGTACCTCCATACAGGCAATTCTTGCTCTTTTCAATGTGTATGAAAGGATACTTTTCAAACTTAGCGAGAAAGAATATTAAGCAATAAAGAAAAAACAAGAAATAAATTCACTGAATGAGATAAATACAAACATGTAACTTCAGACAAAAAGAAAGAAAAAGTGTTTGTAAAACAGTGTGCCCCTATTCAGTTGTAAATCTTCTGTATATGAAGGCTATGTCAAAGTCACAAGGTCAAAGCTTGAACAATGCAGAAAGTACTGTCACATGCAAATGTGTGTTAAATATAAGTCCTATCACCTACCCTTTAAAAGTTAATTGTATGTACAATGTTACAGACAATCTAACAGCATAATGTCAAAAGTTCAGACAGACAGGACAAAAATAATCCATCCCACACACACACTCTCTTCGTTATGGGAATAGTGAAATTGAAAATGGAGACAAAGGATGGAATTATAAAAATATAGAACGTTGATTACACAGCCTTACACTGCCTCACATGAAATTCATATGAAATGAGCATCATGTTAAATTCACAGGAAAGTTCATGTGAAATTCATATAAATTTCACATAAGATTTACATGAAAAATACTTCACACGAATTTCACATACATTACTTCGAATGAATTTTAAATGAATTTTTCTATGTGACCTTCATGTGAAATTGAATTTATATGAAATTCATGTCAGAAACTTCTCATGAATTTCATGTAAAAAATTTAATGTAAATTTCATGTTCGTTTCACATAAATTTCATGTGAATTTTTATATGAAGTTCATGTAAATTTCATATGAATTTCATATGAGGCTCAATACCCAAGATGACAAATGCAGCGCGTGCAGCATGTCCGCTCTGATTTTTCATTTAGTCACCTACCTAAACCATTGTTCAAAATTTGGGCACCTTTTCTGCCCAAGTAAATGGATAGCGTCATAACAATGGAGAACAATCGAAGAGTGCCCGAGAACATTCGTATAGTCTTGGTTAGAAGTATTTGCGATCTTCAGTATTTGCTGTGATATATGCCTACCACATGTATATGTATACTCACCTTCTTCAGAATCAGAAAATTCCAGCAGTTTGGCATCCTCATTTTTCAGGAACTGATAGAATTCAGGATCTTGGTCTTTTAACTTATTCAAGGACTGTTTATGCTTACTGGTCTTCTTTTTGCTTGTTCTAAAATCAAAGAATATCAGTCCATGGTTTTATCATGTTTATGGATAAAGCGTAAATATATGAAAAGTTGACATTTCAAAGTATGTTTCTTATTTGATGCTTACATTGTACAGACAATGCCGAAAGGCAGTATTCCAAGAAGTGGAGGGATATATACAGGTAATATTACCCAATATAACAAAAAGGTTGACGTCTCAAATTTGATTACAAGAAAAGTTCTTGCCAAATGGAGCATGCATTCAATAAATCAAGTTTACCACAATGAACAATTTCAAAAACAAATTTTTGCCAAAAATTAATAGAATTTTCGTAAAAATTGATAAAATGCAATTTTGTTTGTCCATTGCATTTCTTCAATTCTTATAAAAATTCTACTGATTTTGGAAAAAAAAATTAATATGCCTACTTTTTAAAGGCAATATCTGAAAGTGCATTTTTGATAAAGGTTCAGGTCACAAAATAACAGAATTATAATTTCTAACAACACAGAAAGAGGATTTGAAAACTACAATATATCTGTCATATAAAGATTTCACAAACTTGTCTGTTTTCTCTGGTTTATCCACTTTCTTCATCGTTTTAGGAAAGTCCTCGGAACTTCTTGAAGCGTCCTCAGAATCAGTGTTAAGACCTGAGGTCATAAACTCCTCAACACTCAGCTCTGCTAGCTTTCTATGGAGAAATAATGTATAAATTAAATAAAAATATAAATTAAATTATATAAATATGTATTATCCTTAATATGCAACTACAGCATGTGCAGCATGTCCGTTCTGATTCGCATTCAGTCACTACCTAGACCATTGCTCAAAACTTGGGCAACTTTTCTGCCCAAGTAAATTGATGACGTCAAAACAATAGAGAACATTGCGCGAAAACATTCGTACAATCTTTGATAGAATTATTTGCGATCTTCTGTATTATTTCAGTACACTGTTACACCCAACATACCTAAATTTAGTGTAGAGGGCAGCAGTCACAACAAATAAACAAACAAATTAGAGCAATATGTTGAAAGTCAGACCTGTTGGACTACTGCCCTGCTCACTAAATCCAGAGCCACCTGTTTTGGAGCTTTATTCTTCTGTCTTCGGAATTTTTGAATAATTTTTTGTCTCTGTGGGTTTGCCTCTTTAAGTACATTTGTAATAGTCATAAAAGAATTTTAGCATAAAGACGCTTTCAACTGAAAGCAATTTGTGATGAAAAAACGGACAATGGAGGCTTTGTGAACATTTAAATGGGGAATTTTAGCAATTTACATTACCTCAAAATAAGTTAAAATAAGAGAAATCTGCTGATCGGCCTTTCATCCCTGTCAACAGGTGTATGTCCAAAAAGTAATTATTTAGGGATAAAGGGAAGGTTGTAAGTAGATGTAACAAACAGATAACCATCTAAGAGTAATTTGCCAAGAGGTGGACGATAGTAAACCATGAATTTTTAAGCCATGGCATCTAACATCACACATATTACCACAGAAAATCCTGTGGACATTATATCCTCCATCCTTATTTCTTAATAAAACTACTGGGTATACGAAACCATAATCAATAATAATGATGGTATTTTCTGTTACAACTGAGAGTTCTGTAGACTGGGACACTTTTCATAAGATGACAACGGAATATTTCTGAGGAAGATGTTCTAGATTTTGAGTGAATGGGGCAGCAGATCCATTTTTGAAATTTGAACCATTTTTGCTCTGAACACTGCACATGTAATACCTTGTAAAATTACTTACATCTGCAGGCCAAGAATATGAGGTACACATGTATGGTGTATTTTTAACGAGTGATATGTACATGTACTGTACTTGTATCCTCTATATAGGAAATAGAGGATCTCAAATGATTTTCTGTTTGATACTGTATATTTGAAACGAGTTGTGCGAGTTTTAGATCCCCAAGCGCGTGCCTTGGTGAGGAAATTAAAATCTCACAAGTTTCATAAATACAGTTCTATGAAACATAGGGCTGTAACGGTTCAGAAATCTTTCGGTTCGGTTCGGTTTGAATTATGAACCTCGTTTTTTCGGTTTTCGATTCGGTTTAAAGCAGAGTACAGTTTCTTAGTATTATTACCAGTTTGTTAGGTATTTTTCTCTATTGTGTTGATGTGTTATAATCCAGTTAATGTGACAATGTAATCTTGATATCAAAATGATACAAAATCATACTCTAACTGAATTAGAATTTTCATAATCCAAAAAGTGCACTGGAATTGCTTTTAGATTATATTACTTGCTCTATAAATTTCACAAATACACTCAAAATATGAGACAAGTTTAAAACTGTCATAGAGATATTCATGTACTCGAAAGATTCCACGAATCATATACTAATACAACAAATTTTCAATCATGTGCCTGTTCTGTAATCTGAGCCGCCCACTGGCTAACTTGTTAAATTTTGCAGAGTTTCTGAATGCGAGTAGATCAGGTGCTTATTCAGGACGATGTCACGCACATGTTTTCAGTTAATATTTGTGCCGACATTATCGAAGTAGAACAAGTCGAATACTTAAATTCAATTTTGCAAATTCTGCAAACAGTTATCGTCTTATCGACCACCCTCCGACTTTCAAACAATCAAAATGATCGCCTGGGACCTCTGTTTCGACGTCTGGGTCGCCATTACTAAGATCTAAAAAGTTTATCGAAGAAGGCGGCCTACGATTGGTCGTTTCGTCAGAGGTGACCAATCAAAACATTCGTTATTTGAGAGAAAATCAAGTGATAAAAAAAAAGAAAAACACCGAATCGAAATCTGGAAATTCCGAACCGAATCGAACTGTGAGATTTTGAACCGCGGTTAACCGACTTTTTGGTTAATCGTTACAGCCCTAATGAAACATCATTTGATATTCTTTTTATACATGTACCATGATTTATGGGCCATGACATACACCTTAATTGATCAATATAACATCAAAATGTTGTAAATTCGACTTCATTTCTTCTTGTATATAACACGCCATCCTTGCCACTTCTATTGTGACATCATAAGCGATCACTGGCTTTTCATCCATTGACAATGCATCCAAAGTGTTATGTAACATGTTTCACAGCACATGAATTTTAATGTCATGCTACGAGGTATTGCGTGATAAAAATGATTACGCATTACGCAATCACAAACTTCTACATTTTCTGCCACATTGTAATAACAGTACTTTATTATTTAAATTTGTGGAAAGTGATTGTTAAGGTCAAGCATTAAGAATAGCATTTTAACAATACTGAGATTTCTGAAAAGAACAAAAATATGCAGTATGTAATCAGCAAATGAGATTTTTTCCCATTTACCAACGGTACATGCAACAGTACACGTGAATTGTGTGGGAATCAAAGTTATTTTCATGTCTTTTCTTAAAAATCATAATCAAAAATATTGACAAGTATAATTGTTCCTTCTAACTGATTATCATTGACATGAAACTTCGAAAAACAGTATACTTTTTCTTTCCAGGCATGATTTCACATGGGCGCAGCCATAGGAAATGACGTCATGAAGTCCACTTGAGTTGATTCGCCATTAAATTATTTCGATTTGTAGTACATTCTTAGCCCAAAATCTCTTCTTCTTCTTCTTCTTCCGAGTGGAGTACAGGGCCTATATAGGCATTGTCGCACTGTGAACTATTTACAAGTGACTGTGGTCTGCGAACAGGGTGCTGGTTAAAAACAACTAAAATGGTGAATTCAAAAACATGGCGACTGCTTAAATGGTGTTGAGGTGAGCCCGGCCTTGATGCACTCTAGGGTCTTTATATCTTTATAGTCTTACAGGCTATTCAAGTTCAGTGCAAACCAATTACTTCTCCTCTGATTTACATAAATATGAGCGGACTAGAAAGGGGTCCTTTGAAATACACGTACGTTATATCATGAAACACTGGATATTAAAATAATTACCAAATGTGTTTATTTATCTGATTCTAAGCATTTTGACTGGTTGATCACATTTATTGTGACTTTATGTGAGATGATAAAATGTCAAAATTGACCGGAACTACTTTCACACTAACGCAAAAGAAAACATGAATTGTCTAACACATTAAATACACAATACAAATAGTCTCAAATAATCCAATAAAACTTGAAAAAGTTCCATGTGTTGACTCATAAGCACCACAGCACAATACTGTGACTGTTTGCAGTGATTACATCGGTTGCTACGCGCATGATTTGAAAACTGCAACAAGAGAACATGAACGGCAGTTCGTTGACGGGTTTCTCGTATTTCTAGGGAAATTACGATAGGCCTACTGAAAATACATGAAAAAATCTTGTCCTGTATTTGTTTTCACTAAACTTAATCAAATACACATAGGTATAGGATAAAAATATAGTGAGTGCAAATAGGTAAAATATGCTGAGGTTCTGAAGGGGGAAATACTTTTTTGCCAGAATAAATGCCGGCTTGCTGTTTCCCTCTCCAACATTTTTGTTGTTAGGGAACTAGTTCGTACCAGTTTAATATTTCCATACGCCATGTACTCGAACGTTTATTTTCCATAGAATTTGTACGAATTCGGAATAAATTCATATGTTTGGTAAATCATAAGTATTGAATATTTATTTTTGCCATTTTATTGGATGATGACATGTCAGTTGCCGCGCTACGCGGTTTTACACAATTTGTGATACGACAACTGACATTTCATCATCCAATGAAATGGCAAAAATAAACATTCAATTCTTTTAAAATAAACTACTGAGGATAATACGGATTACTTTACATGAAAAGGCAAAACACCAAGGGCAGTTCCTGACCCCCTACGCCGGTGCCCCTCTGGAACTGCGTTTAGAGGAACATTCCAGCATGTATTCCATTCTATTCTGTATTGTTCTATTCTATTCAAGAGCAAAGCCAGGACTGCCTCGGTTATAAATCGCCTATCGTACTACAAAAAAAAAACATGTTTACAAATGTCAAGAAAAATCATTACAAGGAATTTTCAGAGGCAGGGAACGCAATTCAAAATCTGCGCGACCCTCATTCTGGTTAAGACTCTTCTTCTTCTTCTTCTTCTTCTTCTTCTTCTATCCTTTTTCTGTTCTATTTTTGTCTCTTTATTTCCATCATTCGGTACGTGTAATTTTTTTTTGTAACCTATATTGGATTTAAAGATGAAAGTTTTCAATTTGTGCAGAGATAATCATCCCATGTTTCCGTCGAAATCCTCCGTCAAAATCCTTACGAAGTTTATTTATTTATTTATTTATTTATTTATATATTTATATATTTATTCATTTATTTATTTATTTATTTATTCGTTTTTTGTCTTTCTTTCTTTATTTATTTATTTGGGTGAATATTGATTTTTTGATTTTAGGTTTATACCCCTTCCTTAAATGATGCCCCGTGCAGTTACAAATACAGAAAATATCTGGTTCGGGGGGGGGGGGGGGGGGTTCTAAGCAATAGGTATATATATAGTCCTGATTTCCAAACTTTATTATTGATACGAAGTATACATCTGGCATTCCGAATACCTACTTTCCATATCAAAGGTACATGTATAGAATGGTGATAATACTTTCTTACACTGGCTCTGACGTCACGGTAAGCAAGTAGGAACCTACACACCTATATATCCTTGAAAATAAACACACTGGGTGATTGGTTAGGTTTGACACACCTCCTCGGAAAGTAAACAAGTCAGAGGATAGACAGAAGAAATAGAAGAAGACGTAGAATTCAAAATGTCATCTGAAATACCAGGTATGTACGTGCACATGATACAATATGTATCTTTGCTAGATAATTTAGCTTTATTCTTTTAAATACCTCTTCATCGGAATGAATAAAACATGTATTGATCATGTTGATCGAGGCACAGAATTTGTCTTACTGTGGTCATGCTCTTAGCTTGGCATGCCCATGCAGTGCTGCAGAGTTTGAGAATTTTTTTTTTAATTCATGAAGAGAATGCACTTAGTCTTTCAATTACATATTACTCAATATCTCAAATGTAAGTTAAACTAAGATTTCAGTAAAATACAGATTTAATTGTTTTTTTAATTCGGGACAAGGTAGGGGGGGTCGAAAGGAAAATAAGGCAACACTTTTTTCTTTTGAAAATTTTAGTGATATAAATATAGGCAAACCATTAATATCCAGTTCTAGCAATATTTTCCAATGGACCCCCCCGGGGGGGGGGGGGGGGGGGGGTGAGGAGATGTTCGATCTTGATTCCCTGAACTGACTCTCCTTTTGAATCCGCCACTGATCCATATCTTTTTTCCTTTGTACACTACTGTGTATACTGGTTACATAATAACCATAAGTAACGGGGCATTCGCATCATCTCGAATTATATACTTGTCTCAGGCGGATCCAGAAATTTTCCCAAATGCGGGAGAGGAAGGGGGTCAGTGATCGACTCAATCCCGCCGAGGAAATATATCTAATGATATTTAAAAATATATATATATGAAAATTCTTTTAAAAAGAAAAGAGGGGGGGGGGGGGGGGGGGGGCAATTCCGATTTCAAAGAATTTCGAAGGTTCCTACCCCCCCCCCCCCCCCCCCGCTTTTTTTGTATCCACTGGATTCACGCATGCATGTATACCACTGATCGACTAATGATTATTGATTGATGAAGAAGAAGGATATGTGTATCGAGAACATCCGTGTGATTATCATCATTGTTAGATACACAATATATTATATGTACCAGTATATGAATATTCTCGTTCCTAAAGACCACGATATATACGTGACTCTGAATTCACATCCACTTTCCAAAAAAAAAAAAGTAAATACAGTAGTTTATGTATATGTGTGAAAAAAAAATTGATATTATCATCACAAAGCAATCGAAATATCAGAAAAAGAGCAGCGTCCAAACTAACCCCTCCCTAAACCGAATATTTTAAAAAGAAAAAGATGTTATTTTCGCTTATAGCGACGAGGGGTTGAATAAAAAAGTTTGACAATATATTTTTGAAACAAAATAAAAAGTATGTAATGAATAAAAAAAAAAAGTCAAATAAAAATTAAAAATGAAATAAGATTAAATCAAATAGACAATAGTCTGGGATGTATCACTGGGTTGGGTGCACCCCCCCCCCCCCTTGATCCTCCAAAACCGGCCTAACTTTGTAGCATTTTTTGCGCTCTTTCAGGTAAAAATTTGTCTCATGGAAATTTCCATTGCAAAAGTGGTGTTTTTTGGTAAAAACATGTTTTTTAATCAAAAATCACTGAAAATAGGAAAAAATTATAACTCTTATATGGTTGATGTTTTTAAAAATTGAAAAGTGTAAATATATAGTATTTTTGATGCTCTTTCAGATGAAATAAGTTGCAAGTTCCAATTCCTATTTTTACTGTGTGTTTTGGGGTAAAAAAGTCGAATTTTTGCCAAAATTCACAGAAATTTGAGGAAATTTTAATTTCTTTCTGCTTCTCAGCTCCTCAATATTGCATATGATCGTTCAGTGATGATTTCAAAAACATCTTTAAAGTCTCCTCTTTTAAATGACATATATTTTATATTCTTATTTTTTTGCAAAATCCTCGAAATTAATTATTTTATACAGAAACCTGTATTTTCAATCAGAAATCTCAGATTTCTGTATATTTATTTAAAGAACCCTTTTTTGTTATAAAAGCAATGATTGAAAGCTATTTTCTAGTGTAACTTTTCACACTCTATCAGATTATATATGTTTTACTAACATTTCATTCAAAATCAGCGTGTTTTTTGGGGAAAAACGTATTTTTCATTTAAAAATAGCTGATTTCTGGAGAATATTTATTGAATCTATAGAAGTTCTTGAAATGATAGCAGGAATGTATTTTGAACTGTAATTATTTAGGTTCACTCATAAATTACATGTATGAAACATAAAAGGTATATTTTCTACTTAATTTTGGGGCAAAATGCCTGTTTTTGTCTAGAAATTACAGATTTCTGGAAAAATTTTATTAATTCATTTTCTTTGCTAAAACTATACATTTAAAGCTATTATCATTATAGAAAGTAATCATCTTGTCAGATGATTGTGAAATTAAATGTAATAATCAATTAAAACCATCATTTTGGGGTAAAATATGCATTTTTATGCAAAAACCACTTATTTTGAGAAAATAAGTACTAGCTCTTTTAATTTGCCTAAATTTATATGTTTTAGCTTTGATATTATGCTGTTTCTTATTATAAATGGATAGAAATGGTATTTGATAACTGAAATTTAATTTATATCTTATTTTGGGGCAAAAAACCTTATTTATGTGAAAAATTCACTTATTTCTGTTAATATTTTTTAAAATTTATATTTCTTATTTAATCAACACTGGAGAGGTTTCATATAATTGGATGGCATTAATGTGATCAAATTTAATGAGTTAGAAGAGATTTCTTTGATTATCTTGCTATTTTGGGTGGAAAATCTTGATTTTTATTTAAAAATCGCTAATTTCTGGAAAATCCTTATTACTATGAAATCAGACGTTATTATTTATATTCAAAAGAGTTCCTGGGTATATCATAGCTTGTTCTTGTAAGTCATATGCATTTGAAATATCCTCTGTTAATTCAATTGATATTTTGGGGCAAAAAACCTAATTTATGTGCAAAATTCACTTATTTCTGTGAAAATTGTTTTAAATCTATATTTTTTATTCAATCAAAGCTGGAGAGGTTTCATATAATTGGATGGCATGAAAGTGATCAAGTCTAATGAGTTAGAAGAGATTTCTTTGATAATCTTGCTTTTTTGGGTGGAAAATCTCAATTTTTATTTAAAAACCGCTGGTTATCATTTATATTCTAAAGTGTTCCTGGGTATATCATAGTTTGTCCTTGTACGTCATATGTTTTTGAAGTATCATCTGTTAATTTAATTGGTATTTTGGTGCAAAAAATATGTTTTATATGAATATATAGCCTATATCAAGAAACTTACTATTGAAAGTCTTATATTTCAGTTGAATAGGAAATACAGAGGATAATATTCATAGTTTGAAATATGATACTTTCAATAGTAAGTTTCTTGATATAGGCTATATATAATTCATAAAAAATATATTTTTTTGCACCAAAATACCAATTAAATTAACAGAGGATACTTCAAATACATTTGACGTACAAGGACAAACTATGATATACCCAGGAACACTTTAGAATATAAATGATAACCAGCGGTTTTTAAATAAAAATTGAGATTTTCCACCCAAAAAAGCAAGATTATCAAAGAAATCTCTTCTAACTCATTAGACTTGATCACTTTCATGCCATCCAATTATATGAAACCTCTCCAGCTTTGATTGAATAAAAAATATAGATTTAAAACAATTTTCACAGAAATAAGTGAATTTTGCACATAAATTAGGTTTTTTGCCCCAAAATATCAATTGAATTAACAGAGGATATTTCAAATGCATATGACTTACAAGAACAAGCTATGATATACCCAGGAACTCTTTTGAATATAAATAATAACGTCTGATTTCATAGTAATAAGGATTTTCCAGAAATTAGCGATTTTTAAATAAAAATCAAGATTTTCCACCCAAAATAGCAAGATAATCAAAGAAATCTCTTCTAACTCATTAAATTTGATCACATTAATGCCATCCAATTATATGAAACCTCTCCAGTGTTGATTAAATAAGAAATATAAATTTTAAAAAATATTAACAGAAATAAGTGAATTTTTCACATAAATAAGGTTTTTTGCCCCAAAATAAGATATAAATTAAATTTCAGTTATCAAATACCATTTCTATCCATTTATAATAAGAAACAGCATAATATCAAAGCTAAAACATATAAATTTAGGCAAATTAAAAGAGCTAGTACTTATTTTCTCAAAATAAGTGGTTTTTGCATAAAAATGCATATTTTACCCCAAAATGATGGTTTTAATTGATTATTACATTTAATTTCACAATCATCTGACAAGATGATTACTTTCTATAATGATAATAGCTTTAAATGTATAGTTTAAGCAAAGAAAATGAATTAATAAAATTTTTCCAGAAATCTGTAATTTCTAGACAAAAACAGGCATTTTGCCCCAAAATTAAGTAGAAAATATACCTTTTATGTTTCATACATGTAATTTATGAGTGAACCTAAATAATTACAGTTCAAAATACATTCCTGCTATCATTTCAAGAACTTCTATAGATTCAATAAATATTCTCCAGAAATCAGCTATTTTTAAATGAAAAAATATGTTTTTCCCCAAAAAACACGCTGATTTTGAATGAAATGTTAGTAAAACATATATAATCTGATAGAGTGTGAAAAGTTACACTAGAAAATAGCTTTCAATCATTGCTTTTATAACAAAAAAGGGTTCTTTAAATAAATATACAGAAATCTGAGATTTCTGATTGAAAATACAGGTTTCTGTATAAAATAATTAATTTCGAGGATTTTGCAAAAAAATAAGAATATAAAATATATGTCATTTGAAAGAGGAGACTTTAAAGATGTTTTTGAAATCATCACTGAACGATCATATGCAATATTGAGGAGCTGAGAAGCAGAAAGAAATTAAAATTTCCTCAAATTTCTGTGAATTTTGGCAAAAATTAGACTTTTTTACCCCAAAACACACAGTAAAAATAGGAATTTGAACTTGCAACTTATTTCATCTGAAAGAGCATCAAAAATACTATATATTTACACTTTTCAATTTTTAAAAACATCAACCATATAAGAGTTATAATTTTTTTCCTATTTTCAGTGATTTTTGATTAAAAAAACATGTTTTTACCAAAAAACACCACTTTTGCAATGGAAATTTCCATGAGACAAATTTTTACCTGAAAGAGCGCAAAAAATGCTACAAAGTTAGGCCGGTTTTGGAGGATCAAGGGGGGGGGGTGCACCCAACCCAGTGATACATCCCAGACTACAAGCAGATAAATAAATGCACAAATAAGAAATAAATAACGGAATAAACAAAATTATAGATAAATAGATTTCCATTGTAAACGCTCATTCTAACATCCTTACTTTTTTCTATATATTTTTTTTTTGGGGGGGGGGGGGGTTATTCTTTAAAACTTTCCGAATTCATTAAAAATTCTAAAGTCACGTAGATTTGTTTATTTCTTAAGTGTAATCTTTTCCGGACAGGAATGTTTTAGTATACGCAATCTAAGTGTACGAGCATTTATCCATGTAACAACGCAACGTGATAAATCATTCAATTTCTTTAATGGAAAGTGACCTAAATTTACTATGTCAACAAAATTAGGACACATTTCAGACATAAATAAGTGAAATATACTTCTACATTCTAACATGTCAAAGGGGTCAGGTCAAGCTTCTTTCCGCGTATTTTGTATATACCATTTCTTATCATATTGCAAATATTTAGTCTGTACTGTATCTTGAAGGTCCTTTGAAGTTGAAAGTTATACCTGATTTATGAAAATTACATTGACCGAGGTCAATCGGTTCTGTACACTTTTATAACCAGCTTCTTGATTTAATTCGCCCGTCCCACACGTTGGGTATTTTAGGCTAACGTGTGGGACGGGCGAAATATAGCAAGTGCAGCTCTAAAAAATTGCACCGGGGAGGGGCCACCGCAGACAGGGCAGCGGCAACTTTGATTCTGAGAAAATTTAAATCTGCGTAAAAACGACAAATCTTGAGTATTTTGACTATATATCAAGTAGGACTCCTTACCATCCATCTGGCACCTAGCTAGGTGTACTAGGCATGAGCATGTTCATTATGTAAACGCTTTTGGTCAGAAAGGCTGTATTGTCCGTCCCTCCTTTTTGTATCGTTTAAAGTCTTTACTTATTTTCCAAATATGTTCATATCCGACTTTGAGTCCTGTCACCATGGTTAGTCAATGTCCGCTGGTTGGCTCCAGTGTCATGCATGAAACTCTATTGAGGTCCTCGATGAATAAGGCGACATATTTTCGATTTAAGTCCAAAATAATCTAACTTTAATTACGTTTGAGGAATATGATCTTTCTCTTTGTCCCTATATATATAGTGTATCCATCAAACGTCGTAAAGAATAATTCAAATTATGTGCTGGTGAAAAACGTGGGTCCTGTAGCATCATATCCCACCTATCCTGCTACGTCTTTCGGTACGCTTTTCGACATAGTAACTTTCATACTTATTTGGCATATTACATTGTTTAGATTTGAGGATCACTGACGAGGGTTAAGTACCCGAAACGTGCATGTCTGGTCCATGCTGCCAATTTATCTGTTCTTAAATGATGCTATTCAATTTGAAAACGTTTGACATTTAACAATTATGTAATGCATATACATCTTATTGCAGTTGCAAGCTAACAAGATCTATTTCTCGTTTTACAATTTAACAGCCTGGGATACGACTGATTTCAGTTTTTTTTTGGGGGGGGGGGGGATTACAGATACTCATAATTTATTTTTCGATTTCCTTTGTAAATATAAACACGATCAAGGATATTCATTTTGCAAAATGATAGGAATTAATCTTATTGGTCAAATTTCGTCATATTTTGTCAATTTCATTGTCTTTACTACTCTATCTAGGGAAATCTAATTCCAAGGATTTTCTGCACGAAATGAACTCATAAACTGAGAGTTCCTACAAATAAGTATGCGCACAAAAAGTATGGAATTCAGTAATTTTGAAGTAAAACAGCAAGTGAAATCAAAATCAAATTTACTGATGTCAATCATTTCTGAAAACGTACTGAGATCAGTGATGCCCCTTACAGTTTAACACATATTTTATTTTCCCAACAGAGTCTATACAGAAGATGATTAGTGCTAGCAGTAACATGAAGAAGAAATCCTACTGTCCGTACAGTAAGTTCCGGGTAGGCGCGGCACTACTGTGTGAGGATGGAACCATTATAACAGGTACATGACGTCCATGTCTGGTCCTAATTTCAATGGAAACTGAGGAGCTTCTTTATTTTTTGCCTAAGCGCTAAGACAAAAAGCAAAGAAGCTCCTCAGTTTCCACTGAAATTAGTCTGGTCCATGCTGCATGTTTATCTGTTCTTAAATGATGCTATGAATTTGAAGACGTCTAACATTTGTAGCACTTGGTGAATGTCACTGCTCGTGGACCAGGAATCACCGAGGGTACATGTAGCCAAGTATGATCAACTTCAGTTGATCGTTTCTTCAATGCAATCGAAAATTTCTGTTATCAAAATTTCTTGAAATTTCTAAAGCGTGGATCCTGTAGCATCATATCTTACCCATCCTACTACGTCTTTCGGTACATTTTTGGACATTACAACTTTCACACTCTTTGGACATATTACATTGTTTAGATTGATGATCACTGACGAGGGTTAAGTACCCGAAATGTTCATATCTGGTCCATGCTGAAAATTGATCTGTCCTTAAATGATGCTATTGAATTTGAAGACGTTTGACATAATGGTCCGATATATCTGAAAATTACGTGATAGCAACAATAGACAAGTATAATTTTCCCCATTTTTGTTAGACCAATTTGCATAATTTTGTGATTGTGTATGGATGAGAATTTTGGAAAAATAAAGATTTTGATTAAGTTTTATTCTCGCATCTATTTATTCATACGATCCTTTCTACAGTGTTGGCTAACTCTAACTAACCCCCATCTCTTACATGCGAGATATAGGTAGGATTTAAAAGAAAAATCAAGTCTATCGACTTCAAATAAACTACTTTTGTCAAAAGTTGTACGCTGACACGTTGACATAAATATTCTTTTGACTTTCAGACTGACATAAGCGAGTCTTCTGTTCACACAATCTGAACAAATTAATTTAGGATTCAGATGTATACGACAATACCTTACAAAAATCTTTATCATATTTGCTTTCACAGGTTGTAACGTCGAGAATGCTTCCTATGGGTTGTCAATATGTGCTGAAAGAACAGCGTTAACAAAAGCTGTATCAGAGGGTCATAGAAGGTTCAAGGCAATAGCTGTAGCTAGGTATAAGTATATTTTAGAATTTATCACGTGCGAATCCAGACGAATTAGGAGGGTTCCTATTGATATCTGTGACTGAAAGCCAAATATAACAATACAAAAACTTACGAATTTGGGAAAAATACGGAACAAAACTTCCTCAAATGAACAGAAAATTGGACAAACAGACGGAGACAATGACACAAGCTGCACAGAAACACGAAGGACAACTTATATCTCATTCTTTGAATATTGTAGCTACCCAAATTAAAGCATCGTCATCTTTATGATTCATGCAACTTAATCGATATACATAAGTATTGCATTCCCTAACTTTCCTTTCAGTGATCTCAAGACGTCTTTCATTGTGCCATGTGGAGCTTGCAGACAGTTCCTTATCGAGGTAAGAATGAGTTAAAGAAGATCCTGACGATAATCTCAAACACTAATCGAACATTTATTTCTATGTAGAAAGATGCGTTCATGCATAAACAATGTAAAGGAAAAGGCCTTCCAAAACAAATAGTCAAGGCAGCGATAGTAGCAAGCATTGTGACGTCACGAAATTTTGCAATTTTTCCCCGCAATCGGAAGGGTCAATTTACTTGCCTATCTTTTGTGTTCTCTCTTTTGAAGTTTGGAGCAGACTGGGACGTTTACATGACAAAACCAGACGGAACCTTTGATGTAAAGAAAACCGGAGAGCTACTTCCGAATGGTTTTGTACCAGAATCCCTCGAAGAAGAGCGTGTAAGTCACATGGCATGAAGAAGATTTAAGGGACAAAATGACGAGTGGGACTTGATAATTATGTTTATTGTCATAAATAAAGGCGAACGACCTGCGCTTTGCTAAATGGATATAAATGCAGTCAGATTGTATATGTGGATGCTATAGAAACAAATATGATTATCTTGATTTAACATGAGAAGTGTGCAGAAAATGAGCCAGGAACTTCTGAATCAGTATTATCCGGAGTTGTCTTTCTTAGTGCACCCATCATCAGAAACAACCGATAGACTAGAATCAAATGTCGTTTTGTCAATTTTATGAACAGAAGAAGAAAGTTGTTATTGAAACTATTGTAGTTTTTTTTTCATTTTTAGTTGTATGCATATAAAAGACACTGTCCGAACCTTGCCTATAATTTACGTATAATTCATCTGCCATTATGATTTGACATATAATAACCACACCGTTTGCTACTTACGTGGCAGATGGCCGTCCTAAGTCGGCACCGGTTGCCCATTGGTCTCGTTGGTTTATGTGTGGTCTTTTATGTTTCATGTTTCTATGGTTTGTGTTGGTGTTCCTTGTCCCTTTTGCGTCTTCTTTTCTTTGGATGTCTGCTCTATGTTTTTTTTGTATTCGGTGTTTCGAAGTTTTGCTGTGGTTGCTGCAACCAAGTATTGTTGGAGATCCCCTCCTTTCTTCGATGTTAAAGTGTGTTCATGCCGTTGCCTATCTTTAACATCATGCCAATGTATGGCTTATAGATCTGGATTGTCCGTTTGTCTTTCTATATGCTTGTCTGCAAAAGTCTTTACTAACCTTGGCCATAACTTTTGAATGGTAATTAAGTGATAAGGTTTTCGTATTTCAAATTTGGTATCCCCTGAGATTCAGACCTAGTCAACTTGACCTTAGAGTTTATCTTCTTTTGAAAATATTCAACTTTTGCCCATAATCATGAGCAATCGTGTTTCACCAAAAACATATTGTTTCTCCTTACTACATATACATGTACTAGGTATTTTGTTATCTAAAATTGACAATTACGGATATCAAACATAGTTAAAACCTTAACTTTGCATTTAGTTTAGTTAACCAAAAAGAGCGTCAGCACCAAGGTGTTGCATTTAGAATTTGTAGTGAAATGTTGTAGCTTGTTCATGTAGATAAAAAATTAAGATGTCGTGACCTATATTTAGCTTACATAATGACTCAGGTATGATATGATCTTCACTCAGTCTTGTAAAATAAATATAGGAAACTAGGTTGCAGTGACCTATATTTTGCTAATATTATCACTCAGGTGTAAAGTATGCATATAATGTATTCATTTGGTCATGTAGAATAAAAACTAGGTTGTTGTAACCGATATTCAGCTCACATTATCACTCAGGTGTGAAATACTTGGTGTTCAAATTTAATCATTACCTCGATTATATTATGTGATATATTTAATTTGTGAATTTCATACTCGAATGAAAATTCTGAAATAAATATCGAAACATCATCCTGGGTCCTTTTATTTATTTGAAACAAGTCTGACAGATCAAGAGCTATAGTACAATTTTTGAAGAGCTTGGAAGTACCGTTTATGAAACAAAAGGAAATTCCTGAAAGACTGCAACTGAAACCTTTTCAAGTTTCTGTACCCTTCAGCCCCTACATATTACTGTGTTGTTTGTGATGTCACATTACAGTTAGATTTCAAAGCCCTTTGCTTATACAACAACTATGCAACTCAATCCGAATAAGTGAGGGGTTTTGCTTGCGTAATCCGGATTCTCAATCATTTTGTCAATGGCCATCCAATTTTTAAACGTCTTCAAATTCAATAGCATCATTTAAGAACAGATAAAATTTCAGCATGGACCAGACATGCACGTTTCGGGTACTTAACCCTCGTCAATGATCCTCAATCTCAATAATGTAATATGGCCAAAGAGTGTGAAAAATATAATGTCCAAAAATGTATCGAAAACGTAGCAGGATGGTTGGGATATGATGCTACAGGACCCACGTTTTAGAAATTTCAAGACTTTTTGATAACAGACATGCACGTTTCGGGTACTTAACTTAATCCAAACTTGGCATCAGCTGCACATTGGTCTTGTCTTGAGGGTTGTACGCACGTAATCCAGGATAACCACACCGTCTGCTACTAACGTGGCAGATGGCCGTCCTAAGTCGGCACCGATTGCCCATTGGTCTCGTTGGTTTATGTGTAGTCATTTATGATTGATGTTTCTATGTGCTTTGGCGTTCATCGTAACATTTCCGTCTCATTCTGTGCGTGTCAACTTTGTGTTTTTGCGGTGGGCATTTTGAGGTTTTGCTGTTGGTGCTGCAACCGAGTGTTGTTGGGGATCCCCTACTTTCTCTTGTCATTCTTGCTTCGGTTTGTCTGGTTTTTGTTTTGGGTTATTTCGTATTGGGGACGTTGTGCATCTCATTTCCCTTGTTATGTCTCCCCCCAACGGGGAGGAGACATATTGGTTTTACCTTTGTCGTCCGTCTGTCTGTCTGTCTGTCTGTCTGTCACACATCGTGTCCGGGCTATATCTCCTGAACCGTTTGCCCGATCACTTTCATATTTTAGTATGTTGTTGCTTATGACCCGTAGGTTTCACATCACCTTGACCCAAGGTCATGTGACCAAGGTCAAGGTCACTTAGTGCATTTTAATGAAATTATGCATACATTCCTGTCCGTGCTATATCTCTTGAACCGTTTGCCGGATCACTTTCATATCTTAGTATGTTGTTGCTTATGACCCGAAGGTTTCACATCATCTTGACCCAAGGTCATGTGACCAAGGTCAAGGTCACTTAGTGCATTTTTAATGAAATTATGCATTCATTCCTGTTCGGGCTATATCTCTTGAACCGTTTGCCGGATTAACTTTCATATTTTAGTATGTTGTTGCTTATGACCCAAAGGTTTCACATCACCATGAACCACGGTCATGTGACCAAGGTCAAGGTCACTTAGTGCATTTTTAATGAAACTGTACATGCATTCCAGTCCGTGCTATATCCCTTGAACCGTTTGCCGTATTAACTTTCATATTTTAGTATGTTGTTGCTTATGACCCGTAGGTTTCACATCACCATGACCCAAGGTCATGTGACCAAGGTCAAGGTCACTTAGTGCATTTTTAATGAAATTATGCATACATTCCTGTACGAGCTATATCTGTTGAACCATTTGCTGGATCACTTTCATATCTAAGTATATTGTGCTTATGACCCGAAGGCTTCACATCACCTTGACCCAAGGCCAAGGTCACTTACTACGTTTTTAATGAAATTGTAGATATATTCTTGTTTAGGCTTTATCCCTTGGTCCGCATACTGGATTGCTTTCAAGTTTAAGAATGTATTTAGTCATGACCAAAAGGTTTCACCTGGACCCATGGTCATTTAAATCAAGGTCAAAGTTACTAAGTCTATTTTAATGAAATTGTACATGCTATCCCATTGGGGCTGTATCTCTTTTAACTATTCATCAGATCACTGTCATACTTTAGCATGTTGTTGCTTATCACGTAAAGGTTTCACATCACGTTGACTCAAGGTCATGTGACCAAAATCAAGGTCAATTAGTATATTTTAAATGAAATTGTATTTGTTACATGTATTATGTCCAGGCTTAATCTTTTGAACCGTGATCGGATCACGTCATATTTTAGTATGATGGTGCTGATGACCCAAAGGTTTCACATCTCCTTGATCCAAGGTCATATGACTAAGGTCAAGTATTACATTTTTTAATGAAATTGTAAATGCTATTGAGTCTGGGCTATATCTGTGGAATCGTATATTGGATCACTCTTATACTATAGTATGCTGTTGCTCAGGATTGGAGGGTTTCTTAATCATCTTGACCCAAGGTCATGTGCCCTAGGTCAAGATCATTTAGTTCTTTTTAATGAAATTGTACGTACTAATATTGTCTGGGCTATATCTCCTGAACCCTTCTTACAATTGTTTTCATATTTTAGTATGTTGTTTCTAAGGACTAAATGTTTCTTATCACATTGTCCCAAGGTCACATGGTTAAGGTAGCTTCACATTGGTAATGAAATTGTATATGCTAAGCATATCCAGGCTGATATTGTCTATGCTAATAATGTTTAGGCTTTATATTTTGAACCGTGTATCCAATCACTAATTCGGTTTTTTTTGTTGCTCATGATCCATACAATGTTAAACGTCATCAATTCAATAGCATCATTTAAAAGCAGATAAGTTTGCAGCATGGACCAGACATGCATGTTTCGGGTACTTAACCCTCGTCAGGGAGTGTAGGTTTCAGATCACCTATATCCAAGGTCATGTGACCAAAGTCAATTTCTTTAAATATGCTTATAATGAAATTGTATATGCCAATCATGTTTGGGCTTTACCTCAAACAATGTAATGAATCACTTTCATGTTTTAGTATAATATTGCCCATGACTCAAAGGTTTCACATCATTTTGTATTTTGGCCTAAGGTCAAAGTAACTTAAAGGGAGGGGGAGAAATCTGTTTTTTATGAAAAACATTTTGTTTAATTGTTTGTTGATGTTGTTTCGTTTGATATATGATCGTTGTTGTTAGTTGCGGGAGTTTAACGTCTTCAAATTCGATAGCATCATTTAAGAACAGATAAATTTGCAGCATGGACCAGACATGCACTTTTCGGGAACTCAACCCTCATTGGTGATTTTCAACTTAACCAATGTAATTTGATGTGGCCAAAGAGTGTGAAATTCTTATGTCCAAAAAGGTTTCATCTGCATCAGTTATCAGTGCATATGTTCACAATATTCTTCAACAACATCAGGTTGCAGCACCCACAGCACACCCCAAACACCCAATGCAAAAACACAGAGCAGAAAAGCACATAAAGAGAAGCAAAAAGGACAAGGAACGTCAACGCACAACACAGAAACATCAAACACAAATGACTATACATAAACCAACGAGACCTGCCACGGAAATAGCAGAAGGTATGGTTATCCTGGATTACGTGTGCACAACCCTCCCACTTTTCCGATTACCCAGAGGTCTCGAAGAACGTACAATTGTGGTGTAAAACAACCTCCTCACTGTCAAATGACCACACACAAACAAGACCGCAAAACGTAGGGGCCCAAGCAACACAGATGGATATGTAAATGGATATCAAAAGAGGGCGTACGCAATACAATCCATGCTCTGCCGTCGCGAGCTCATGTATGTTATCACCTGAGGAGTCCGACTGTCATTTAGAGAGGGCAGGTGGTCTTGACCCTGTCTTCTCTAAAGAGGTTTGGACAGGACCCGTCATGGAGTCCTGTCGTCACTGTCAGTCTGAGTGCAAGTTTTAAGAATGCGCTGGTACAAGACTGTAGATTGGTCAAGTACCAAGCCCAATGTCCATCTGGTGACATTAGGATCGTATCCATGGTGTAAAAGGCGTTTGATGATTCTGACGCATTTTCGATAGTCTATATATCTGTACATGAAGTAAAAGTCAGAAGCTAAGTATCATTTCCCTTCAGAGACCAGAGATTGAATGAATTCAGCCTCGTACGAGTGAAGAATATTGTCGACAAGGAGTTGGGCACATTTGGTTCCAACTGGAATTCCGCCAATTTGTTTGAAGACCTTTCCTCCAAACACCACAAAAATGGTGTCGATCATGAAAATTAACATATGAATAATATATGTTTCAGCGTACTTATTTTCAGAATCGGACATATCTATTACAAAGTAGGTTTTGTCATAGTTAACACCAATTAATTTATATTTGCGATTACCTTTCTTGCTTATAAACTTATAAATTTTGCGAGTCTTTCTTTCAATTTAGAATGAGGGATTGTTGTGTAAAGTGTCGAAAAATCAAAATGATCCACATCATGGAATTGCTTTCGATCTCCTGAAGACTAAGTTCCGTAGCGTCATCAAGTCATTTTCCCATTTTGAATTAATCATGAATAAAATTTAACCTCCTTGAACAATATTTCAATCCAATTTTATTGTATCCGGCATGTGTTTCGGATAGTTAATTTTCATCAGTGGTACTTCAAGCCAGAGTGGTTTTCGACAAGTCAAATTTATTTCAGAAGCGCCCTGTAGTGTGATTTCTTAACTTTGTATATCTATTGTACAAAGAGTGGTCGGCTCCAAATTTTCTATAGGGTCGATACACTGGCATAATAAAGGTTAAATCTATGACCAAAGAGTATTGGAGGGATGGTGTTAGGGTGTTAATTAAACGTTGGATCATCATCTATCGAAAAACATCAGTGTCATTTGGATTACAAAAAGTAGTCAAACGTTCGTGCATCAATCCTACAATGACTGATCAATTTGACACGGATGTTTGTAAAGTGTATTTGATTACTTGTTTCCAGCTCTGTTGCTCGAAAGAAGCTTTGTTAAGCCCTTTATCAATTTGACATCATATATATTATTTTGCTATTTTGGAAACTTGTCATTTCATCCAAAAATATCATAGAAATTAAAGGAAGTTAACACAATCCCTCCAATACTATTTTGTAGATAGATTTTATTTGGATATGCTACTGAATCTGCCCTTCATCAAAACCTTTAACGGAATCGACGGGAAATTGGTGCCGACTATAAGGACGGTAATCTACAACATTTGATGCAAATGGTGTAGTTATCCGGTTTACGTTCACACAACCCTCTCACATCCCGCTTTTGAATAGATTCTACAGAAAATATAGAGACACCCACTCTTGACAAAAGTACAATTCATGAGAATTAAACTGTAAACAACTTTACTATCGCGAGCTTGTCATTTGAAACTTTTTAAAAATTATACTTCCATTATATTCTCTAAAATGAAGAGCTTGTCCCTAAGCCTACCGAAATAAACCTCTTGTGTTACAAATTCTAAATAGAAAAGGAATATTTTCATATAAATGTATAACAATAATTTTTTTCATAAGGTAAGGTCATTTTTAGACAAATTGTTAGCATCTACGACACAACAATGTAACACCAGGACAGAGAGATACAAGAAATATACGATGATAAAATATATTGGACGAACTGTTATTAGCGACTACCTACACTTCGCGTCAAATCAAAGAAAGGAGGGGATCTCCAACAACACTCAGCACCCACAGCCAAACACCAAAACACCACAAGGAAATCACAAAACAGAAATGCAAAGCAAGAGACACAAAAGGAACAAGGAAAACCAAAACACAACACAGTAACATCAAACACAAATGACTACACATAAACTAAAGAGGCCAATGTGCAATCGATGCCGACTTTAGGGGTCATCTGCTCTTAGTAGTAGATGATGTAGTTATCCAGATTTTGTGCCAACAACCCTACCACTGTTACAGTATTTCTGAAAGATAAGTGTCTGTTTCACAGTATTCGAAAACAAAAATTGCCCAGAAGGGTTGTCTATGGTAGCAGAATTGAAGTGAAATCAATTATGTCCATTGGTCTCGTCGGTTTATGTGTAGTCTTTTGTGTTTGAAGTTTACATGTCGTGTGTCTCTTTTCCGTCTCGTGCTGTACTCGTCTTTTGTGTTTTTGGATCGGGGTGTTTTGGTGTCTTGATGTTGATGCTGCAACGGGGTCTTGTTGGAGATCTCCCCCCTTCTTATGTAATGCGCTAATATGTACGATGCATGCAATTGTTGGATGTTGCATACCCGTAACAAAACACAAACTTAGACACGTACATGTATTCCATATAATTATTATACATGTAAATACATTTTAGCTGATATAGGTTGGCGAGAAACTGATTTTACAACAAATCTCTACTTAAATTAACTGCTAATGTACACTGTTTATAAGAGCACATTACATTCGCTTGCTTTGAAACGTTTTCTACATACTGATTTACATTCTCGAGCCAATGATCGATTGATAAACATGGTCGATCAGTGAATGAAATTCAAAGATAATACCCGAAATAACATTCCAAAATTACGGTAACAATCAAAAGGCTTACAAATCCTTAAAAACATATAAGACATATCTAAACTTACTCACGAAAAATAAGAAGAAAAAAAAAGACAAAAAACACAGCTCCATTAAAATACGAAGATCAACAATAACTAATGAACAGTCTCCAGAGTCGACTGCAAGTACGGAATGCACTATAGGTGGCGCTATTAATTACACGTCGTGATTATTCCGTCTTTTCGATCCCTTCTCTTTTGGGACGATATCTGACGTAAATTGATTGAGACGTCATAAAATTCAATGAGAAAAAGCATAAAATTCAGGGAAAACATGCTTCAAATACAACATTTCTATAGGAATTTCATTACTTCATGCTAATGAAGTTGAAGACGTTAAACATTCATAATGCGTTAACGTCAGACACCATCCAAAGCGGGAAGTAACTCTGCCATATCTAAGAGTAGGAAATACAGGCTCTCGGAAATTTGATTTCAATTCTTTTTTATGCTTATCATTGTTTAAATGGCAGATATTTATAGTTTTTGTATTCGCAGGATTCACTTTGTGTTAATCTTCGAATCACGCATCTCGGTTTTGATTTTTGACTAAGCTATTATCATGGAATTTTATTATTATGTTTTTTTAGTTTAAGGTACAACGTTCATACTTGTAGTCATAAATGTAAAATGATGTGAGAATAATGCCAGTTAATAAATTTGTACTTGTTAGAATATCAAATGTTGAAGCCACGGACGGTACAGATTAAGTCTAAATTCATGTTGAATGGAAGTGTTCTAGGCATAATTGCAGGACATTTATGTCAATGAGGACTTGTGTCACTCGGTGAATAAAAATGTTTTACTCAGATCTATTTATCTTTACCATAAAAACACAAATACTCAAATACATAAATTTTCGGCCCCTTGGCATTTATCCAGTGTAAAAACGACAATGTGTATGAAAACTAACTAAAGTAGAATCATTGTCTTTTTTTACACTGTTGTTTTTGCCAAGGGGCCGAAAATTTATGTATTTGAGTCTTTGTGTTGTTATTGTATAATCCCTTCCCGCTGGAAGAAATATTTCAATTTGTATAACTTTTTAGTTCATTTGCACCAGAATGTTTGTACCTTAAGTATCGAATGTCATCGAGCACATCAGACATAAACACGTGAATAAAAAGCGCTATTATCAGATGGAGATTTTTTTATTTTTTTGTGTCGAAAACTAATAGCGACTTTTATGTACTACTAGATAGATATTTTGTAATGACTTGTGAGAAAATCTTTAGAATCATGACACGAGAATAAAATAAATTCCGCTAATGATTACATGACAGAGCGATCGACTAAATCTAACTTTTTTTTTCACTTATTACATACATGTAGTTTGCATCTATGTCCAGACGCCCATTTTAACTTATATTAAATCGATAGAAATTATTAACATTATGAATTGTTTTTGTAAGAAATTATTTTACTCGTAATATGTTTGAGGCTATTATGATTATTTCAAAGTAGATGAAACTCTTGGTGCTTTTGTCTTTCCTAAAATTTTTTGGGAGGGTATGTCCTCCTAATAAAATAATCAAGAGTAATCTATGGTCCATAGTTATTCGCGAAAAACTTATTTTTGCCATATTCGCAAGTGATTTGCAATCGCAAAAATATATTCCCTCAAACAAGTGTGTTTGATAAAGTATATCATAAATTCGTATATCAGTTCTTGTTCTGTACAGTCATGTACCATTTTCACTTTTTCCGACTTAACGTTAAGAGGAGTGAATTGAGGATATTCTTATGAAAGAACTAACTAAATATTCAATATTCAATAATGAAAGGTACAAAACAGCAACATCATGTGTTCATATTTGTTTGTTATTTAGGAATCGCGAAAAATTGTAGTCGCGAAAATAAAGACTTCCCATTTTACAATGAAATCGCGATATTTCATACTCGCGAATAATTTTGGTAATACGGTATTCTTAATCTTGATTCTCTTAATAAATACTGCATTTCAATTTTGCAACAACTTCTTTCTCTTCGGGCAATCTAAATGAAAGTCTTCGTCAAAGGTTAGGGTAATTTGAGACTTACAATAGTTTTTTTCTATCAAAATTTTACATGTATCAGAAATTCATAACAATCTCAAATCTATTTCTCGACTAAAAGATTTGAAATTATGTCTTATCATGTATATTCCTGTAGGTGTTTTGATTTTATATTATTTTTAAATAGGTGTTTTGATTTTGTTTTTTGTTTTGTTTTATTATTATTGTGTTGACGACATAATTTGTACCCAGAAAAGACAAGATAAAGGGAACAAACAGTCGAGGACAACGTGAACAATAGTGTGTTCCCACATAGCCATGTTTTTCCTCCATTTGCAAGAGTTATCTCCTTTCTTGGATTACAACTCTCGGGCTTTATCCATCTCTGCTAGGTTGCAATTGCTTTACTTAAATAGATTTTCTGAAGTTTTTACATCGTATACATAAATGTCTCCAAACCATGTAAATTGGTTTGGAATTTTCTTCAAGAAGGTAGAGAGTTGGAACCCTTCGACATAATTGATGAAAATTACAACCAACAAGATATTCTAAAGACAAATAAGAAGGTTAGTTATGAAATCTCATCTGAAAATGTATTTATATTTCTTTAAATGTCAATATTTTGCATGGTAGAAATGGATAAAGTCCGAGAGTTGTAATCCAATATGGCGGTTTATTTGGAGGTATAACATCATCATGGGAACACACTATATCATCATGTGTTAAACGTCTTCAAACTCGATAGCATTATTTAAGAACAGATGAATTTACAGTATATGGACCAGACATGCACGTTTCGGGTACTTAACCCTCGTCAGTGATCCACAATCTAAACAATGTCATATGGCCAAAGAGAATGAAAAATATTATGCCCAAAAATGTACCTAAAAACCTAGCAGGAATGGTGGAATATTATTCTACAGGACCAACTTTTTAGACATTTCAAGAAATATGATAACAGAAATTTTCGAATGCGTTGAAGACACTATCAACCGAACTCGGGGACTCCTGGTCCACCAGCAGAGACACTCACCAAGTGGTACACATGTTAAACGTCTTCAAATTCAATAGCATCATTTAAGAACTGATAAAATTTTCAATTTGCAGCATGGACCAGACATGCACTTTTCGGGTACTTAACCCTCGTCAGTGATCCTCATGAAATAAGTGCACAGAAAAAAAGTCCTCAGAAAATTAAGTGCACAGTATTTGAAAAACAAAATATTGCCGAGAAGGATTTTCCATGATAGCAGAATTGAAGTGAAATCAATTATCATTATTGAGACAGAGTGATACAGATAAAACGTACACCACTTGTTGACCCTTCAGCCTTGATCAACTGCAAAACTACAATGAATTAGTAAAGTAGGTAAAATTCATAGTCTGCTTAACTTCTCAGAAACATTAATTACAAATCATTGTCTTTGTGTAAATTATCAGTAACTGAAAGGCAAACATAAAATCCGAATTCAGATTCCGGGTTCCACTCAACCAATTCGTATGAAATTAAGGGTACTGAATATTAATGTAAAAGGCAATCATGGCATATACCCCTGAATAAGAAAGCTTATATAAAGCAAGGGTGAAAAGTAGTGAATTGGTTGAGAAGTGTTAGGTAATATGTCGACTCTGTAACAAGACACTTAACTTTTTGAATTCTTAGTTTCATATCAATATAAAAACTGCAACGTGCGATGGACCATGTGTTTTAGCCGGAATTTCACCCCGCCAAAAATCACAGAAGTTGGTTCGACAGCGGTTTCTGGCAAACGAGCCGCAAGAACCTCCTGATTTTTCCATATGAATTAAAGTAGGAATATATCTTTCAGACAATTGATTAAACTATAGTGCTTATTCGGTCGTTTTGTTCTCTTCTCATTTGGGACGGCATCTGACGTTAATTGTGACGTCATCAAATTCTATGGAAACAAGCATTAATGACGTTTCTATAGGAAATTCATTACGTCACAATGTGTTTACGCCAGATACCGTGCCCAGTGAAAAGTAACTGTATATCGAAGATTAGGAAATACAGGCTCTCGGAAATTAAATTTGATTTCATTTCTTTATTAGGCTTAACTTTCGCTTCTTTTCTATGGTGGAGGTTTTTGTTTGTTTGCTTTGGTTCCTGTTTTATCCTGATTTTGTATGCCTTCGGTTTCTGATTTTCTGAATTATCGACTTTGTGCTGTATGCAGGGATATGGTCATTATCCATATTTGTCATTTGTTTATATGGTAGATATTTTCAGTATTTCACCATGTGTTAATCTTCGGATCACGATTCTCGGTTTTGATTTCTCACATTACTTAGCTGTTGTTATGCAGTTTTATTATTATGTTTTTATAGTTTAAAGTACAACATTCATACTTGAAGTCATAAATGTATAATGATGTGAAAATAATGCCTGTTAATACATTTGTACTTGTTAGAATATCAAATGTAGAAGCCATGGACAGTACAGATTAAGTCTTAATTTATGTGAAATGGAAGTGTTCTAGGCATAATTGCGGGACATTTATGCCGGTGGGGACTTGTGCATCTCTGTTTTATGTTAGGTGGAAGTTTTCTTTCTATAATTGCAGATCATTTATGCCGGGGGGGGGGGACTTGTGCATCTCTCGGCGTTAAAAAATGTTTTACTCAGATCTATTTATCTTTACCATAAAACACAAACACTCAAATACACAAATTGTCGGCGCCTTGGCCTGTATCATTATTAAAGTAAAATTGTTGTCGTTTTTTACAGTGTCGTTTTTGCCAAGGGTCCGAAAATTTGTGTATTTGAGTCTTTGTGTTTTTACTGTATGATCCCTTTCCTCCGGAAGATATATATCAATTTGTATCAATTTTTAGTTCATTTAAGTTTTGTACTTTACGTATTGATTGTCATTGGGCACATCAGACATGAACACGTGAAAAAAAGCGTTATTATCAGATGGAGATTTGTATTTTTTGTAGATATTTTGTAATGACTTGTGAGAAAATCTTTGGAATCATGACACGAGAATAAAATAAATTCCGCTAATGATTAAATGACAGGGCAATCAACTAAACCTAACTTTTTCACTTGTTACATAGATTGCATTTATGTCCAGACAGCCGCCTATTTTATTTCTGACGTTTTAACAAGTAGATATTTACTCGTAATTTATATATGTTTGAAGCGAATATGAATTGAAATTTATTTTTGACATTTATTCAATGAATTGAATACGACTAATGGAAAGTAGATTAATCACTTGGTGCTTTTAAAAAATGAATCTTATATTTTTTTTATGTTGATGCAGGTATCACCCGAAAAATTGGACAGTGAACTGCATCAATGCTTTTATGTTTTATGTCCATTTTTTCGGGTGATACCTACATCAACAGAAAAAATATAAGATTCATTTCTTATCATTTAATCATCATCTTTTTATGGAACACAGACTGTTTTCTTGGATCTAAATACAATCAATAACGGCACTATATTTCGTAAGTCGGAGGGTTTTGCGGTGATACGTTGCCCAAAACAAGTTATGGCAGCGCCATGATTCAAACAGCGAACGATCGTCTCTATAATTTTGGAATAAGGACCCGTTTGAGCAAATTCTACATGCACTGTTAATTTTTGAGTGAGAAGAAAAGAAATGGTACCCTTGAAATGATAAGCAAGCATCAACAAATTGTATTTTCAGCAACGAGTTCATTCGTGTATGAGGGAACCCCCGGTTCTAAAAACAGTGCTATAAATAGACTTCCGTGAAAAATTGTGTTGATCGATGTATCAACACAATTTCTCAGCCAATCAGAATCTTCGTTTCTTGAAAATGACAATGGATATTAAATTATATGTCTTTCAACAAATTATATAAGACGGTCCTCATAGTCTTGATCATCCTTCTAGAAGAGTGTTTGGAATCTCCCAAAGAAAAATTGAGTTATTTAATTTAAATCATTGATGCATGTTAAACTTTGTAACTGCTTCTTTCTCTTAAACATCTAAATGAAAGTCTTCGTCAAAGGTAAACTTGAAGGTCATTTATAAATGTATCAATAGCTTTTTTCTGTCAAAAATTTGCATGTATCAGAAATTCATTAAAATCTATTTCTCGACTAAAAGATTTGAAATTATGTCTAAACATGCATATTCTTGTAACGTTGGTTTTTTACAATTGTTTTTTAAATAGGTATTTTGATTTTGTTTAAATTTGTTTTTATTATTATTGTGTTGACGAAACATTTTGTACCCAGGAAAGACAAGATATATGGAACAAACATTTGAGGACAACGAAAACGATAGTGTGTTCCCATTTAGCCATATACTTCCTCCATTTGCTAGAGTTATCTCCCTTTTTGGATTACAACTCTCGGACTTCATCCATTATTTAGATTGAGGATCACTGACGAGGGTTAAGTACCCGAAACGTGCATGTCTGGTATGCTGCAAATTTATCTGTTCTTAAATCATGTTATTGAATTTGAAGACGCTTAACATCTGTTATGTTAAAATCGTTTTACTTTCATACATTTCTGAAGTTTTCACATCGTATTCACGAATGTCTTGATGAAAATTATAAATAATAAGAAAAGTTAGAAGGTTAGTTATGAAATCTTTTCTGAAAATCTATTCATAATGTTTTTTAATGTCAGCAATTTGTATGGTAGAAATGGATAAAGTGAGAGAGTAATCCAATATGGCGGTTTATTCGGAGGTATGACATCATCATGGGAACACACTATATTATCATATCACCTATTATGTGATGTTTTAATCCTTAGGAACATACCAAATATGTGGTTTTTTTAAATCTTGTATGAGTGGATAGTGCTAAACGATGACGCGTAAGTTGTTATCCATATTAGATAACTCTAAGTGGCTTTCTGCAGCTCACAGTGGCACACTTTATTCATCCTCTTACAACAACACCATTTGCTACTAACGTAGTAGATGGCCATCCTTGAATCGTAATCCGGATAACTACACCATCTGCTACTGACGTGGTAGATGTCCGTCCTTAGTCTGCACCGATTCCCCACTGGTCTCGTTGGTTTATGTGTGGTCTTTTGTGTTTGGTGTTTTAATGTCGTATTCTGTATTGTGTGTCACTTTTTGTCTCCTGCTGTGTATGTCTTCTTTGTGTTTTTACTTGGAGTTTTGCAGTTGGTGCTGCAACCGCGTCTTGTTAGAGATTCCCTCCTTTTTTTTACTGCAGCACAGTGACACTCCTTATTTATCCTCTTGCATCTGTACTTTGTCTTTGTGTATAATGAATAATTTCTATTTTTCTTAATACTTATAACTCATTTGCGAAATTTATATTCAAAAATCAAATTCAAGGAATTGTGGTCCCCCGCTTTTGGGTGTTTGTCTTTAAAGGAATGCTTACAGACATCCCCCCATTCTTAAGTTTTAATAATATATCTCATATATTATCAACATTCTAAATATGAAAGATTAACTCCAAGAAAAGGTCAAAAGGTCCAAACTTGTGTTTTGTTTCCAAGGGACAGGGCTTATGAAAAGGTATGCACATGTGAAATATTTAAGACCTATGATTTAAATTACCATCAAAAACTTATGGTCGAGGTTGAAGTTTTTAAATGTGGGTCAACCTCCATGGACAAGGTCACAAGGTCAGAATGTTATTACCAACAGAAAGGTCTCATCACAAGGAATACACATGTGAAATGTGAAAGCCCTGATTTAAATTACCATCAAAAACTTATGGTCGAGGTTGAAGTTTTTAAATGTGGGTCAACCTCCATGGACAAGGTCACAAGGTCAGAATGTTATTACCAACAGAAAGGTCTCATCACAAGGAATACACATGTGAAATGTGAAAGCCCTATTGAAGTTTATCACTTTCCATTCAAAAGTTATGGTCAAGGTTTAAGTTTTTAATAAGTAGGTCGAACTCAAAGGTTAAGGTCACAAGGTCAAAAATTTTGGTATCCATGGAAAGGTCTTGTCACAAAAAATACACATGTGAAATATCAAAGCCCTATCACTTTCCATTCAAAAGTTATGGTCAAGGTTAAAGTTTTTAATAAGTAGGTCAAAGTCCAAGGTCAAGGTCACAAGGTCAAAAATTTTGGTATCCATGGAAAGGTCTTGTCACAAGGAATACACATGTGAAATATCAAAGCCCTATCACTTTCCATTCAAAAGTTATGGTCAAGGTTAAAGTTTTTAATAAGTAGGTCAAAGTCCAAGGTCAAGGTCACAAGGTCAAAAATTTTGGTATCCATGGAAAGGTCTTGTCACAAGGAATACACATGTGAAATATCAAAGCCCTATCACTTACCATTCAAAAGTTATGCACAAGGTTAAAGTTTTTGTGACTGACGGACAGACGGACAGACGGACGGACAGACAGACGGACGGACAAACCGGTTTTAATGTCCCCGCGCTTTCGCGAAAGCGGGGGACAAAAACTGTGTATACAGTTGTGTGCTTGAAACATTTCGCAAGTCATCTGCACAAGTTATCTACAGTGCATGTACTATTAACAATAAAAACATCATTAATTTAACTAATATTGTATCTGTCTAGCATTCTTGTTTTTCCTTTTAAGGAGCTGTTAAGATAAGGCGTAAATTCAGCCCTGAAAAGTGGAATTTTGAAAATTGAAATTTCAAGAACCTTTTTCGGTAAAATGTATACCTATACGGCATCCCATCAGAATATGAAGTTATTTTCTATCTGTTTTGCATAATATTGCTAATTTTGGGGTCAAAACTTATCTTTTTCTCATAGAAATCAATAGAAAACGGAAAAGTTTTATTGAACATTGTTCCCCCCGGATATACAGAAAGCCACTTTTACTGGAGATGTGTATCCATGATACAAATTTTTTGGCAAAGTGGGGTTCTGTATCTCCGGGGGGAACACTACCCCAGAGACGAAAAACTAAAAATGGAAAGGGGGGTGCATTTTTTAAGAATCGATCTTTTTGACAATTAAATATAGCACATTTGACTATTTTTCCTCTTTAATCCATCAAACATTGTGTACTCAATATGATTGAATGAAAGATGCAAGAATTAGGAACGAAATAAGCAAAAGTGATGTTTATTTCTCCGTCAATGTGTATTTCGCGCTAGAAGGCTTACATTGTAGCCATTGAATGAAGAATAAGACCGTATTTTAAGTTCCGGATTTCATTATTTACCGATTAAAGGAGGTAGAACGTTCGAAATCTATTTCTGATACACAATGTAGACATATTTGATGTCTTTTAGCTTATATTTATCCATTTTAGACAAAATATTCAAAAATGTATACGTTTTTTTGTCGATATTATCGAATTTTCTATCCGAGCACCCCTACCTCTTTCGACCTTAATTTTACAACCAAGAGTTTCTTAACATAATGTAAAACATGTAAAAGTTCTGCAAATACATTATATTTCAATAATGATTCATGTTTTTCTGTATACGATTCGCCATGCGCAAAAAATTAGTCACGGGATTCAGGGCTAAATACGGCCCTTATCTTAACAGATCCTTTGCAATATTACTGCATGATAAAGCACAAATACATAGTCTATTGCAAATGCTCGTGACAAGATATCCAGTAACACTATATTAATTTATCATATTTCATCACAAAGAAACATGAGTATAAAGACCTCAGGCAATTTAGAAATGAAATATTTCATAACAAAGGAATGATTCAGTGTCTTGCTGATTCCAATGTGTCTGTAGTACGGAGGGCTTATTGATATGTTATGAGCCTCGGTTAACTTGGTTGCAGAGGGTATTCTGCCGATAATTCATCTCCAAAAAGGACAAACAATCAATGTTTCACTTCTGACGCAGTTACGGGAAAATATTAAACTTAAGCGCCGCGGAAAGCTCACTAGTTAAAGGTGTGTTGTTCCATTAGGACAATGCTCCTGTTCACAAGTTTGTCACTGCCATAGCTGACATTCATGATTGTGGCTTTAGCTTTATAGAGCATACGCCTCATTCACGTGATCTTGCTCCATCAGACTTTCATCTATTCCCAAAACTGAAAGCAGCTATTTCTGGCCCTCACTTTCAGTCCGATGATGGTGTCATACTTGTAGTAGATGACTCTCTGACCAGTCAAGATAAGGAGTTCTTTAAAGTGGTATTGAGACCCTTAAACACTGGTGGCAAAGTGTATAGATACTGAAGGGGTTTATGTAGAAAAAAATCCAAAATTTCTGATAAAATAAAATCCTTAAATCCGAGGCTCGCAACATATCAATCAGCCCTCGCATGTCCTACATTTTACTGTCAACCATACAATAATTTTCGCAAGGAATATATATAAGCAATACGATATTAATTTCAGGGAATGCATTCAAAGCATAAATATGCGTCACTAAAATGCAAGGACGGGTTAGTGCAGTGGTAGCACAATCGCCTCTCACCTCTAAGGACAAAGGAGTCTTAAGAGCGAGAGTATGGCGGTCGCCCACCCAGTCCTATGAGGTTTTCCTCGGGTACTCCGGTTTCCTCCTGCCCAAGGACCCCCTCACGCCATCATCTAAGCTAACATTAGACATCAATTCAAGTCTGTAACTTGTTTGCTAAACTTTGTAAAAATAAATGAAGGTTAAATTTAAAATGCAAGATGTACGACGTGCTCTGTCTAAACAAATTCCTTAACAACGTTAAGGAAAGTTAGTAAAGTCTGACTGTTGCTCTGTCTAAACAAATTCCTTGCTCTGTCTAAACAAATTCCTTAACAACGTGTCTGTCTAAACAAATTCCTCAACAACAAATTCAGTGCTCTGTCTAAACAAATTGTCTAAACGTGCTCTGTCTAAACAAATTCCTTAACAACGTTAAGGAAAGTTAGTAAGTTAGTAAAGTCTGACTGTTGCTTTGTCTAAAAAATTCCTTGCTCTGTCTAAACAAATTCCTTAACAACAGCTCTGTCTAAACAAATTCCTTAACAACAAATTCCGTGCTCTGTCTAAACAAATTCCTTAACAACGTTAAGGAAAGTTAGTAAAGTCTGACTGTTGCACCCTATTCCCCATTTTTGAAAACCAGAGTTACGTCACGTTTGGGACGGTATATGTCGTAAAGTAACTATGACGTCATCAAAATCTATTCCACGTTACCATACCATTTTCATTACTTCATAATGGTTTTACGTCAGATACCATCTCAAATGGGAAATAACTCTATATACCGCAAATACTCAATAAAGTCAACAGAAAGTAAGTTGTGTGATCTTTGGACATGAGCTCTTGAACTTTCAGCCGTATTTCAATCAAGCCTTAATTGAGTAAACACATATATAAAATGCAGAACAAAAAAATCCACCGTAAACGGTCATACCCCCCCCCCCCCCCCCAATAATTAATGTCATGATAATAACTTAGAAATGCGAAAGAGCGCAAGTTTGTCCAAATGGAGATGAGACATTGTGCCCATGAGGAGTAAGTATCTCCTAGCTGTGCAGAAAAGGTCAATATCGATTATCATATCATTTCGGTGTTTTTAAATTGTTGTAAAATGAGATATACTCTATAAGTAGAATCATTCGCTGATACTTTCGTTTTATGGAAGTAGATTTTTTTGCATGGTCAACAATTCTTGAATTCACCCCTGATTTCATTGAGTTATGCCTTTAGTATTTATAGTCAGTAAGACAAACTTCATGAACTTTCGTGGTACGAGACTGATCGCGGAAGTAGCGAAGTGTAATACGCAGCGAATGATTTTATGTCTATGGTATTGATAAAATCAGAGATAATATTGATCAAAGACTGGCTCAAGTCCTTTTGACAAATAATCTTAAAATTAGATTCATATTAAACGAGGGAAATCTCTTTACTAGCAAGGAAAAGTTACCTTCACTGTTTTGTGATATATCTCTGCAAACAATTGCTCACTGCTTATAGTTTTAAGAGGGGCATTTCTTTTCTTCTTGAAAAATTTTAATTAATAATTGCAATTCTTTTCATATAGCTTTATTTGATATAAGGACTTGAGCAAGTCTATATTGATCGCTGAGTACAATGATAAGACAAAGGGATAACTACAATATTAAATTCTATTGAAGAACCCGTAACGAGAAATTCAAAATTCCAAAACATACACACATTCACATTGGAACATACAGGGTTATTTTTTTTTTAAATATCGATAATCTAAACTAGTGGAAAAACAAGAAAAGAAATTTAAATTGTAGGTTAACATAACTATCAATCATAACAATCTTATCCCTCATATAATCGTCCATATTAATTCCATGGATCGCTCTCTCCTATTGTATGAATTCATGGGATGTCGATTATCAACCCCATTAAAAAGTTTTTCAGGTCCAAATCTCGTCAGAGAAGACCAGGTCCTGATCCCAAGTTCTATCTGAAAGTTGGTCAGACTTCTCGGGAGATTGATCTTGAGCTCGCTTCAGTCTGTAGAACACAGACTATTATACGCATGCCATAGAAAGTTTTATATCCATTTACATAGAATATGTGTCACCTGAGGCCGCTGTGTTTAACTATCTTGTTTGTAATTTCACCTTAGTGACAAGTTTTATGTTGATACAGCAATTGTATTGTCTATGGAGACCTCTGTGTTTCCGGATAAGTCGGCGCCGCGTGCATATTCTTCTCCTTCCATTTATTTGTCGTCATTGATGTTTAATGTTTCTGTAAGTCTGTTACGACTGTTTTTGTCTGTTATGTATGATGTTCTAGTGCATATTGTTGTGTCATGTGACGGGTTGTAGTTTTGGCTGATGTCATTTATATGTCGCTTTCTTGGGTTTGTTGCGCTGGCTCAGTGCAGGATGGCCATGCTGGAGATCCTTCCCTTTTTTAGAAATCCGATTTTAATATTTTGTAGGCAATACATTCTCCATTATGCCAGTAAATGAATTTTTCAAATTCGTCTAATTATTGACGATTTTACTCGTATACAGAATAAATGGACCTGATTCATTCATATGTTGAGATGTACAACTGCTGTTGCATTATGAATGAGTATCAGATTTATTACTGTACTTTATTTCTCTGAACCTTGAGGGCAAAAACGCTTCAAGTACATATATTATGTTACCAACCTTGCACCATACCTCTAGTCGATTTGCGCTACATTTTACCTATACTTCTTAAAAGACTCTACAGGAAATCTAGCACCTCCTACTCTTAACCAAATAGATACTAGAAACTGAAATTTTGCGACGGGGCGCCACGCATATTTTCATTTTTCAAATTTTGATAAATTGACTAACGGTCGCCATTTACAAATTATCATTTGTGAAATTCTTGAGTCATTTTGCCTATCGAGAGAATCATAAATAGTTCATTATTCAATATATTAATACCTGAAGGATATTTGATAGAAAGAAAAGGGAAGGATCTCCAGTATAACCCCCCTGCCATCATCCAGCTAAACAAACCCATAAGAAAGCGACATATTAATGACATCAAACAAAACTACAAACAGCAAAAAGACACAACTATATTCACTAGAACATCATACAAAATAATCGAAAAAAGATTACAGAAACAACAAACATCAATGACAACACATAAAAGAAAGGAGATCAATGTGCACCCGGTGCCGACTTTGGACGGGAGGGAATCTCTAACAAGGCTCGATGGCAGCACGCCCACGACTAAACACCTAAACACCCTTGTGTGAACACACAGAGTATAAAAGCACAACAATAGACGAGAATGGAAGAGGAACACCAAATACTGCATCACAAAAGAACGAGAATACAGCGGATGGGGCTAGCCAAACAGGGGATGCTATTGCATTTGAAGACGTTTAACATTACTCCTCCCGGGCCTCTGGTCACACCTCTAACTTGCTAGGGGTCCGTCGATGCTCAATTAAGTGCTCTATTGTGAGAGTTGTCGAGATTGTCGTCAGAATAATCTTTATCTTACAAGACTACATATAAAAGAAACGAGAATATAATATGAAATGCGATAAACTCTTTAAATATCAAAAAGAGGGGGAGGGATGTCATTTTACATGTCCCATACTTATTGATAATTACCGTCTTCAACTCTTCATTATTTGTTTTTCTTTTTTTATTTTTGCCAGGAACATGACCAAAGATACATGTAACTTGATTGATCTCTTTCATAGAATATTTATTTGTTTCATATGATACATTGCTGCTTTTATGATCAATATTTCGAAATACTCATTCGGATAGGGGAAATACAAAATACAAAAAGAAATACGAAAGACGTCATGAGCGGTGTCAATGTCACTCATCTTTGAATTAGCTTGAATTACTTACTAGCCAAGAATTCATCATAAGTCTTTTTCATATATCTAAAATAATACAAAAGAGGTTAATAATTTCTTGCAAAACGTTACCATTAAGGTAGATTGAAATATTTCTTCCAGAGGGAAGGGATGATAACAAATAAGAAAAACAATTAAACATCCCCCCCCCCTGGAATATTTGTGCATTTGAGTGTTTGTGTTTTTATTTGTTACCATTAAAGTCATGTATGTTATTTTCTTAATTCTGTGCCAGTTTAGTATACAATGCTACCATTGTCTAAAACATTTAGCATTTTGAATATATTTTCTATTGAAATGATAACAGCGAAAAATATATTGCGAACTAACCCATCGAGCTTAAGAGAGTAGGCAACTATTTATAAAGAGCAGATGAATTCAATATAGTTTGAAATTATCTCCAACCTTTAACCTTGGAAACATAAAAAAAAACAGAAAAAATCAGTTTTTAAGATTCTACGAAGCCTGTGTCCCATACAAATGTTAAAAAAAAATCACCGCCTCCAGGACAGACACTTTTACGTCTGATATGGCGTTATGTGAAGTGACGTAACGTGACTTTGGTAGGAATAACGTGCTACAATTTACTAGCCACAAACTGCCAACCCCACTGACCTTTTACAGTCATGATACATGCCGCTCAAAAAAAAAATCCGAGTTTTAGACTGTGAATTTAAAACGTCTTCAAATTCAAGAACATCATTTAAGAACAGATTAATCTGCAGCATGTACCAGACATGCACGTATATCTCATTCGTTACTATCTACTTTCAGAATGTTCGTCTTTCCTTTTCATCGTAAAAAGACCTAAGCCTTTATACCGTATAACCAGAAATTTTCGCGAGTATCAAATTTCGCGATTTTATGGTAAAATAGGGTGTCTTTATTTTCGCGAGTACAATTTTTCGCGATTCCAGAATTACAAATAAATGTGTTCATATGATGTTACTGTTTTGTACCTTTCATTATTTCAGTTTAAGTAAGTTCTATCATAAGAATACACTCAATTCAATCCTCGTTACGTTTAATCAGAAAAAGTGAAGAATGACCTCACGTCAACAAAAACACAGAAACTTTCTTTATAATCACTTTGTTAAATATAATCATTCTATTTCGGATATCACCATTACCCCAGTTCAGACTTTTCCAAAACGTAAAAATGAAAGTAAGACCGAAATTAAAAAACGCCGACTACAAGCTGAACTTGCCTGGATCACCAAACTTCAGACTGCGTACCCTCTTGGTTTAAACGATCAAATTTATGGACAAGGAAACATTTCCTCAGCTTCTACCAATATCAACATCTTTTCAATTCGCCCAAACACTAAAAGGAAATACAGGTCACACGGGATAAGACGAAACAGACAAAAAAGAAAACGATCCAGAATATACCGCTCTCTCAACGATTTACTTACTATAGCACGCAATGGTGGAAGACATGAGCTGTTACATGCTCTGTCGTCAATACCGGTTATGCACTTGAAATCTATCTTGGATGAAGCAGAGGTTGCATTCTTAAGAAACACTGACTGATTCAGACTTAATATCATTGTCTCATTCGCACAGTATAAACTTTATCCTATTGTGAAAAACACCTCACCGAAAAGACGATTCATAAAAATCCCGTTCATTAACAAAGGTTTTGATCTTCTATACATCTCTAATATTTTTCGGGATCATCGCGTACAAAGTACCATTCCTCAATATTTTGAAAATTTAGAGCCACCTCTTATTTGTTATAAGTACAAGAGACCTATTCGAAACTTTGTTTTTAACTATAATAAAGTTACAACGGATCCTGACATACTTGAATCGTGTCCTGCTTCTTGAGAGTGTGCAACTTCTAAATATCTCTACAAACCAGCTGGCCATGTTGTTACAGGTGACTTTTCAATTATCCAAGACAGACAGCTCCGTGGTCTTCTTAAAAAAGGACCTAAATATAGAATCCCATCCAAGATAGATTTTGTCAAATGCCGTGAAGTGCTTACGGAAGCCTTACATAATTATACGAAAAGATGGTGTAAATCAGAAGGAGTCGAACCGCATGCTCTGAATGACTGGAAAAACCTCATTTTAGGTATAACGGATATTCGAATAGATAACTTCCATAAAAACCCTCATCTTTTTCAAAATCCACGTTCCAAATCAGAAAGATATTTCAAATCCAAACTAAGTAAATTACATGAAAAATATGTCTTTGCACCAGCTGATAAAGCAGCCAACAACACCATTATCATTTGAAAACGTTACTACATATCAACTTTGATTTCGGAACTTTCGTCTACTAATACATATATCAAAAGCAATGAAAGTGCATCTAACATTTTAGGCAAGCATAACAGTGAACTGTCTTCATTCAATATCTCTATTTCTAAATTGGATCTCCCAACACTATATTGCATACCGAAACTGCACAAGTCTCCTTACAAATTTCGATTCATTGCTAATTCTAGTAAATGCTCCACTACAATTTTGTCTAGAAATCTGACGTCAGCACTTACTGCTATTAAAGAACACATAACTAGATATTGTGAAACGGTTCTAAACAGGAACGATGTAAATTTATTTTGGTCTATTAAGAATTCAGGGGATGTGATTGAAAAAATGAAATCTGGAAATTTCCAAGCCAATACGATTTCTTCATACGACTTCTCTAATATGTACACCACACTTCCTCATGACAAAATTAATGATCGATTATCTAATCTCATTAAATGGTGTTTTGATCGAGAGCGAAAAACTTACATTTGTACATCTGAATCGAAGGGTTTCTTTTCCTCGACAGACTACAAATCATACAAATCATGGACATGTAGTGACCTGTGTAATGCCTTGTCCTTCCTCTTGGACAATATTTATGTTAGATTTGGTGAGGATCTATACAAGCAGGTTGTAGGAATTCCTATGGGTACTAACTGTGCGCCTCTTGTTGCAGATTTATTTTTATACACTTATGAAAAAGAATTTATCCAAAATCTTCAAAAGCAAAGAAAATTTGATGAGCTGAAATGTTTCAATAATACTTCTAGGTATCTGGATGATATTCTAACCATTGACAATCCTGCTTTTGAATTATATAAGAATGAAATTTATCCACAAGAATTAACCCTTAACAAGGCAAACCTTTCAAATACAGAAACACCCTTTTTGGACCTTAATATCAAAATTGTAAACGGAAAGATTCATACAAGTGTATATGACAAAAGGGATGATTTTGGATTCAACATAGTAAATTTCCCTTGGCTTGACGGTGATGTTCCAAGATTACCGTCATACGGCATTTACATATCACAGCTCATCCGGTACGCTAGAGCATGTACTGATATTTTGGATTTTCACAGTAGAAATTTACAAATTACCAAAAAACTTTTAGGTCAAGGTTTCCGCTTTCATAAACTAGTTAAGACTTTCTGGAAATTTTACAAAAATTACAGTCAACTTCTTTTAAAATTCGGATCTATACATGCAACAGAGTACATTACTATGGGTATTACACAACCTGTCTTTTATGGTGATATGATAAACAAAATAAAAAGGATCAAAGGTAGGCAGCATAACCATCGAAAATGCGTCAGAATCATCAAACGCCTTTTATACCGTGGGTATGATCCTAATGTCACCAGACGCACACTAGGCTTGGTACTTGACCAATCTACAGTCTTGTACAAGCGCATCCTTGAGACTTGCACTCTGACTGACTGTGACGACGGGACTCCATGACGGGCCCTGTCCAAACCTCTTTAGAGAAGACAGGGCCCCGACCACCTGTCCTCTCTGAATGTCAGTCGGACTCCTCGGGTGATTACATACATGAGCTCGCTACAGCCGGCAGAGCACGGACTGTATTACGCATGCCCCCTTTTTATATCCATTTACATATTCATATGTGTCTATGGGGCCTCTGCGTTTCGCGGTCTTGTTTGTGTGATGTCATCTTACAGTGAGGAGGTTGTTTTACACCACAATTGTACGTTCTTCGAGACCTCTGGGTAATTGGAGAAGTGAGAGGGTTGTGCGCACGTAATCCAGGATAACCACACCATTTGCTACTTGCGTGACAGATGGCCGTCCAAAGTCGGCACCGGTTACCCATTGGTCTCGTCGGTTTATGTGTAGTCTTTTGTGTTTGATGTTTACATGTAGTGTGTCTCTTTTCCGTCTCGTGCTGTACTCGTCTTTTGTGTTTTTGCATCGGTTGTTTTGGTGTTTTACTGTTGATTCTGCAACGGGGTCTTGTTGGAGATCTCCTCCCTTCTTTCTATGTACAATATGAACAAATGTAACGGATATAACAATTTATTATACATGTAAACCTTATCAAACACAATTTTTCGCGAGAATAATTTTTCGCGATTCAAAATCACTCACGAATATAGCGAAAATTAGTATCTCGCGAAAATTTCTGGTTATACGGTATGTAACAGAGAATTTAAGAAGGTATGCCAAACAAATTAATTAGAACGTTTACCAGTCTCTCTAATGATCCAATGCCCTATGTAGTTCTCCTTTTGAACATTGCCATCCTGTCGGATTTGCTAGACACCCTCTAAGTCATTCTAAATACTCTTTTTGGGGTTTCCTGACTGACCGTGTGTTTGACAATCGTGTTTTAAGTTCATTAATGATGTAAAATGTTCATTTATGTTGTTTCACCAAAATTTCATTTCAAAAAGCTTCGTGGGCCAATCTTACATCACTGTACCACTGTACCAGTTTGCTCTACCTTCTGAATAGAAGCAAAAAATCTAGCTACGTCGCCAATCATTGCCTATGTGCTTATCAACTGACCTTCTGAACGCACTATAAGCTTTTCTAAAGATTCCGAATAAAAGTACATTCTTACTTAATAAGTCTATGATAAATCTAAGTAAGCTGATTATTTTGAGACAAAGACGATCATGACGACAATCTCAACAGCGATCACAAATGAGTACGAAATTGAGCAACGACGGACCCCTATCAAGCTAAAGGTGGGACCAGGCACACGGGAGGAGTAAGTATTCCCTGTTTCTCTAGCCGCACTTACCGTCGATGTTCATGCACGAAAGTGAAAACAATATATAAAATGCATGGGCTTTCTGGGGTTATGTCTATATAGAAAGTGCTATGGCAGCCATGTCAGGGAAAATATTCAAAACACTTACTGTCCAACCCAACGGCAAAGGGCATAAGTGTGACACTGTATCACTGTGCTAGTATGCTCTACCTTCTGATTAGAAGCAGAAAATCTAACTACGTCGCCAGTCATGGCCTAGGTGTTTATCAACTTAACTTCTTAACGCGCGATAAGCTTTTCTATAGACCCTGAATAAAAGTGCACTCTTACTTAATGAGTCTATAATAAATCTTAGTCTGCTATATATCTTGAGTAATCTTTGGCATGAGACACGCGAATGCTTTGATTCAAATCGAAATGAGAATCCGGCCACTGTGCAAAGTGAGTGGGATTTCCACTGCACTTCTGGTAAGTTAAAAGGAAATCAAATTCCTGCAAATTTAACTTAATCACGCATGGAGTCCTTAAAAATGAAAGTACCTGTAAGTACACTTAATTCTTGATCCCTTGTACCTCATGAACTACACTACAATGTCCGCTAACCATGGACAAAATAAACTCTGCAGTTACTTATCTGAAGTGCAAAGCATAAACCTAGTCTGACCCGTCGAAGTCAAAGAAATAACGATATAATCAACGTTATCATGAAAACCATGATGACTTCAAGTCAGAAGTAAATTCAAAACCCACCGTATCAATCATGTCTCTGGTAATATCAATGACCAAGCTTATTCTTGAATTTAGTGTGATTCATAATAGGTTGAAGATCCTGAGGAAAACAACCTAGTTTTATTGACCTTGCTATAAGCTATCGTCAAATGATTGATTATTATTGGTCGATTTGCGACTTCTGATATGCAAGCAGGGGATGCTGAATCTTCCTGGGCAAGGGTGCATGTTACTTAGAATTATGATAGATCGTCGTTTTTACACTTGATGAAGGCCACACATTTGTGTATTTGAGTGTTTGTTTTTATTTGTATCATCCCTATCCTCTGGAAGAAATATTTTGAATCTACTATTATTTTGTGTTTGTTTTGTTGCATGTCGTATTAAGTGTCTTTTGTCCCTTTTATTCTCCTGTTGTTTATGTTTCTTTGTTTTCGTACTGGAATGTTTTGCTGTGGGTGGTGCAACTGAGTCTTGTTGGAGATCACATCCTTTTTCATATTCTTATGGATCATTTATATTGTGATAGATCAACTATCTTTCGGACCTCTCCGGAAATGGCATGTCAAATTTCTTTCCTTCGCACTATTAAGGGGAATGCACGACTGCATTTCAGAAGAATGGGAAATGATAAATATTACAATACCTAACCTTAAACATTACAATGATTAGAATTATGTCTACAATCATTTGTCCTTTAATTTTCAGTACACTGTCTCGTAATCTTATAAATCTCGAGTTTATATGATACGCGGGTCCTATCGAACACGAGTTTTTTTTTTTTTCAGGTAGCCATTTTCAAGTGACGACCCACCTCAACATAGGTATTAATGAGGCCGAATTCGGTACGAATTATCGCGCATTGCGCATGGTTAAGCGCATGGCGACCTAATTCGCTTGTTTCTTGACGGATTTCGACAAGTTTGGTCTCGATGAAACCAGAAAATTATCATCTACAATCCTATAGTAATGAATATTTCGTAAGATTAATCGTTTAATTTACTTATACAAAAATATCACGTAAATGAGACCTCCCGGTTATCGCCGTAAACGTTCCATATTAATAATGTCATCATCGGAAATTCAACCGCTTTTTGCTTGGGAGCGAAATCAAACAGGAAACTTTTTTCACTATCTAACAGGATTTTTCTTGAAGATTTTAGCGATATGATGGAATAGAAATTTCAAGTTTAGTATCTCGAATTATCTTTGATTATGAGAATTTTTCTCAATCTTGTAAACCTTCGTTCTTTGCACGGAAATATTATCGCATAAAATTTCTCTGTTTGAAAACTTTGAGCGAGTGAATTTTAGTATCAACTCTGCTTTTTTCAAAGATGTAGCCATTCTACAGATAACTGCACGCATTATCGAGAATGTGCGAGATGAATGACGTTCATTTCTTGACCTGTAACGTCAAAATTGAAAACGCTTACGTTTACTTTTTCTTTTTCTTTCTCTTTCATGTCTCCGTAACTCTAAGTTGATTCATGGAGCTAGATGCGATCTTTTTTTCACACACAATCGCATAAAAAATATAAAGGGGGGGGGGGGGTTGCAAAACTGACACCAGCAAAGCATGACAGGTTTGTTATACAAGGGCGAATAATGCTTGACCAGGGATTTAAAATTACAATGTATGTACATATGTTACTTTGTTTATTTCAATACATCATTTGTACATTTAATTTCATCTCAATGATAAAATACGGTAGAACTGTGTTTATAAGAAGACAAAAGTAAAACTGGATCATGAAAACATTCTTCCATGTACCAGAATTTTTATGTTTCACTGTAAAAAAAAGTTATCGAGTCGGAGTCACTGAATCCCCCCCCCACTCTTTTTTGGTTTCATGTGCCCGTTCTACAATGTTCTATGTTGGCATTCGTAGTAAATGTATGCATGTAAAGGAGAAATTCAGAATTAAGGTATCCGTTGTACAAATAAATATCAGGTGTATTATGTAGTTAGAATCATAGCATATTTTTTACCTAAATATACCTAATACAAGATAAAAATGATTTATTTCATCAAAGGTCAACATGCCGACCGTCGCTCAAGACACGGAAACTATCGAGACACTGCCGAAGATTACCGAGATAATTTTAACACTGTTTAAATGGACGAGACCTCAGCGAGATCTCCATTTGTACATTGGATACGTTAAAAGGGAAATGATACAGATAAAGGATATATATACAATCATGCATATTTAGATGAGGGTCGGAACTCTTTGGTCGCGAAATAAGTTTCTTCAGTTAATGAATACCAAAAGACGATCTAAAATGGATGAAATTCAAAGTAAAAACCGGTAACAAATATAATCGTTCATCGTTCATTGCAATTGTTTAACTCTCTTTCCATGTTGCAGATAAAGAGAACATGTAATTAGTTTATTTACATTTTTTTATATATTCATAACGACTGATATTTTGTCGTAATCTTGAAGTGGTATAAATGTAAACGTCTTCAAATTAAATAGCATCATTTAAGAACAGATAAATTGGCAACATGGACCAGACATGCACGTTTCGGGTACTAAACCCTCGTCATGGATCCTCAAATGTAAACAATGTAATATGCCAGAAACGTATGAAAGTTACAATGTCGAAAAAACGTACAGAAAGACGTAGCAGGATGGGTGGAATATGATGCTACAGGACCCACGTTTTAGAAATTTCAAGAAATTTTGATAACAGAAATTTTAGAATGCGTTGAAGTAACGATCAACCGAAATTGATCGAACTTGGCTACATGTGCCCTCGGGGACTCCTGGTCCACCAGCAGTGACACTCACCAAGTGGTATAAATGTAAACGTCTTCAAATTGAATATCATCGTTTAAGAACAGATAAATTGGCAGCATGGACCAGACATGCACATTTCGGGTACTTTACCCTCGTCATGGATCCTTAAATGTAAACAATGTAATATGCCAGAAACGTATGAAAGTTATTTTGTCGAAAAAAAACGTACCGAAAGACGTAGCAGGATGGGTGGGATATGATGCTACAGGACCAACGTTTTAGAAATTTCAAGAAATTTTGATAACAGAAATTTGAGAATGCGTTGAAGAAACGATCAACCGAAATTGATCGAACTTGGCTACATGTGCCCTCGGGGACTCCTGGTCCACCAGCAGTGACACTCACCAAGTGGTATAAATGTAAACGTCTTCAAATTGAATATCATCATTTAAGAACAGATTAATTGGCAACATGGACCAGACATGCATGTTTCGGATACTTAACCCTCGTCAGTGATCCTCAAATGTAAACAATGTAATGTGCCAGAAACGTATGAAAGTTACTATGTCGAAAAAACGTACCGAAAGACGTAGCAGGATGGGTGGGATATGGCTACCATCACCCAGCGTGTAAAATGAATATGTGCTGCATTATGACAAAGTATGATCAAGATTGAAGGACAACTGTTTGTACATGCAAACATACGATAATAGTAACGTTTAAGGTAGGTTATAGAACTAATCATGAATAATGCAGAACTGTAACTAAAATTGTCGTCGCGTCGCTAAAAATATTGAATCAATGCGGTTTTTCCTCAGAAATATCTGAAAATGTAGATGTTAAGATAAATAAAACTTGTATGAAAATGGTTAAAATTAGAGTCTTAATAATTTTCAAGAATGCTTAATTCAATCCAATATGGGTAGTAATCTTTTGTTCATATCCCTTAATGTAAACGTCTTCAAATTGAATAGCATCATTTAAGAACAGATAAATTGGCAACATGGACCAGACATGCACGTTTCGGATACTTAACCCTCGTCAGTGATCCTCAAATGTAAACAATGTAATATGCCAGAAACGTATGAAAGTTACTATGTCGAAAAACGTACCGAAAGACGTAGCAGGATGGGTGGGATATGATGCTACAGGACCCACGTTTTAGAATATTCAAGAAATTTTGATAACAGAAATTTTAGAATGCGTTGAAGAAACGATCAACCGAAATTGATCGAACTTGGCTACATGTGCCCTCGGGGACTCCTGGTCCACCAGCAGTGACCTCACCAAGTGGTATAAATGTAAACGTCTTCAAATTGAATAGCATTATTTAAGAACAGATAAATTGGCAGCATGGACCAGACATGCACGTTTCGGGTACTTTACCCTCGTCGGTGATCCTCAAATGTAAACAATGTAATATGCCAGAAACGTATGAAAGTTACTATATTGATTCGGAGCGTGTTCCCGGTAAGAAGAGCGAAGAACGGGATAGAATTGGTATGCAACCTGCTACTTACATGCTACAAAATGTACTTACACCACTGACCTTTAACACGAAAGAAGGAGATCTCAATCAACACTCGTCTGCAGCACTCACAACAAACCCCAAGACACCCAATGCAAAAACAGCGCATACATGCACAGAAGGAAACGCAAAAGGGAAAGGAACACCAACTAATATTATAGAAACATGAAACACAAAAGACCACACATAAACCAACGAAACAAATGGGCAACCGGTGCCGACTCGAAGAACGCACAATTGTGGTGTAAAATAACATCCTCACTGTAAGTTGAACATACAAACAAACAGCATGACACAGGGGTCCAAGAAACATACAGATAGATATGTAATCGGATATAAAAACAGAAGGCATAGGAAATACATTACGTGCTCTGCCGGCTGTAGCGAGCTCATGCATGTGATCACCCGATTAGTCCGACTGACATCCAGAGAGGACAGGTAGTCGGGGCCCTGTCTTCACTAAAGAGGTTTGGACAGGGTTAGCCGTGGACGTGGAGCCCTATCGTCACAGTCAGTCAGAGTGCAACTCTCAAGAATGCGCTGGTACACGGCTGTAGAATCATCCATTACCAAGCCAAGTGTCCGTCTGGTAACCGAAGGATCATATTCACGGTATTAAAGGCGTTTGGTGAATTAATAGTTATTCTGTCTACCTTCAATCCTTCTTATTTTGATAATTATGTCACCATAAAATACAGGTTGTGAAATACCCAAATGAGTTAAAGAAGATCCTGACAACAATCCCAACAGCACTCACAACAGAGCACAAAACTGAGCATCGACGGACCCACAGCAAGCCAGAGGTGGGACCAGGTGCCCGGGAGGAGTAAGCATCCCCTGTTGGCTAGTCGCACCCGCCGTCGATGTTCATGCACGAAATAAAAATATATAAAATGCATGCACTGTCTGACGTTATGTCTATATAGAAAGGGTTGCGGCGACCATATCAGGGAAAAATATTCAAAACACTTACTGTCAAAGTAACATACTCTGTTACTTGTATGAGTTTTACTGTCACGAGACTGATAAGATGAATAAAAAACAAAGTGTTCGGTTCCCGAAAAAAAATCTATATTAAAATTCAATTTCTTCGAATCTTTAAGGCAAATATTTTTGGGTTTGCTACTTAACCCGTAAAATAATATTCATAAGCTCTACGCAAAGAAATATAAATGTATGTGCTTGTATCACATATCAGATATTTGTCGGATATATGTCGGTTACTTTATATCATGTGACATTAAAGTGATCACGAAATTCCTTGGCGAATACTGATAAATGGATTAGTAAAAATTCTCGGAAAGACAATGAAAATTGATTTTACGTGTTCGTATGAAATTCTATATTTTGTTATTTCGAAAATAAAGCCAAGATCGCATTTTCCTATAATTATGTGTTCCACTATCAGACGAAGGTACATTTAATAGATGCAACCATATATATCTAAGTAACTGCTAGAGATTCAGACTTCTATTACGATAGTTTTCTCGATTTTACACTTGTTTAATGGTAGTTTGAAAAAAAAATCTAACAAAAGCTACGGAAGAAATTTTCCCAATTATATACTTGTACGAGGGAAATAGGAATCCTTTAATTCTCATCATAAGAACGATTCTGATTGATCGAAAATTTCTGGGTAAACTGTATATAAAAATTTTCTTGACGTCACCGGGGACGACATGTTTTTAGAAAGCTTAGAAGTAGTGCAGGATTAGAGGATGGGTGACATAAGATTAAAAGATTGTTGGTAGTAAATTTAATAATTAGAAATGACTCTTTGGATGGATGTTCACCATGAACAAAGGACGGAAAACTACAATGATACAGTTTTCCAACCTTTTTTTTTAGAATACATTCATTTAAAAAAAGATATCACTGATCTTAGAAGTGTCACTGACTGATGAAACATAATCTAATGAAATGCGCATATGGTTGACTTAAATTATAACAACATAATGATATATTTCAGTGCTATACTTACTATGTACATGTATACTTATTTCTTTTTGCAGCATGGGACAGTTAAGCTTGTTCCTCGTGATTGGATGTTTAAAGTGTAATAATTACTTCTTTCTAGCTCTGTTGCCTGAAAGAAACTTTCGTTTGGCCCTTTATTCATTTGACATCTTATGTAATATTTTACTATTTCGGAAACTTGTCATTTCATCCAAAATTATCATCGAAACTAATGGAGATTTTAACATCCTATCACCACCACCCCATTGCTCTTTGGACATAAATTTTATTTAACTACGGTACTGAATCGACCTTACAGTAATATTGGAGCCGCGTACTCTTTGCAAAATGCATAAATTGAAATTCAAAAAATAAAACTAGAGGGCGCCACTAAAATACATTAGGCTGTGTCTGAAAAAATTAAGTTCCACTGACGAGGATTTACTAGCCGAAACATTCCATAATATTTAAAACTAGCAATAAATGAGTCAGATGGTAAAATACAGTCACAGATGAGATTATATTCTGACTGTAGGAAATCAAGAAGTTGCATTCGGTCGAAAAAAAGTGTGAAAGACGATGCGAAAAGAAAGAAAGGAAAAGGATGAATATAATAATGTCGAAGGGTTCCAACTCTCTACCTTCCTGAAGAAAATTCCAAACCAATTTTCATGCACCAGACACGTGCTTCGAATATTAAATTCTCATCAGTGATGCTTTCAGCGGTATAAGTCACGAATGATGTTCTAGTGAATATTGATGTGTCTTTTTGCGGTTCGTAGTTTTGTCTGATGTCTTTTATGTGTCGCTGTATTGTGGGTTTGTTTCGCTGGGTGAATGCAGGGCGGTCATACTGGTGATCCTTCCCTTTTCTGTACGTATGTCACTGTACACATAAAAGATCATTTTACTTGTCATAGAGATTATACATATTTCATCTTCATTGTATTTTTTTCATTGAAACTTTCTCGGAGAGAAAAGAAAAATAATTTCGGATATTATAATTGAGTTTGTTCTTCTGCTTGTCTACTCTGTGCTTTTGTGTCTGTCCTTTTGCTGGTCTACTATGTGCTTTTGTGTCTGTCCTTGTGCTTGTCTACTCTCTGCTTTTTGTGTCTGTTCTTTTTCTTGTCTACTCTGTGCTTTTGTGTCTGTTCTTTTGCCTCTGTGCTTTTTCAGCTGGTTTTTTTGGTCTTTTAACCGAGTCGTCCTATTGAGTCTTTGTATAATACTGAGTTCTTTCCCCTAACAGACGGTATCTGGCGTAAAACTATTGTGGTGTCATGAAAATGGTATGGTTACGTCGATTTTATACCGTCATTTCCAAGACTTTTAAGGACTGTTCCCATAGAATTTGATGACGTCATAATCAGTCTACGTCAGATACCGTCTCAAATGGGAAGTTACTCTGGTTTTCAAAAATAGCGCATTGGATACCCTTTATTTCTTCGCTGGGCATTTTTAGAGTGTTCCATCTTATGGTCAATTGACTTCTTTTTGCTTTGATGCTATTTCATTTATGGTGTATTTTTTGCGTCGATTGTAAATTTCATCTACTTCTAGTGTGGTTATTTTGCTGTGTACTTGTAATCGTCCGTTGTCTATGAAACCGTTCTTAAGAGTATAAACCCAGTTTTATATACAAAAACACCTTTCAATATATCATATTTGATTAGGCCAGGTTTTATACATATTTCTATCTTTTGACTTTGAGACTGAATAACTGATACGTACCTCTTTGATGTTTATATAAAAACACCATTCAATATTAAATCAGGCAAGCTCATAGGTTGTTTGATCGTTCCAGACGGGTTTTGTAAATCACATTGTCCCTTGTTGATATTGAACTTGTTTTGTCTGATGTTCACCGAATGAATGTTACAAAGATGTTTTCTTAGAAAGTTTTTCTTTTCCACTTTTTTTTCATTTTCTGAAAATCTTCACCACTAGAATTCAAGTGAAAAGATATGTTTTTTATGTAAACCAGATTAGAGATAAAGTCGTAGGTCTGATTGGAGATCCCCTCCCTTCTCATAGCTAGCTCTTTGTTAATTAATTTTTCCCTGACATTGTCGCCATAGCACTTTCTATATAGAAAGAACCACAGACAGTGCATGTATTTAATGTATTTTCATTTTCGTGCATGAACATCGACGGCGGTTGCGGCTAGCCAGCAGGGGATGCTTACTCGTCCCGGGCACCTGGTCCCACTTCTAGCTTGCTGGGGGTCCGTCGATGCTCAATTTGGAGCTCTGTTGTGAGTGCTGTTGAGATTGTCGTCAGGATCTTCTTTAACTCATTTGTGTCACACTTATGCCCTTTGCCGTGTGGAGCTCGTAAAAAAGTTCCCCGCGAGGGGTTTGACAGTAAGTGTTTTGAATATTTTTCCCTGACATTGTCGCCATAGCACTTTCTATATAGAAAGAACCACAGACAGTGCATGTATTTAATATATTTTCATTTTCGTGCATGAACATCGACGGCGGGTGCGGCTAGCCAGCAGGGGATGCTTACTCGTCCCGGGCACCTGGTCCCACTTCTAGCTTGCTGGGGGTCCGTCGATGCTCAATTTGGAGCTCTGTTGTTAGTGCTGTTGAGATTGTCGTCAGGATCTTCTTTAACTCATTTGTTGTACAAACGTTTTTAAAGCACGTAATCAACTCATATAACGGAAAAGTAGCAATTCATAATACGACATGTATTGCATATCTATAGATTAGACTGTAACATAGATATTATTGCTCATAAGGAAAATAGTTTCCATGGCAATATTTGCGTTTGTGAAACCCGATAATTCAGACTTACAATTCAATTTCGCAGTTTCAACTGATTTTTTTAAAAAGTTAGTATTAGGTCACCCGAATGTAATTGTATCAAAATCAGGTATCATATGTGTTCAAAACCTAGATCATTCAAATATATATAGGTCTCCTTCTCTAACGGGTGGAGAAATAATGCAGTATTCATAAAGAACCACTTGAAACTCCTTTATTGAAAGACGTTATAAAATTTTGTAAAACGAAAGTGGTCGAAAATTTAATCTAAATACTTTGTCGGCCAACGTGTTAACGAATCGGATGGACTCTGAATTCTATGGCATGACGAGACCATCGACTGTAAAGAAGTCGAAGTGTATTATGCAGACTGAACTATTGACAGTCATCATGTTAAGTCAGAAATGATAAAAAACTTCTCCTCATGATGTAATTGAATTTCATAGAGTATGCTAATTCGAAAATGTAAGAATTTTATATCTTTTTATATTGATTAACGAACGGATAAACTAATGCGATACTTCCTCTAAGTAGGAGATTATTTTACACCACTATTGTGCGTTCTTATTCCGTCTTTTCGATTTTACAGGCCTACGTTCGATTTGTTCTGACGTAAAAGCATTGTGACGTCATTAATTTCCTTTGAAAACGTCATATATTTACCCCTGTTTCCCTGAATTTCATGCTGGTTTCCATAGAATTTGATGACGTCACAATGCATTGACGTCAGATACCTGCACAAATGGGAAGTAACTCGCTATTTCGAAAAGACCGAATAGACCTCTTGGGAACCGGAAAAGTGGGAGGGTTGTGTGCACGTAATCCGAACAACCACACCATTTGCTACTACCGTAGTTGGCCGTCCTAAGTCGGCACCAGTTGCCGATTGGTCTCGTTGGTTTATGTGTGTGGTTTTGTGTCTGATGTTTCTGTGTTGTTTTTGCTGCTCCTTGTCCTTTTTGTCTCGTGCTGTACATGTCCACTCTGCGTTTATGTATGGTTGTTTTGCTGTTTTGCTGTGGGTCTAAAACCTCAACTCAAAATGTCATGAACTTTTGATCATAATATGGTTCCAACTTTCTTCTGAACTTACCACTATGTTCTACCACTACTTCTGAACTTACCACTACCCGAAACGTGCATGTCTGGTCCATGCTGTAAATTTATCAGGTTTTAAATGATGCTATTGAATTTAAAGACGTTTAACATTCCTAGCAATTATGCTCTCATTGATCTTAATCAATATTGATACTTATTCTGTCAATGAATATCTGACATTTTTGTACATGTATAACTATTCAAAATTACTATTCAATTTGTTGCACACGCCTGTTTCTCTCTCTGGACGCATCAAAGTGGTCTTGTGATCCTCCTGTCCTATGAAGAGCCTTTTTACATTTATCAAAAATCATCCATCGATACCATTGTGTTACTTGAAAAGTGTTAGGGTTGTACATAAATAATCTGGATATCAACACTTAATTTTTGCTTTCAATATAGCAGGAAAAGATCGTCCTTATTCGAAACCAGTTGCTTATTGGAGACCTCGGGTGAGGTGTAGTCAAGGATGTGTTCTAGCAATTTTGTTTGTGTGAATTGTGTATTTGGGTGTCTAGTGTTTTTGTGTGTCTAGTGTTATTTGTGTCTTGTGCACAATATGCGATTCACAACCCTATGTGCATCCCTTCATTTACGTTGTAATATTCTGGTATTTGCCGTATGGAACTCGTAAAATATTCCCCGCGAGGGGTTTGACAGTGTTTTAAATGGTATCCCTGTCATTATCGCTATATCACCCTCTATATAGACATAACATCAGAATGTGCATGTTTTGTACAGATTGCTTTCATTTGCGGGCGTGAACATCGACGGCGTCTGCGGCTAGCAAAACAGAGGATGTTTACTCCTCCCGGGCACCTGGTCCCACCTCTAGCTTGTTAGGGGTCTGTCGATGCTCAATTTGATGCTCTATTGTGAGTGTTGTTGAGATTGTCGTCTTCTTTATCTCATTTGCCTATGGTGTCATGGGTGTTTATGTTACGTTGACCTTTTCTCAAGGACTAAAGTAACAGTTGATTCTATCAAGCACGTGATCATAACTCTCCTCATGCATCTTATCTATTTTCCATTTAGAATTCATCCTTGCCTCTGATCGTTTTGGTTTTATTTCATAATTAGCGTAGTCATGTTAATACGTTGATTGATTCCGTTTGTCTGTTTAAGAGTTTTCACTCACTCGTACCTCTGTTGCTAAGAAGATGGTATTTTAACTTGAACAACATTTAAGACCAATCTTAGTGTTCCAGATACGTTTTTCTGATAGTGAATCTTCATCAGTGGTAGGGTGCCCAATATGAACGATGAATATTCTTGACTCAGTTAAAGGCCGGGTGGGGACTATAAAAGAAGACAGGTAATTTTCTTGTCATTTCCTAGCTGACCGCTGTAGGGTTAACATCTCTAATCGCAATCTGATTGGTCCTATGTATCCCTTATAACCCTCTCAATTTTTGATTGACAGCTTCAAATAGGTAAAATAGTGGTATACCTAATTAGCATAATACAAGTATACCTGTCGGTATGTCTTTGATGTTACACACCGCTTGCGTCTCTAGGAATATCACTGGTCAATAGACGCCGCGTTTATCACGCCTACCAAGCTTAGATCACTCAGGTGTGCATATTAATTACCACTCGGTAAAAAACCCGGCCTTCATAGTCATAGATTCTTCAGATGAACATTTGTGTACCTTTCACTTTGTAAATAGCTCTATCAGACTTCTATTTCTTTCGACCCATTTGTTATTTTATAGAAGAAAGGAGGGGATCTCCAATAACAATGGACGAGGAACACCATAGAAACATGAAACACAAAATACCACACATAAACCAACGAGACCAATGGCCAACCGGTGCCGACTTAGGACGACCATCTGTCACGCAAGTAGCAGATGGTGTAGTTATCCTGGATTACGTGCGCACGACCCTCCCACTTTTCCGAACCAAGAGGTTTCGAAGAACGTACAATTGTGGTGTAAAACAACATCCTCACTGTCATGTTTTCTTGAACATTGTGTTTTGCAGGGAATCGTGAATTCAGTAGTCCTAGTATATAGTACTCTCTGATAAGTGAAAATAATTTTCAAAGCATTTCAAACATAGAATTTTAATGATCAGATATCAACAGTGAATAGACATACAACAAATAACAAATATATCGATTCCTTGACACTTTACAATAATTATTGCACCTGTTTGAAAGCATTGATTCAGAAGCATTGTGTTGAAAATTTATGGTTTGTATCAATTGGATCTATATACACACGGTATAATGAAATTAACTATACAAATGAGAAAAAAATATGTCTTTGTCAACGAAATAGGTAGTTGAACAAAAAAGTTCAGATAATGCTCCCCTCAGACATTTATTTGATACGTAAATTTATATAATGTATTTTCAATGTCAACATTTTCCACTATTCAATGAATATATATAAGTGAAGTTCTGTGTTGTTGCTCTTGAGAAAATGTATGAAAACTTTAGAAAAATAAAGTGTCCCAATAATGGTACCAGTGAGCAACAGAAGCATAGCTTCTGCTTACCGCTACACAGACACATGTGGACCAGGAGCCAGATTTACTAGTTAAAGGTCCATAAAAGAGTGAATTTATCACATTGTATTTTTTGGCAACCAAAAAAAAAAAACCGTTAGAGAATTATGCAGGGCATTAACCTTCTATATTTTTATGATGATTCAGAATGAAATGGCAGATTCAAGGAAACGGATTATGAAAGAAAGCAGCATTAATCAATTTTTTGGTGAAAGGAAAGAGAAATAGACTTAGAATATATTTACGGCGATAATACAAATATCACAATATGAAGATTATCCTTTTTTTTACCCTTACGGTTTTTATTTGATTTGTCACATATAGTTTTATATGTATTTTGATATAAGTAAATTAAGGCGATAGGACATTTTTTTCATGTTTAAGTACCAAACTTGGAAAATCGACCCTAATTTTAGAATGTTTGAGATTTCGATAGTATTTCGTATAAAGGAAGTTAAAAGTATGGTTGTTTGAAATACCAAATAAATATAGTAATTTTTGTGCAGTACACCGAAAGATGTGGCTTCCAAATCGGCTTAAAGTCGTATCATGCTGAGAAATCATGAGAAATGGGCATACTTCTGATCAAAATTTATGAAACTAAGAAGGGCGCTAGCCCTTGCCCAAAATCATTTTCATATAAAAAGTTAGATTTGCAATATATCTTTCGATCTATATAAAATGTTTTTTGGGCGAGCGTTGGTACCTATACTAATTTTAAAGATTAATGCCAAAAATATGGCAAGTTTCACTCATTTTGCGTCATAGCTAACGCACATGATATTTTGACAATGTTTGACAAATATTTACTTTCTATTTCGGCAGGTATTTGAGATAGATAAAAGAGATACTGAATCATAATTCTCATAAAATTATTTTTCGCAAAAATTTAGGGCCGATTTTGGGAGTAATTGAAACCTACCCCTTTGCAGTAGTCAGGGTATATTTAAAAATGTGGAATTTGGGGATTACATGATTTTGAAGAGTTATCAATATGAGAAAACTCAACATTTAAATTTCCATCTGTTAAATATAAATCACAAATAGAAGATGGATTTGAATTTTGAGTCCAGCTCATCCTAGTAAGATAATGGCGAACGGGTACCTTACACTTTCGAATTTATTGCAATATTCGTACGTTAGTCATTCAATTTTTTTTCTGAAGAAAAATCGCTTTATTCTGTTATCAAAAATGTTTTATTTACTATTCTATTTTTCCCTATATGTACCATAGAATTCGCCTGGTGTAAAATCTCCAACGAACTTCCAGTGCGCTAAGCTCCGCCCACTCACGTGCTATATTAGAATAGAAATAATTCGCGGCTGGGTGATTATTTGATTGGTTCATGCGACTCGTGGAATTACTGACAATAAACCACGGCGTAGCTAGTTGTTATTTTTTAAACAAAGTTAAGTATACACAAATTAGGACCGTATGCGCTCGGTAGCCATTGTTGTTGCTTGTATTCTGATATACAATTATATAATTTTTGTAGATATGATCTGGATATCACACAATTTGTAGGTCTATATACAGTGATAGTCGAATATGTGGTTCAAAATGTTTGTAAATTACGCTAAAATTTAAATGACTTCAACTTCAGCATGGCTTGCCAATATCTTGGACCTTCGGAAATATATGAACATATGCTCCAAACTTCACATCTTGAACTTTTCACTTCAAGTTTCAGATTCGTTGCTGTTCCTTCTAATGCAACGTAATCCTTGACTCATCTCCCGAACTCGGAATATGTAAATAAATGACGCAACGATAGAATGGACACAGGGTGTGAGAAAGTTAATTCCCCTACTTACCCCATCCTCTTTAATGTTGGAGAAGCAGAGCATTCGTGGTCATATAGATGATGCTTGGTAGATAGACTACTACATAGGACAGAAGGTAGTACGAGACGGTCTTGTAAGATTCTCTCATCCAAAATGGCATCTTCTTTGGTTTTGGTTTACTTGTGTTAGCCTTGCCATGTTTTCCCGAATCTGTTCGGCTGCTGTCGCTTCCATGCTTTTGTGGACTTCAAAACTGGCGTCATCATTGTTGGACCTTTCTTCCGTGTCGAGGTTTCGTCGTATCTGTGCCAGTTAGGCGAGAAGCAGATACAGGATAAGGGTACAAAAATGTGGGTCTCCAATTTGACTGTTTGACACCTTCTTTGTTGAATGATGCTGTTAGTGGAGGCAAATATATCTCTCTGGAAACTGCAAGAAGGGCCATTGTCGGTTGATTCCAATTTAGATGGTTTGTTGTCGGCTTTGCTGCATCTTGTCTCAGGGCCATTCATTCCTGAGAAAATCAATATTTTTCAACTTTTAAGAAGGAAATGTTTATATTAATCTTTCGCAAATGAAACGTATGAAACATATTTGAAAGCAAAAGGATTTATGATTGATTAAAGAAGACTCAAATTTCATTGCATAGCCTTAAAACTAAATTGAAACCTTTAAAAAAAGATCAAAGTTGTGTATATGAGAAGAAAAAAAAACAAGGGGAGTTAAGATCCTCTGACAATACTGAATAATTGCCATCGTTGAAATTCTTAAATAATTCGCCTTGCTGTATAAATAGCAAAACAGCAACTCTCGTTTATTCAATTCTATCATTAGGTATTTATCAAAACAAACTTCTTGCCTGTTTTATCAACTTTGACATTCACATCGCCGAGTGCTATCACTGCCTTCATTTTTCTTCTTATCAATATGCTGACAACGGCACACATGATCAGAATGACGGCCATCTTTACTATTGAATTTGCTCGCAGTATCGTCATCACTCTGTCGGTTGATCCTTGGTAGACAATGTCCATAGTACAACCAAAGTCACTGTCCCTTTTGCCAAAGTTGAAGTTGACCGCGAAGAAAAAGCCGACATCAGAGACAAAGAACAAGGATTGTACAATGCTACGAATCCAAGACATTTTGCTGAATCGGTATGCTCTTGGGCATGCTACTGCCATGACTCTTTCGGTTGTAAGATAGATGGCCAAAGACAAGGAAAATCCTTTGAAAAGACCTACAATGGTGTTGAGTACAAGGCAAAGGTATGGTATTGGTTCATCTCCAGGAAACGTGCTTAGTCCGAGTAATATCAGAAATGTAACGTAAACAATAAGTTCCGAAAATGTCATCATTCCAAGTGTGATATAAACGTCACCTCTCCTGACTTCTTTTGTGAATAGAAGACAAATCGTTGTTACGAAACTGAAAATGAAGCCAATAAATACAAACATCCAAAAAATGACGAACGTCGCCGATGTCACAATTTCTGGTTCCTGAACTACCAGCGTTCCATTGCCATCAGTCTTCGTAAAATTTGCCGCATCCATTGTGAAATTCCTTCTCATGGGACTAACTCAGGTGTTCAGTTCTCTTACTGTCTGCCAGTCTATCTTTGATTTTGAATGCATTTTCACATTATACATATACCTGGAGACGTCATTCAGCCTCTCCACCCTAGATGTCTTTTAAGGAGGAAGACTCGATTGATTTGCTTATAAATAGATGTTCAACAATCCCAGTAAAGCTGATTCGATATTCTCTTTCAGCGACTATAGTGTTATTGTACGTAATATGTAGAGCTATAGACAGTGATTGACACGCCTTTAGTATGAATGTCATAAACCAAATGTGTAATTATGATTCCTACACATCTGTGCCTCTGCATTGTAATTATTGATACACATTTTATATTGAATGTATTTGTAAAGGGCATTTTACATTGTTATTTAAAGATTCCATGTAAAGGATATGATCTTAGAGTTTTAGACAGCACATCGTAATCTGAATTCGCTATAGAAAATAGATATATCAAAAATAAAGAATTTTCACCATCAAAGTGTTCATCTTGCCAACAAAATAACGAGGGCTCTGGAATATAGTGCAAGGCCCGAAGTGAAATGCACTATGTTCCAGACATATGACTACTGCTTTGGCACAGTGAACACACATGCACACTCCCTCTCTGTTTTGGTATTACTTTCTGTTTGTTTTTGTATTTCTTCCATTTAATTCAATTCTCATGTATTTTGATTAATTCTATTGTCATTGCATGTCTAACATTCCCAAAGTGTCAAAACTGTTAGAAGAGGGCATAATATAATTTTGTATAAACTTTTGCCAATCCTTTTTCGATGATTTGAAATGGCGGGTGTTGCATGCTAGCAGGAGATGCTTACTCTTCCTGGGCACCTGGTCTCACTCTCATATCGGGAGTCCGCTTCTTTTCATGTGGTGGAGGTTTTTAATTGTTTGCTTTGGTTTCTGTTTTATCCTGATTTAGTATGCCTTCGGTTTCTGATTTTCTGAATTATCGATTTTGTGTTGTATACAGGGATATGGTCATTATCCATATTTGTCATTGAATAGGTCTAAACTAAGTGAACACTAAATGTAATACGTGTACTATCATTAGGGAATGAAAGTCAAACCCAAACCCAAAAAGACAACACAATTAATAGGCATACAAACAAACAAAGACAGGGAGGCGATCCCAGCCAATGAGAATAGCAGAGAGCGTTTTCTCATGAGAAAAGAAAATTTACACGAGTGACGGAAATTTCGTCTTTTCCCGAGTGGAGCGTAGAGTACCCTGTGAGACAGCCTAGTCTTAAATAGGCCGTCACAGGATACGAGCAAAACTGGAGAAGAATTCCTTATCTTGACTGTTCAGAAAGTTATCCACTGCAAGTATGACGTCATCAATTGGCCTTACCCAGTACGAGCCTTAACCAAAATATTAATCATGATAGCTAATATTTTGACTAAGGCCCATACAGAGTAAAGCAAAACTGACAATGCTATACTTGCATGGAACTTCTGCGTAAAACTGCGTTCCGCAATTTTCACTTTTGGGGATCTGTTCCCTATCTTGTTTTGTTTCATGATTTTTTTTCAAGAACTCATACGATTATTGATGATTATTTGACGATTCTGGTTTTGGATTGACTTTCATTTTCTAATTTACTAGACTACACAAAGTAAATATTAAAGATTTATTAAAAATATTCGGCTTCCTTATCGATATTCATAACATCTATTTTAAAGATTTTTCACAAAACGACGAAATAGTTGAATGTAAATAATTAGCATGGATGTCTTCTCCCCAGAATATAATCACAATAATGCGGAAGGGTTCCAACTCTATACCCTCTTGAAGAAAATTTCAAACCAATTTATTTTACACCAGACACGTGTTTCGAATATCATATTCTCATCAGTGATGCTTCCAGCCAAAGTGCTTTTCATAAGCCGCCCAAATTCAAATTTGAAGACGTTAATCATTTCACTAGCGCCCTTTGGTTTTTCAGGCGACAGAGATGGAAAGAAGTAATTAGTACACTTAAAACATCCAATGTCACGGGGAACGACTTTAACTGCTCCCACACTGCAACAGGAAATAAGTGTTCATATTAATAATGCCGAAGGGTTCCAACGCTATACATCGGGCCTCAACACTTTCATGTCAAAGTAGAATCTTTATAATCAATTGTTATGTAAGTTGTAAACTACAAAATTGAAATTCTAATTAAGTACGGTATATTTGCTTCATTGGTATCAGTTTAACAAAAAGATATTTTTCATTTCTGTCAAAGATATGCTCAATTTTTCACATTTGTTTTTACTCGCGGCGCAGTAAGATAATAATTTTTAGTATTAGAAATTTTTTTTCATAGATCTTCAAATGGAATACCTCAAAAGACGTTGCATCAAAAATTCAATTGTTCTTTTTAAAATGAAAATTGGAGTTTTAGGTCTTTGCAAATGGGTATCCATTGTGAGAGGAGTGTGTGCTCTTACTCCGGATAACCACACCATTTGCCTCTAATGTACAGGAAGGCTGTCATTGGCTGTCCATTAGTCCTGTCGATTTATGTGTAGTATTTTGCGTTTCGTACTCTGGTGATTTTTTATGTATAGTCTGTAAACTTTCGTGATCTTTTATGTCAATTTTATAAAATCATAAATCTGAAAAATTACCTTACAAAAAGAGGTCCAAATAAGAAAAAAATTAATGGATTTCACATAAACAAACTGGTGTCGAAGTAGAACGATTACTTGAGTGCTGCGACCGAGTGTTGTTAAAGATTCCCTCCTTTCTTAGACTTAGTTATAATAAAATGGATGATTTATTTTGAAAATATCAGGTAGATTAGAGTGCAAACTGTCGACAATATATGAATTATAATATCCGCAATATTATAAAGATAATCTGTATATAATGATAATTGATATTTTACACAATTAATCATTAAAAATTCCTAATTTCCTGGCTTTAGAATCGAAGAAAGTAAGTTAATTGAAATTTATGTTTGATGGTTATTTTGATATAGGCAAGTAGGCAAGAAGGCAGGACTTCCTTTCCTTTCTTTATATTCAATTTAGGAGTACATTAACGTTATTGATTGAGACAAAAACTAAAAGAGATGAATACAGAGTGACCGATAAACTGAAATGTTTCCTTATTCTTGTCTTCTTATTACGTCTTTTCAATATTGAAGCATTTTCCATATAGTTGGGGAAAATAGAGCTCTTTTACACATCCTTTGGTGATGGCAAATATAAAAAACCATATAGACCAGCGCTTATTTGATGAACAAGAATTGCGTTAACACCATAATTGTGATTTCATGTTGACATTATAAGAAATGCAATCTTGAGAATTCAAGAAGCTAGTATGGATACTTTTCTTTTCCATCCTGCTTTTGAAGGAAATTGAGTTTCCGAATCTACTAGCATGACCCCCCCCCCCCCCCAAAAAAAAATATCAAGCATTGGGAAGTTTTGTTATTCGAAAGAACGGAAAGAATTATACATGTCTATGAATTTACACGACTACAAAAAAAAAAAAAAAAACAAAATATAAAATACAAAAAAAAAAAAACAAACAAAAAACAAAACAAAACGATAAAAAAAAACCAAAAACAAACAAACAAAACAAAATATAAAATAAAGAAATAAATCGAAACTTCGTTTAATTAATGTAGCCTGAAAGGAAATTTATGAGATTTTTTTGAAATATAGAATGCGAGATTTCTTTCGCATAATCATATGAAAAGGAAATATCTGCGACGTACTATATTTGTATTTCAAAAGCTTTGAATTGCACGGAAGACATCAAAGTTGAAATATGCAAGAATAGAAATGAAATGAATAATCAGAAAGAGAATGTTCTTTGTAAAAAATACGTACGAATCAAATATATCACGATTTACCCGCATATCAAAAGAAATCCATCATTTTGAAGATGGATCTATTAGACTTTTCTATTCTTCAACATCTTTCACAAGATATTCGTATTCCAATTTACTTTTGATGTCGACAAAGTGAAGGGAATTTTATCTATATCGCTTTGAAAAAAAAAAAAAGAAAAAAAAAAAAAAGAGAAAGAAACAAAGCCCTAATATTGGACAAGAGGGCAACACCACTAAGTACTAAGATATTTTGCAATATCAGTGATTTGAGACGATAATTACCTTTTCAAGAATTGAGTCTTTATGGAATACATAATTATTTCCCATTCAGGACAGTATCTGACGTAAACTAATTGTGACGCAATCAAATTCTTTGCTAACAGTCCCTAAACTCTGGGAAATAACGGTACAAAATCGACGTTACCATACCATTTTCGTGACGTCATAATGGTTTTTACGTCAGATACCGTCTCAAATGGGAAATAACTCTGTATTCCGAAAAGACTCAATAGGATAAGATCCCCAACATGACGACTTTTCATTGCTCACATCAGAACACACACGCATTATACATGGTGTCCTTTGGGGTCCGCTCGCCAGTTTCTCTTACCCGGTCATGCGGCGCATAAATATTGCGAAATCATACATAATTTGACGTCATTTCATTTTATTTCTAAAATTTCACATTATTTAAGGATTGTTTTTCAGCTTTTACGCTTTATCGGTGTGTATTGGCAGTAGGGAATAGAAACAAAATATGTAAAGCACGAAGTGCTTTTCATGTTTCCATTCCCTACTGCCAATACACACCGATAAAGCGCTAAAGCTGAAAAACAATCCTTATATTTACATTCGACGTGTTAACCAAGTTATTTCTGCCAATTTTTCAGCCAGTTTCTTTACATTTAAAATATCATTGCAGAGGGAGAACGCCATTTCACGTAAGAGCAAACGAACGTTCGACGTTTTTCGCTTGATTCGAAGTAGTACCTTCTGTACGGAAACGTTGTTGACAAATGAGAAACTGAATTTTGTCCTCTTGCTGTATTTTGAACATTTCAATTAAAACTGAAGAAAATTGAATCGTGAAAATTCGTGACTTTAGTCCAACATAATTCAGACATGGCGGAGAGTTAACTGGAGAAATTTCACAGAACTGAAGGGAAAACTTTTGAAAACTTTTAACACACTGTTAAACTGCTTAGACATATGAAATCATTCGGTATTATTGTATACAAACTTCTGTAAATACCATATTTCATCTGGAAGTAATTAGAATAATGCAAAAGTCGAGTACAGTCGTCGAAAACGCGAAAACTTTCGGTATTTTCATGACTTACCTCAACATCATGGCTAAAGATTCGCTGATACTCGAAGTATTTCTGATATTGTGAATCCATAAGAAGCAAAGATAAATTCACTGTTGATATTGACACAAGTGAATCAAATCCTCATCCTAAATACTGAATATTTGATCCACTTATGCCTGAATATTCGCTCATCCAAACACGGCATCTTTCTGCAGACAACAATGCAGTTCGTCCTTGAGCTTCGTCTACTGACGCGTGATCGACTTACTACGTCACACTTCTTGGAAGTGTACTTGTGGTTGACCTAGATTTTGACACATTTCATCACTGGGGGTAGACGGTGTCGTTTGATAATGGATACATGTTTTGAATCTGTATTAAAGCAATTAATAAAATGGGCATTTTATCAGAAATTAATCCGCGTAAGTTCTAAAGTCACGTGATAGGCTCTTGCGATTATCGAGAAATAAAGCAACAGTTGGTTTGGTACCTTTATAAAAGGGAAATGCAGTAGGAATGTAAATATTATACTATATGACGTGACGCACGATACTGGTGCCCTTTTAACGAAAGCGCGTACAAGCTGCATTTAACGCCGTCTTTTTATGTCATTTGTGCGTAAAAAGCTATATATTTGGTACCGTTGGACAGAGAAATTAATTAATATTTCAGACATGAAAAATAAATTCTGCTAAAATTTGTCAGTTTTGAAATAGTGATGTTTTGAATAGATAGCAACGTCCTTTTTAGAGTGTCCCGCGTTACGAAATAGCGTTGTGCAAAAAGGAAAAACTGGAGGTATCCTGTCATTTTTGGTGCGAAAATTAATAAAACTGGACAGTAGATGAAACGTCATACATTTAGCATGACCTCATGGACGTTTCAAAGCAAAAGCAGACGAGTAGAAAAAACAGCGACAAGAAAACGATAATGCAAGATTATGTCCTGTCGAGAGAGTCATTTGTCCACTATGTAACAAAAAGTAATTAATGACTAATTACGGTAATGTAAGTATAACAATTTTGGAACCGACAAATTGTATATATTTAAAATAATTGATGTAAAGTGTGAATTTTCTGATTTTTGGTGTTGCATATTGATTGTGACTGATTTGCCGTGTCCAGTGAAATGTCCCAAAGTTAACGCGAAAACATTAATTTTGTAAGCAATATAAGTGATTTTGGAGAAGGAAATTTTTTAATTTTGTTAATTAATGTACCATAATTTTCAAAAAAAAAAAAAGTACATTCCTTTAGCTCTGATATGATACCAGATTTTCATGATGTGAACATATGAGAATTACCGCGTGTTCAGTGAACTGTCCCGTATGCAAAAATAACGTCTTCGGCGTATTTCGGTGTCATACCTAAACGTTATTTGAAGAAAAACTTTAATGTCAGTTTTTATAAAAATTCACCCATAGTTTGAAACTGTGTTGTCTGAATGAGTGTTGCTTAATCTTAACATTAGCGCTATGTTTTACTTCAGCGTTTATGCAATTTGATGCGTAACGTTAGTGGGCACCTCAATCGTGCGTCACGTCTATATCAATCTGTTCGTTATATCTACAGCTTTTATAGGATACTAGTCTAAATGTCATGTTAAGATTGCTATACATAATAAAATATCACAAATGTTTGCTGCAAAAGGTTTAGAAACTTGGCCTAAAATTCATCAGGGATTTGAATGTCTTTCGATTGAGATTTTTTGACTCTGATTGTTGGTTTTGTGATTAAAACTCATTCACTGACTTCAAAATATAATATGACTGCGTGGAATCAATCATAATGTGAATTGCATAAAAGGCTAACTTAAGGATAAGAGAAATTATTTCTATCCTGATAATATCTTGAATATTGTCCATATTTTCAAAATGATTCCATATCTGTAACAAACTTGTTATTGACATTAACGTGAAGCATAGAGCTAAACAATATAACACTTAAAAAGAAGCAATTGTTTCTTATTGCTGAGCTGCGCATATTTCCAGCAAAAACATCGAGGAATTCACGATTGCTATCAAACATAAGATCTTTTGGTACTAAGATTCTACATTAATTCTAATGATTTGGCCTTGCCTTCTCGACTTTGAGACTGAATAACTGATAGATCTAGGTACTTACTTCTTTGATGTTTACATTCAGTACCAGTTTTAATATAAAACGAAGATCAACCTATTGTGTGTTTGTAATCGCACCCTAGAGAAGAAAACAAACCCTACATCAAAAGTAAACATATTTATACTAAGATCTTATACAACCCAATGCCCGATAATAAAAACAATACTTAAATCATTATAATGCAAATACCCATATGATCCCATATATTTGTGATTTCCCAAGGGGTTAGGAAATAACATTCCAAATTATCTAGATAACATTGATATATTGTTGATTATCATCATAGTGAACAAAGATTTCTTCATTTACAAGCAAGCCATCTCTTTGTAACGTTATCTTTTGAAAGGAACTAGATCGAAAATAAAATCGCATTAAGGACGTTCTGACAAAAGCACAATCAAGCTTAACGGATTTCTCCTCAACAAAACATAAACTCAATCCTATAAGTATTGTTTGTGTCATGAATAATTCATTTAAGAAATGCATCTTATATTTTTTCTCTTGATGCAGGTATTGCCCGAAAAATTGAACGGAAAACTGCATCAATGCGCGTAGGTAGCGCGTTGATGCAAAAGTTTTCTGTCCATTTTTGGGTGATAACATTCATTTCTTATTACTTTATATCCTTTACTTATGGAAAACAGACTGTTTTCTTGGATCTAATAACAATCAATCCCCGCACTATATTTCGTAAGTTCGGGGGGTTGCGCAGTGATACAACTGCCTCTCAAGACGAAAACAAGTTATGTCAGCCGCCATGATTCAAACAGCGAACGATCGCCTCTTTATATCTTTGAAATAAGAACCATTTTGAGAAAAATCCCACATGCACAAATAATATTTAGTAAGTAAGAAAGAAATGGTACCCTTGAAATTTTAAGCAAACATCAACAAATTGTAATTATTTTCAGCTACTAGTTTACTCGTGTTTGAGGGATCCCCGGTTCTAAAAATAGTGCTTTAAATAGACCTTCGTGAAAAAATTTGTTGATCGAAGCCAATCAGAATTTCGTTTCTTGCAAATAGCAATGGAAATTAAATGATTTAAAGATAAGGTTTATGTCATGATTGCTATTAAAGAAATGTCTTACTGTTCGGAACATTCAAATTTTTGATATCTTTTTATTTATTTTATTCTTTTTTTAATATCGAAAAGTTGCATACTTGAGCATTTTTGTTTTCTATTCAAAAACAAGCACATGGAGAAGATCTCTAACATGAGACTGTTGCAGTTATCACAGCGGAACACATACGAGAAAGAGGGAGCAAACAGACGGAGATAATAAGTATGAGAACATAAAAAATGTGAGTGAGTATCACTGCTGATGGACCAGGAGCCTGTTTCACAAAAATACTTAACGATTTTTTTTGGAATTTTCGTAACTTTCATCATCAAATAAAAACTTTAAAAAATGTTCACTTTCGATTACTAGTATGTTGTCCTTTCTAGTAAGTATTTCTACATACTTCATACAAATTCAGAAAGAAAACATCGCGACTTTTAGTTTATAAGAAGTACTAGGCCATCAAGAGTTACGAAAATTCCTTAAATTTTTCGTAAGTATTTGTGTAAATCAGGCACCAGGAGTCACCAGGGGCATATGTAGCCAAGTCCGATCAACTTTGGTTGATTATTTCTTCAAACGCATTCGAAAATTTCTGTTCACAAAATTTTCTCGAAATTTCTGAAAAGTTGGTCTTGTAGCATCATATCCCACCCATCCTATTACGTCTTTCGGTATTTTTTTTTTACATAACTTTCACACTCTTTGGCCATATTGCATTGTTTGGATTAAGGGTCTCTGACGAGGGTTAAGAACCCGAAACGTGAATGTCTGGTCCATGCTGCAAATTTGTTTGTTCTTAAATGATGCTATGAAAATGAAGATGTAACAACACAAAGGACAACATCATACATGTATATGTGAATAATATCTACAGAGTCGAAGAGAAAAAACGTAGTTCAATATAGATGTCTTCACTCAAATGATATAATGCAGTGCCGCACAAATTCGAATTCGTTCAAACAAGTACAATATTATCATAGAAATGATGTCGTCTCGTAGTGTTGGCATAAGAACTCTGAGAATAAAATTTCCAGACATATTCTGGCAGTGTGAAACCAATGTAATGGTTACTTTCAGTTAATAAAAAGCACAGCTGTGAGTTTGGAAGTGGGAAGTGGCTTTTGCATGGTTTGCCAAAATAAAAATAGAAGCTGTATCAGGTAAACATGAAGAACCTTTTACAATAAACTTATAAATATGGCCTCGACCACCTGTCTTCGCTGAATTTCGAGTGACAACATTTTCGAATGTGTTGAAGAAACGATCAAGCGAAGTTGATCGAACTTGGCTACATGTGCCCTCGGGGACTCCTTTCCACCAGCAATGACTCTCACCAAGTGGTGCAAATGTTAAACATCTTCAAATTCAATAGCATCATTTAAGAACAGATAAATTTGCAGCATGGACCAGACATGTACGTTTCGAGTACTTAACCCTCGTCAGTGATCCTCAAATCTAAATGTAATATGACCAAATAGTGAGAAAGTTATTATGTACAAAAATGTACCGAAAGACTACCAGGATAGTAGGGATATGATGCTACGGAAGCCACGGTCAACCAATTCTCGATGGAGATCCTCTACTTTTTCTAAATGTACTTGCTATAAATAGCTCATATACTGAAAAATACTCACATGATGTATGTGCATTAAATTCAGCGAAACTATGGACGATATGACACGTCGGAGGTCAGCTTGTGTGAGCCGTTCGTGGGTTTCTGATAGTTCCGAGCATAATAATTATTACTTTGGACACTTAATAATTCCATTGCTTAAAATGAACGAAAGCACAGCAGATATCTGAAAAATGATGAGTTGTTCAATTTTGGTGGAAACATTTCCGAAGTAATAAAATCTGAAGTTGACGGATTTTTGGATTTAATTTCAATGTTAATAATGATAACATTTTTTATATATAATCAGTAAATAGATAAATATAAGCATATTAAACTCATAGATGGAAACGCCAAACAAATATACAAGTATAAATTCAAAATGTTCATAACTCTGTGACATAAGTCTTTAATATCAGACACGTGGTTTCTTGTACAAAGCAAGAACTTGATTTTGACGTAACATGTACGTCGTTTTCGTCAAATTAAGAAATAGTATTACATTTGACATCATTGTGTCTACAACAACGTCTATCATGTGAATAAACGATCTCATATGACGTTCTATAAAAAGCTCCTTATTTGGAAGGAAAGGGTCTCTCTCTATCACAAACACATTCACTCCCAGTCATATTAACTCTCTCCTGCACGCACGCACGCACGCACGCACCCTCGCACGCACGCACGCACACACGCACTCACTCACTCATTCACTCACTCACTCACTCGATTAAGCCATCACACTCACTTGCTCACTCATTCGCATATTGATTACATCATTGTTTTTTCTCTATGTAATGTGATATATGAAGTATGTTTCACAAGTTGTAGTATCACTGGGATTTCGATCTGTTAACACGACATTTACATAAACTTTTCGGACAGAATCCTTTGGTGCAATTTTCCATGCACCAATTAGTCATTTTATTCCTTCTGGCAAATTCGCCTATGCCCTCACACATAAGTCTTTCTGAACTCAAGTCATTCTTAATGGATTTGTCCTTTTTATTTTGTGTCTTTGAAAGATAGACTGGACTGTCGAGTCCCCGTTCACGAGTAATTTTATTGTCTTTTTTCGACGAAACAAACAAGTCTGGCGAAAACACTTTTGCTAAATGTCCCCTACCTTTCTTTCCATCATTATTATTTGAAGACAAAGAAAGTTTCCTCGAATTAATGAAAGTGCTTTTCTTCGATGCCTTGCCTTGAAATCTGTTAATATCATTATGTCCAGAAAGATTTCTACCATATACGTTATGTTGATCTAGAGAGTGTGACTGGTTATGTCCTTTTTCTGCCATATTTGAGGATTTTTGCTGGTTTTGAGATATTTGTTGCTTAACGTGTGATTTTCTTTCCTTTCCTTTTCCTCTGTTAGAGCTTTTGTATACGACACTTGGCGCAGTATCTGCTCTATGTCCCGACTGCTTTTCTGTGAACGGGTTCTCTAAAGTTCCAAAGTAAAGGTCTTCGTGATCTAAGGTACCATTTCTTCTTTTGTTCGAGTCTTTAATACTATCAAGTGCATCTCTCAAAGACATAGACTTTTTCGTTTTCTGCCCTCTATTTACTTCGTTTTTTATCTTTTCTGACTTTTTGTTGATCTTACTTTTTACGACCTTGCATTCGCAAATGGCGTTTGGACAGTTACCATGACGACAGTTTGAAGTGCACCAATCAGATATGCCTTTTACATACCTGTGATGTTTCGTGCCTCTACACATGAGATTTCTTACAACGTCAATATCTTTCGCATCACTTGATTCTTTTGGGATATCAGACTTATGTCTGATAGAATTTTCTTTTATATCATTTAAAGCTGAAACTTCGCTCAATATGATTGGCTGATCAGAATTTGAATTTGCCAATCCAATGTCAGCTTCTATTATAGTCGGTTCGATTGGTGGCCATTTAAGCAATGTGTTTTTCTTATTCAGACTTTGGGCAATATCCGATATTTGTCCAAAACTTCCAACTGGACTCATTTTCACCAATGAAATATGTTTCCCGGTTTCTTTGTCGGATACCTGCAGCACTGCTTTCAACAAGGACCATAAAACGTCACTAAGTTCGTCCAAAATAGCCGACTTTTTACCCGAGTTGATCAAAGTAGAACCAAGGTTATCTCGAAAAGTCTTATACCTTTCCTCCAGAGATTTTCCTATTGCATCCATTGGATCGCCGAGAATGTTTGGGATACTTTCTTTGAATAAATCAGAGGAATTTTGCGTATCCCTCCGACTCGAATAGTCCATCTGTATTTTGGTACTAAAACTACTATACATGTCTGTATTAGCACCGGTTTTATACATATCTTCAGACCTGACTTCTTCTGTTACAGTTCGATTCAATCTGTCTGTTCTACGTTCATTCGTATCGACTGATGAGGTATCTGCTTTATCGGTCGGATTTGATGATTTTTCGGGATCTGTATTCGAAACTATTTCAACATCAGCACATCCATAAAACTCCTCTTGGGGACCACGCCCTTTTCCACAAATATTGTTCTCATCACAGCTCCAGCGGTTACCTAAAACAATAAATAAGAATAGGACCTAAACGTATATAAAAAAAACTACATTATGAATATCACAGCTTTACATTGAAGTGTTTTGATTTAAAGAATTACATCAAGTTGTACATGACATTGTATAGAACACGTATGGCTGATAGCAAGTGGGTACCTTTTAGTTTCGTATTTTGTTTGATTATATTAATGAAATGTTTCTTCGGGACTTTGAAAAAAAACAAACCACGTAGGGAAGGGGGTTAAAGACAACAAAGATTTTTTTCCCATTAAATCTTGTTTATTTGTAAAAGAAACTCTTAGAAACTGCTCCGTGATGGAAAATGAATTCATCGGAACATATAGATGGAAAATTCCAGTAATCAATGAATGAAAGATAAACTCAAAATCAAAACCAGAATCCGAAATTCATAATCAATAGGCTTTCAAAAAAATTACTTGCTTTGGAACAAAGAGTTTTTTTTTTTGAGTAAATTAGAACATGCCTTTGTTTCATTTAGGGGACCAGGACTATATACGTTAATAAAGACGATTTTAAGACGAAAATTCGATCAGAATGTTTTCTCTGAATAAATTTTCCTTCTACTGTTTTAATAAGGTTGAATGTGTTTTTCAATTGCACTGTGGATTATAATCATAAGTTTTATCCTATAAAATTGCCCTTGGTTAATTTAAGAACAAAGGCCGAATATTCAAATATCAAACAATCACTTAATCAGAATATAATTTATAAAAGAGGAAATCAAAGGTACAGACATCAAACGAATTGGCTGTCATGATATGATATTCAGGTTCACGTTTGTACAATCTTTGTACATCCCTCGACAACCTCTTTACGAAACTATGATTAAGCATTTTATTTGATTGTGAAGTATGACAGCTTACCTTTAATAACAGATTAATGTAAAGGAAACGTTACTCGTGTTATTCCTGTATGTTTTTCCTTAGTTTTACATAACTGTACAGCTTATATTGATGTGAATATTGTATCTTGCTTTCGAAAACGTAAACGAAGGGAAACTTAAGGAACTCCGTCGTCTTGGAGGCACACAAATTAAACCACCGCCACAACATTTTTTACTTTCGAGTATGCATTTTTAAGAAAGTTTAATTATTCCATATGTTACAAGACCATTCCATGGGTTCCCATTTTATGAGCTTGTTACACTGGCCTTTTTTTTTTACACAAACCTTCACGAGCAAGGGAGGGGGGGGGCACTATTCATAAAATTCGTTTGTTTCACTAGTACTTTATAAAATGCGTGTACATTTAACGTATGACTGTACGATATGTAACGAATCTGGATAAAAATATTTTCTGATTCAAACTGTATATAATTATATTACAATTTTGATTATATCCTAGCAGTAGATATTATGAAAATTTTAGGTATGCCCAATAAGTATTAACATTTGGGTTCTGATTTAGTTTTTCTGTTTGTCCAGAAAGTTGATTTTCGATACAAGTGTAAACACAGGGATTTATCACGCTAATACCGTTTGCTGTATTTACTATTATATATATATAGTAAATACAGCAAACGGTATTAGCGTGATAAATCCCTGTGAGTGTAAAGTATCAATTTCAGCAACATTGATGAGTGCTCTTGTGACATCATGTTGCGCAGAAATGAAAATGGTTATAGATGCATGTACATATGTTTTGGTAATACATCGATAGAGACTTTTCGGTACATGTTTGAGTACACGGCCCGGTTATCCACACCATATTTCATGTTAGTTTTGTTGATGGCCATGTATACAATGTAAACTCTTCCCTCAGATGGATATTTTATTATTTATCATCGCTTGTATTCTGTGTAGCCGTTGTTTGCGTGTTTTAATGTTCTGGAAGTTGTCATTCGGATCAGATTTGTAATTTCGTTTATCTCTCCATTCTAGCTTTTTTCAAGAGACGGTTTGTCAAGCTGGACATTTTCTGTCACTACTGTTTGCTCTTTTGGGTGCCTATTCTTCTTTAAGGTTGAGTTAATATAATGCTAATACTATATCGATCTTATCTAATTTTCATATCAGCTAATATGACTTTAAATAAGCTGTTCCAAAGGGGGAATGAATTATAATTCTTTATTCATTTCCAAGCCTGCGTGTAGAATAGATAATCCTTAACTTTTTTCGAATGACCTCTCCTTGACATTGGACAGTAAAATATTTTTTTCTGTGACAGAGTAATAACTTTACTCTTGATTTAAATTCAATTGTCCGAGCATAATTACATGTAGAGTATAATGAATTCCAAGTTTACATGTAGAGAATGTTGATTTACATATTCTTGTATTAAATTATATTTTTATATTCAGTGTCTAGTGTTAAATTCCATTTAATAGTCAGTTTATATTTGGATAAATGTCAACATTACCGTAAAGAGATAAAAAATCTTCGTTAGTGTCCAATGAAATTTTAGGGGCCACTTTGTTAAATTAAAAACGATTAAATATATAGCATTTAATCATCAAGTGATTTCATTGAATTTAATTTCCAAATAGTAAAAGTAACATTAAAAAGGACTGAAAATTTAAAAAAAAACTTTGAAAGAGAATTCATACTTCAGCTTTTTTACGTCAGCTTCTACGTAGTAAGATGTAACTATATTTTAAAAATCCCGCACCCTAATAGAGTACTTCTGGTTAAAATTTATGCACATTTTCATAATTTCCCGACATATACCGATGATTTCATGATCGGGAATCTTCGGGGTGACAGAGTGAATCATTGTATGAGAAGTGTAATCTCTAATTTTAGCTGGAAAAGACTGTATAGCATTCTTTTTGAAGAGAATGAAAAGTCTTATCTCTGGTAATACATTAGGGGTCGAATACCTTTATCAACTATTAATACTAATACCTTAATCAACTAATTAATTAATTAATTAATACCTTAATCAACTATTAATACTGTTACCTGCTTTGTAGTGCCACTGTATTACACAGTGAGAGCAGAGCACCCCATCCGGGAGTTTTCCGTACATAGTTATTATTCCATTCTCCCTCCCTCCAACTTGGTATTTACCATTAACGGTATCAACTATTGGGATCGGAAACTTCTTAAAACATTCGAAAGAAAGGGGAGCATGGGACTGATTTAGTGGACAGAGATGGTATTCCATGAATCCTTTGTGGTTAGCTGTCAGATCGGCTTGAAGTGTTATGACGTCACCCATCTTGTATCGTCTGGTAAGAGTTCCGGTTGCGTATTTCCCGCCAGCCTCGTTTTCGCGCGGTTTTTGTTGATAAGGATCACCACAAAGTCCACATTTACCATCGAATTTGATCCACTGATTCTGAAATTAAGAATTAAAGATTCAAATTTGACGTTAAGAAATGTTCTATATAGTACTGATTCTGAAATAAAGAATTTTAAAAGATTTAAATTCGACGTTAAGAAATGTTCTAGTAAAGCTGTTAATTTGTCATTACCTGCTGTGTATTTCCGGATAAAGATCGCAGGTTGTGTATATATCATCCGGATATTAACCCCATTTGCAATTAATGAAACAGATCATCTGATGGCAGTCCAAAGACGCCTCCAGATGTGCACTATATATCTTCAATTTCTTATGTGCTGTTCAATATGCCGAAAGGCTTTAAATACTGTCATTGCTTAACCTGTCTTATAATGCCCTGTTCACATGAGTGCGCATTAAATCTAATTCGCATTAGATTTGATGCGCTTTATTCTAATGCGAATTAGATTCGCATTGCGTTCACACGACACATTCTAATGCGCATTAGATTTTGGTACATTTGCACTGAGAGCCATATAATTTAGATAGTAAAAAGGTCGAATGCATGCCTGTTTGTTGTTTTGCACTTAATAATTTACCTCTTCGTAAGTTTGGCTTATGCATGCATTGCATGACGTCATTGTGAGATAAAATGACGTCATAATATATTGTTATACCCTTGTCAGTATCTCTATATGATAACCCCATACGAAAAATGCCTATAAATTCGAATATTTGACCAAGCGGTCAATATTTACATCAATATTGGCCCTAGGGCAATATTTCAAAAAATATTGACCGATAAACGGTACATCGTTTGTGACGTCACGTCATTGATGACGCTATTAGCTCTACCTATTTTTCCGCGCTCTTTCTCTTATAGAAGAAAATGAACGTAAACATGCCGGGCTAATCGTTTCGTTGCTGCAATATTGATGTAAGGTATAACAAAACAATTATTGACTGGGAATTCGGGCAATATATGATTTGTTGGACCTTCAGACAAAATATAGCCCTCGGCCTTCGGCCTCGGGCAATATTTTATCTTCAGGTCCAACAAATCATATATTGCCCTCATTCCCAGTCAATAATTGTATAATGTTACTCTACGTAAGTTAAGAGACGCAGTACAGTTACTTAGAGTGTTCATTGTGAATGAAATCAAGTATTTTTACCTCTTATTCTATGTTTCGAGGTCCAAGGGTGATTAAAAGTGCCCAGTTATGATGGAAATGTACTGTAGAATTCTAGTAAATCATATGCGCATGCGCCAGATTTAATGCGAATTAGATTCGCTTTGCGTTCACACGGCAAAATCTAATGCGCATTAAATCTAATGCGAATTAAACTAATGCGCATTAGATTACTCGTGTGAACGCAGCTAAAATCTAATGCGCATTAAATTCGATTTAATGCGCATTAAACCCGTCGTGTAAACAGGGCATTATTGAGGATGAGAGCTCTTCAATTTGGATGTTTACCAGCCCGTGCACTTGTTTTGCACAGTTGAAGTGTTGAATATCAATATGTTGTCTTGGCTGTCCCTGTTTGTTAGTTGGTCCGCTTGGTGTGAAAGTTACAATGCATCTACAGTCTCGTTCGGCCAAGATGTTTATGAATATTAGTTTGTTCACGCAACTTATCATACTCGAAGTTGCAAGCGCGGTCAATATAGTGTTTTTTTTCAAATCTTATTCTGCCAGCATACCCACTAAACATAAATCAGCTCAAGCAAGTACTTCTGATTTTTTTTTCTACTTCAAGGAAACAAACCGATTTCATTTCATGGCTTTTCTGAAGATGAACCTTCCAGCTTCATTTCTGGGAAATTTGACCACTTGTTCTCTTTTCGTTAACTTTTCCAGATTTGAAAACATTAATTTTTAAAGAATTTTTTTCTTTGCATTTGTGTATAAAAATGAATAAAGTAGACAATATTTGTCAATTTTCATCCGTTTTGGAGATAGGAAGAGGATGTTCTTTTCAAGAGATTTCATTATTTTGGCTTTCTGAATAGCGAATACTTAGTTATGGTGGGTGACAATTTATAAACGGATCTAGCTTTACCACGAGACGTTATTGTTGACCTTATTTTGGAAAAATAGAAATCATTTTGACAAACTACGAGATGTCGGGGAGGATTGACCTAGATTTCCTCTTGCACCCCCCTTCCAGACCATATAATAGTGTGTATGTAGAAAACGATATGGGACAGAGAGTAATGACTCGAGAAATACTATACTATAAACACTTGACATTTATTTGCTAAGCAAAGACAGACGATTTATAATTAATTGTTTTTAGACATTTATCTCTGGCGATGCGCCTTCACATTTCCTATACCAGTGATATATATGATTTATAGTGTACGGCATGTAATAAATATGAATGTCTTATATTGAAACAGACTCTGAAGATGTCGACAGTTCTCATATATTTTCATATATACTTACATCATGACGATCCGATTTCAAAATCTAGTGTCTTTGTGCATAATAAATATTGCTTTCGGTTTAATTGAAATTATACTTCCGGTAATTTTTAAGATAAAACTAAATAATGAAATTTATGTAAGAAGTGCTTAAGTCTGTGTGTACTGCCCGTTTGTTTTCTGTATATGGACGGATCTAGAAAATTCTTCGAAGGGGTGGGGTGCGGAGAGGGGGAGGGAGTTTCCAAGCCGTCAGGAGAAGTCCAAACCAAATGATATACGTAAAAGCATTAATTTCATACTACAAGTCTCTCTGATCTACTTTTAGCACATCATGTCCACTTTTGGAGCTCTATATCTACCTTCGATGACGTCACATTGAGTAGATATAACGTCTGAGCATTTCATCGAAGTGCGGTTTGAGCCAATCAGCATCTTTCATGTCTATGAATATGACATACATTTGTATCTTTATATCACAGCCAATTGTGTCTCATATGAAACTCATGTGAAATTTACATGAAATTTACGTAAAAGTTCACATGAAATTTAATTATGTGAAATGAGCACGAACATGAAATTTACATGAAAATTTTCACATGAAATTCATGTGAAGTTTCTGACATGAATTACATGTAAAGTCAATTTTGCATGAAGCTCACAAAGAAAAATTCATGTAAAATTCATGTGAAGTAAATTCATGTGAAATTCATGTGAAATTTTTATCACATAAATTGTATGTAAAATTTATATGAAATTTACATGAACTTTCATGTGAAATTTACATGATGCTCATTTCATATGAATTCCATGTGAGGCACAATTGGCTGTGTATGTCAAAATCATAAATACTCTACTTATTCAACATTGCAAAATCCCAGCAACATCTCAGTCACCACCTACGTAATTTATTGAATAAGTTGAACGTGCATAGTCTCCATTCCTGTCAAGACTCTCTCTCGGTAAACAATAATTTTCACAACTATCAAAGCAAAAATGGATACAGGAAGCGAAGTTATACACCCCTTTGATGCGAAAGACGTCAGTAATGTTCTCGCTAACGCACAACAGAATATGAAACTGGTGTCAACGACTGTACTTTAAGAGTACATGCAGTAGTACTATGTACTTTTCTTCTTTTATCTGATTACATGTTCGTCTTAAAAAAAAGAAAACAAAAAACAAACAAAACAAAACAAAACAAAACACCCACACAAAAGAACCAAAACAAAACAAAACATATGGCATATGTAAACCAAATTATGTTCACCAAACAGACATGTTCCGGATAGTCAGCCTTCACCAGTAGTTCACGATTTTACTACAGAATATATAATAAACACGTGTATTGTATACCCACTCTCGGTATTTCAAGGGTTTTTAAAAATATAGTGTATATATACATGTTGTCAATGTATAACACATTGGGATTGATTGGTGTATAATACAAGTATTAGCTTTTACAAAAAGCTTGCCGGCAGTTAGCTGACATTAAATGTTGTAAAATTCCAGTAAGGAAAAAATGGAATAAACAATTTTTATTCTTGTTAGACCAATCGCACATTTCCGGGCTTTTCCGTTTTTATTTCCGAGTCAAGCTACGGAAATTTCCGAGGATCTGTGATTTGTTGTAGGACGTATCGGTACAAAGACTTTTCGATGCATCTTTCGGAAGAAAATGCACTGATACGATATGACTTTCATTTGTCAAGTCATCTAGACTCTTTAGCCGACCTGATGGAAGCATCTTATGCACAGATTCAGAATAACCTTGACGAATATTTGCATATTTTGTAGTTGTCCACCAATCATATTGCCAAGAGTTATTTTATCCGTGCAAGTATGTCACGATTGATTACAGTATACCGGCAGTCATGACTGCCGGTAATTAATAAAGCCAATTGGTAATTTTTTAGACCTGATAAGATGCAGTACTTGTCTGGAGATAAAATGTACAATTTTTCGACAGCACTTATGAATAATAGATGTCGCCACTGGTCTTTACTTTACGTTCGATGAAATTGCAATTAATTTTTCTTCACTTCCGCATGCGTGATCTTTTATCGATAATATAGTGTGCGGCGATTGAGTCGTTATTTGAAATCAACTATCAGGTATCAAACAGAGGAATTTCAATGAAATACTTGTCTGTCTTCCTCAATGTCCATCAAAAATTGAAGGTAAAAAAATTATCTGATAAACATGATAGACGTAAGACATAACTTGTTAAAAAGATTGATGGCTAAGGTTGTACCAAGCGTAATCAGAGAAAACTTGGACTGCCACCTCGGTGCGGTTTGTGATAGCGGGGTCCTGATACGCACTAGAAACCAGGACTTGATATTGCAATCATTTCCTTTGGGTCATTATTTGTCCGACAGTGTTAATATCGCCTGTCATGTCCCGGTACTTGATATTTGACATTGAAAAATATCTTTACTCAGGTTTGTACGGACGGTCAGTGGTACTGGATATTTGGAATGTATGTCTTGCAAAGCATGAATTATTTGTACATATGTATTGATAATTCGCTTTATTGTACTTGACTGCAAACCTAAGTCATAGTCTGTCTACTGATATTTTCCTTTTTCGATAAGATATAAGAGCTCGCTTGATCGACTGAATTTTGATTTTTTTTTCACATCTGAAAAAGTGGCTGGGAAAAAACAAAAGCAGTACTAGTATCAGCAACAACAACAAAAGTAGAACTAAACATAACAGCAGTAACAGAGACTGTAATAACGACAATAACAACAGTAACAAAAGTAGTTACATCAAATGTAACATAAATATTATAAGTAACTTCAAATCTTACACAAAAATACCAACATCGGCAGTTACAAGTTACAAAAACAGTTACAACAACGGAAAAAAACAATAGATGAATACTCTATGTAACATCAATAACAATTTAGGGAAAACAACAGTAACACAGTGAGAAACCGTAGCAAGAGCAACATGAATACTTTAACAGCAATAACACAAACGTTCTTTATATATAAACTATTCTAAATGTAACAGCAGCCGTAACGACATCGAGAGCGCGTATACCGTGACAAGATTATTCTACATCAAGGCAATGAAAATCAATACAAATGAGTGAAAACGCTGTACATAGATAAAAAATTGCAATTAAAATAATTCTTTGTAGAAATCCGATTGAACCTTATTCCTTTAATAGGCAAGCGTCATCTGTATCAAATTAAAATGACAGATGAAGTCCGACAAAAATATTAATATGTTCAGTTTCAGACAGTCATTTGATTCATCTGATTTTCGCAATTATAGCTGTATATAGCTTTACATATATGATCGGGTTTCAATTTTATAAAAGTAATTCCGTATCATATATATGAATTCACCAATTAATCTGAATACTTCATTACTGAAATATATCTATTTTGTAGCTTTACTACATTATACTAATATGTCATCAGTTATTATAATATCTTCATTAGTTGTGTGGTCGAAAATTACGGACGTCAGAAACTAAGCGTTGTTATAGACCCAAGACTTACATGTAGTTTGAAACTAAAGAAACTGAATCTAATTGATTTCCACTAAAATACATATACCAAAGGAGCAGACAGTTTAATTATGAATTTTAATGGTTAAAATCGCACTGAACAGGCAAAAAAAAAAAAAAAAAAAAAAAAAAAAAAACCGAAGAAGTAAAGAGACCCAAAAAATAAATTTATCCAAGGAACAAGCAAACAAATCAATAATAATAAAAAAAAAAAAAAGATTAAACGAAAGTTTACAAATAAAATTACAATTCAGCAATAAGTTAAATTGTATCACCGTGATCGAAAATTAAAACAAAATTAAACAAAAAATCTAATTCATAATGCAAAATGTTACCTCGTATCCACCACAATTTAATTCGTTATCGTTCGGATTGACCGGTGTGTTGAATCCACGTCTCCACATTGTGGATCGACCGGGTGGCTCCCACAACATACCATGTCCGTAAACTGATTTCAAAGTAACCAACGTAACCACAAACACACAAACCAGCGTCATTTTCTTTTTTTTGCTCTGCGTTTATGATCCAGGAACCATCTCTATCACCGTTAATTTTTTTCCGCAACGTAAATTCCTTAACGTCACTTTATTGCCATACTATTAAATATCAAGTCGGTCATTAATTAATTCCTAACATTTCATTCGTGAAATTATATTTATTATACTTCAGGACTTGACAATCAGAGAAAAGGTGGTATGAAAATTCCATGTCGCTCTGCGCTTTCCGAATCTTTAACGTCTGTACGTACACGGGGGGTGTTGTGTTCACGTCACCAAAATCACATATTCCTCTTATATGAACACCGTTTGTTAATTTCCGACATCGATACACGAAAAAAGTGATGAGTGTAACGCAACTGTCATTAATTAATACCTGGTCGTGCTAATTACACATCCTCTACATTAAAGGCTTCCGATGGGACCCTATACTGATCATGTAAGGTAATTAACATGGGTCGGGACAGTAAATCTAAACGGTAACGACACGTATTCGCTGACCCGTCCTGGCCACAATGCTTGTACTCTTGTGGGCATCAAACAGTTTTCTTGTGTTACTTGCAATGAAAGAGATATTAAACACTTTTGTTGTTTATTAATAGATTAATTAGGAGGGGGATGACCTAAATCATCAAATGTCTCGATTAAGAAAGATCTGGTTTGTTCTAGTTATATATATATAAAAAGAATAAATTTCGTGATTTTCAAGTTACAGTGAAGGTTTAAGGTCGCCATTCGTAGGATCTTCGGTTTTCTTTTCATTTCTTACTTCTTTTTCTACCTTTACTTTTACTAAAAACGAGCTACTTGCAATAATTACATTGAAATGTATGTAGGTGTCGCCACTAACCTACTGATTTATCTGAAATTATCTTGCTCTGCGTATAGATAGATCATTGCAGGGGCGGATACAGGATTTTACTTTAGATGGGGCGTGGAATATATCAATAGGCCTCCATTTCTTTAATTGTTATGTTTACATTAAATATCAATAGTTTTGTATAAAGCTTATACATGTATATGACATGGCTTCTTCAAAGACTTTAAAAATAATCAGTATAATGTACTTCATATAATATCGTATAGTTGTATATATATATTGAGCAAGCTTCAATTAATCTACAAATTGTTTTGAAGCCCCCTCCCCCAGACCCTTTTCATTGTACCTTAAACTGTTATATGAGTTTTATGTACAAAATTATATTGTAAAAAAGCTTTTATCTCTCTCATAAGAAGTGAATAAAACTTAGGCATAAAAATAAGTAATACATGTACTTACAAATTTGAGCACAAATGCAGTACTTCTGTAATAATTGATAAAATCAGACAACCTTGTACACAAAGACATCACTTGATAGAAAAAAATTTTTCTTGCTTCAACTTTGCCTGAAAAAATAATTTTGCCCCGAACCGAGGCGAAAAAAAAAATCTTGCCCCAATACCCCCCCCCCTCCGAAAATCAAATGGACAGTGCCTTAAATTCATGATTGGGAATCCCTCGAAAGCCGAATTCTTTTTGCGTTTAAATTTTTAGATTTTAGATTTATAGACTCAACTCACTCCCCAGATTTTCGTCAACATCCGCGCATAAAATCTCGTGACATTACGCAGATCAGCATGCCCTTTTCTCAGATGATACATACGTATTTTTCGGGGGACAAGCCAGGTCAACTGTATCAGAACATGATTGCAAGTTGACCTCGAAATAATTGCCTATAATAACAAGGTATCTCACAAAATATCTTTGCTACATTTTTTACCTACAATAAATCAGGTATACTTGTCAGTTTTACCGCATGTTACATTGCACACCTTATTGCGGGAAGTTGTGCAATCATGGCGTTTTGTGGGGAGGTTGTGCCGTGGGCATGCACTTCATTGACCAATAGAATCACCGCAAACCCCAAAACATCACGCCGGCGCAAAAGTTCTCTTGATTACCAAAATATTTCTTTCATCCTGGTAAGTAGTGTAAAATATATTTCACAAATAAAATACATTTATGCCATAAAATAAAATGACACCAACATCAATAAGGAATAATTTCTCAACTCGTGTAAAATATAACGATGGTTGGAGGAAAACATTGCAGCTTTGCTGTTTTGAGCAGGAACCATTTTTTTTTCATCATCAACGACTTGAGTATGACCTTGACATATGAACACAAAATCAATAGCGCATTATGGGCATATCCTTACTTGTCTTTATTTGGTGCACGTGTAAACTCCGCCATGAAATTGATTTCCGTGCCATAAAAGACAGGGGAGAGTTTCAAATTGAAAGATTTCTAACCAAAATCTTGACTGCATACTAGGGAACACATTTGGGACTTTCCATGATCATAGATCACCATCTTACAAAATGCACATACTCTGAACCGGAAACCATTTTCAATCATCAATAGACAATACACTATGACCTTCACCTTTTAACCCTCAAATCCACAAGGCACATCCGTAGCACATGTAGAGCAGTAATTACCATGATGTTAGGTGCTCAATCTCTTGCATTACGCAAACCATTTTCAATCACCAAAGCCCCATGTCATTGACCCCAACATTTTTAAAAGGTCGTATCCTTGACTACTTGGGAACAACAAAAATCAAGGAAGTTTTATTATCATGAAGTGCAATTATTATACACATTCCATTTACATTTGGAAAACCGGTTTAATAACCATTGCCCTACGACCTTGAACTATCGTCCTCTAGGGTGTATCCTTTACAGAATTGAACATATCTATGAAGTTTCATGATCAATAGCGGAGCACTAGAGTACACTGTTATGATACAAAAAAACTTTTGGCTACATTGCATGCATATTTTTTTTTCATAATGCCAGAAAATATTTATGACCGTTTTAAATCTTGATTTCATATTACCGACACCAGACATCACATCATTTGGCAAAATTTTGAATTGTGACGTCACATCTGATCGCACTGTCTTGAAGCACCTTGATGTGTTGTCATGCTTTTAATTTGACGTCACAATGAAAATATCGCCATAGTTTGTGATGTCTGGTGTCTGTCCGCCTTATGAATATATTGGAAAATCAGCAATTAGCAACCAATAATAGGACTCGTCAATTTTTTTTCAGTTTCCACCAAACATCTCGGCCATTATACATGTACATCTAAGAAAATATGTATTATAGAATGTGGAGGTGTTAGCTATACTTCTATACATAGATTTATATTATTGCTTGACCAATATCTGTCACTAGTAGTTATATACTATTACTTTATTGATCACCTTTGTATTGTTAATTAGATCTTTGATCAGTGGACAGGTTTTTGTCCGAGCAATGACTTGTTTACAAGGTCGTGGTCTGACCTAGAAAAAGGAGAACTTCAAGGTTGTATCCATGGCAAATTAAAGAAGCGGTTATGTACAAGTAGCTCAGTTTAATTAACCTCTTTGACTGTTGGCAAAAATGTAAGTACATGTACATAAATTTGCCATATAACCAACCAACAACCATCGTGATGCATTCACTATAAGTTCAAGGTATGACCAAATTTTGTGATGTCTGGTGTCTGCACTGCCCTTTTACTAAACTTACTTGAAAAAATAAGCTATTATTATTCAAGAAGTGAAAACCTGATTTCAAGGCAAGTTGAACTCCAGATTTGAAATTAACATGATTAAGGAGTCAGATGTCCTCAACCAGTTATTTTTTTCAGTATGCCTGTTTTTCTTTTTTTTTTTTAAAGAATATGTAATTGTTATCAAAATGTAAGCAACATGTTATATAATCAAGACATAATTCATTTAAGACATATCAACTTAAAAAAATAAGAATGAAACATTTAATATAATGTTGTATGCATGTTTATTTATTTCATGATTTATTATACATGTATATAATCAATACTTTATGAGTCATGCTGCCTGTTTGCTTTTAATAGTCACAATATTTTATCTATAGATATAAGGACAACAGTAACATTATCGGCACTCAGTCTCAGTACAGCTTCACTAGCCAGCTTTCCACAGGTCCTCTGATACGGAGATTCTTCTGGGCTCTCGTTATTGCTACTCGATTCTTCCTGTAGAAAAGAAAGATGATACTCAGGAACAAATGAAGAACACAATTTATTGAGCAAATCGATTATCTGTAACTGAAATAAATTGTAAACTTCATGCAATTAATTCTAAAATTAATCAGACTTGCTTGTTGTTATGATTTTGGCATAATTTTTATGATTTTTTACCTACAAATTCCGTCTTTTCGATTTTACATGCTATGTTCGATTTGTGCAGGTACAAAATAACGTAAAAGTATTGTGACATCATTAAATTCCTTTGAAAACATCATATTTGTAACCCTGTTTGCCTGAATTTCATGCTGGTTTCCATAAAAATTGATGACGTCACAATGTGTTGATGTCAGATACCGGCACAAATGGGAAGTAACTCTGTATTTTGAAAAGACCGAATACGATCTACACTTTTGCTGCTCATTTTTACGCCTTAAACATATTTCCAATCAGAATGACTTTTGAAAATATTTCAAACAAATAAATAGACTCGCCTATTTAAATTTGTTGTAAGTTGAGGGTTTGGTATCCTATGAGCAATAGTGCATGTAATTATGTAAATTGTGCAAGATTTGTAAAAATGTCAAAGCAGGAAAAGATTAATATGCTTTTGTTCTCAACATTTATACAAACAATTTTTTATATTACGCTTAACTTCCCTAAATTACATTTTCTTTCACAAATTTTTACCTCCTTTGTAAGAAACAGGTAGGCAGATTTGATAAATCAAGATGCTACATGCAATTCATCCTTGCAAAGTTTGCAATGGAGTAAATTCAAAGTATGAAATATTCAAAAATAAAATTAGGCAACCTATCCATGGAGGTAGGAAGGTTACACAGTAATGGCTAAATCCATAAATGTATTCGCTATTTTCGAAAACCAGAGTTACTTCCCATTTGAGATAGTATCTGACATAGACTGATTATGATGTCATGAAATTCTATGGAAACAGTCCTTACGTCTGGGAAATGACGGTATAAAATCGACGTTACCATACAATTTTCATGACCGTTGACGTCACAATGGTTTTACGTCAGATACCGTCTGTAAGGGGAAAAAACTCTGTATTCCGCAAAGACTCAATAAAGAACACTAACTACAATGTATACTTTCATTTAAGCATAATTCATATTTTAGCTAATTTTTTGGCTGTTAAGAGGCACAAATTCAATACATGTACTGTGCAAAATTCCCACTGAAAGTGGGTTCCAGAAATAGCTGCTTTATGTTTTGGGAATAGATGAAAGTCTGATGGAGCAAGATCAGGTGAATAAGGCAGATGTTTCAATCAAATTAAAGCCACAATCATGAATGGCAGCCATGGCAGTGACAGACTTGCGAACAGGAGCATTGTCCTGATAGAACAACACACCTTTAACTAGTGAGTTTTCCGTGGCGCTGAAGTTTAAAATTTTCCTGCAAGGCCATACAAAATTAATGTTTAGTTTGACGGGCACTTTTTGAGAAAAAAAAATGAGGGAGGCAGGTTTTTTTTTTTTTTTTTTTTTTTTTTTTTTTTTTTTGCAAACGTGAAATTTGATGAACGTAATTTATCTTTTAACCAAATTTCTACTTCAAGTGTTTTGATGCTGAAAATACCTTAAAACTTAAATATAGTATGAAGTGGTAATGTTGAGTTAGTGCATTGATTTACAAGATAACCCAACGTCTTCTTGTAATATAGTAATTGCATTTCCAAATCTGAAGTTTGCTAGATATTCTATGATTTGGTCACACTTATTATATGTATCATATGACAGACGATGTCCTATGACAGACCAGCTTGAAGATGTATGTTGTACATCCAATTTATGCTAAAAAAGATCACCAATCTCTAACCGTGGCCCTGTGTAAGGTTAAAACTTCAAATGACGTTAACATTTTGTGAACTACTGCTTTTAGGCGCAACTAAGTGAGTGAAAATAGTTATAGTTGCTCAGTGCTTAGACCGAAAATTTGACCCTTGACGTCGACAGAAGAGGAGGGAAAATACAAAGAAACATGTCCAGGGATTGGGAAGGCCCATTCTGATAGGAAATGTCCCATAAAATCGGCAGCTCGCTGCGCCCTGGTGCCATTATTCTACAGCGTCCATTTTTGGTTTTTAAATCTATCTAAAAGTTCTGTTCTCGTATTTACGTTGTAACGTAGATCTACACAAGGAGCAGTAATACAGAGATCGCAGCTTTCTGTACATGGCCAGTCAGAACTCTGAATCACAAAATTCTTCTGTCCACTGACATTTGAAAGGTTCTTTGCTATTTTGATACAATATTGATTTTTCTCCAACATTCTTTTTTATCCTCGTTCTGTACCCGAGATCTAAATCTCCAACATCCACTAACGTATCTTATCTACGTTAAGGTACTTGTGTATGCGTTCGTTCGTAAAATTATCATGTCATTTTTTAAAAGTGGTCAGTCAATGGGTAGAAGTTGAAGAAAAAAAAATTGTACAGAAATGTCTTCCCTAATACCAACAAAGCTGAAAATGAAGCTGTCCATACGTGGACACGAAATATTCAAGAAAGGTGGGTGAAAGTTTCGTCTTGGCTGTTCTGTGATCCATGCTAAAAATGTACTGTAAAATATTCATTGGAAATGGTAAAATTGGGAATCTCGCGACAAAAAAATGTGCTAACGTCTGATGCATAATGCATGCATATGCAAAGCTTTTCGAAAATTGATCAATTTTGGAGTGGCCCTTTCGTGAGGAAAGATGGTCCATTGTTTTTAAGAATAGCCCATTGAAGTCCAAGTGGAAGGGGCCATCGTCCCATTGAGCAAGTTTGCCTTCCCGATCACTGCATGTCTGACAATTTAGTTTGAATTTCAACAACGATTACACAAGGGTACCCTGATCGATTCGTCATCCCTTTTCACTGTCGGACTTGAGCAATGTCGCAACCTAAAATGTAATAACAACCTAAAATGTAATAAACTGGATTTATTACATTTTAGGTTTTTACATTTTAGGCTGAACCATCCAAACCTGAAATACAATAACGACCTAAAATGTAATAAGTTTTAAGACAACCATAGCCATTAAACATCAGTTTGTTTGTTTATTTTTCTATCTGTAGGTAACTCTGTGTACATATACTTTCTGGATTATGTTTGTGAACAAATCTTGATATTCCTTACATTTGACGATGATGCTCAGGATTTATTTCTTTTACTTTGAATCATAGTTACATCTTTAAAAGTCTTTGACAGATTAATGAAGTGAATTTTCAAATCAAAACTTAGTCTTTAGAATTTATTACATTATAGGTTATTACATTTTAGGTTGACCATCCAAACCTAAAATGTAATAACAATACAAAATGTAATAAATTTAGAAGACAACCAAAGATATTAAACGTGAGATCTGTTTGTTTGTTTGTATATCCGTAGGTAGTAGCTATGTGTACATATAAGTCTATGTCACGCTCTATTTCTTTCTTTTTGGGGATGTTAGTTGAAATATTTTGACATTCCGTACACTTTACGGTGACGATTAGGGTTGATTTTAAGCTTGTACTTCTTCGACATTAAATCATATTCACATCTTTTAAGGTCTTTGTCGGATATATGAAGTAAAATTGCAAAAAAAACTTTGTCTTCAGAATTCATTACATTTTAGGTTGACTATTCAAACCTAAAATGTAATAAAATAAAATGTAATAGATTCTGAAGACTAATTTTTGATTTGCATTTTACTTCATTAATCTGACATAGACCTTAAAAGGTGTAATTAATATATATATAATAAGTGTCTGAAATTGTGTTTTGTGACGGGTATGCAACACAAATCAATTACATTTATCGTATATCGCTAACGCGCATTATATGAACGATAAATGTAATTGATTTGTGTTGCATACCCGTCACAAAACACAATTTCAGACACTTATTCTATATATATGCGCCACTATTAATAGTGAACAAAAAAAATCCTGTCATGAAACCCCCTGTTTCTATATTTAGAGCTGGAATGTGTATCTAGGTCGCCGGGTGGACGATTTTAGGACGGAACAGCCGACATGTGCAGATAAATTTAGAACAAAGACAAATCATCACTTTTCAACAATTCATTCGACTCAGTTTAATATATTTTATGTTAACAATGCTAGAAATAATAAACATAACATAAAAGTTCTAAATTTGAACATGAAACTGACAATCCATCTAGGGACTACTTTCTTCGCGAACGTTTGTCCGTATTGTGTTATGCGCCCCTGGCCCAGCTGATAGCGCGGGTCGTTCAAAACATGTGTACTCGAGGATTAGAATGTGAATCACTTTCCAAATGAGAAGTTACAGTTATTGAACACCGAGTTGGACAAAAATCCAGAGCTGTGATTAAATGCCCGGACATCAAAAGCCATACTATGTCCATTATTGCTCTGCTGGTAAGTACTGCACGTATTTGTCGAACTGCCACGATCACGAGGTTGAGAAGCTGCATTTTCGATGGGGAAAAGAGGAGGTCTGGGAGTTGTTATCGCCGTATTCGGGTCCTGGGTACTTTGAAGGGGGACTACAGAAAGCTCTTCGCCCAAAGCTGAAGAAAGTGTGGCCGAAAGTCTTCTTTTTTGTTCCTGGCTGACTGTTCTGTTGTAGGACCGAATGCTGCTTTCACTTGTGTGATCTGACAGGAACATGATGTGTCTTGCTTCAACATCAGCATCATTGAGGTACTGAATTGCTGTGGCCCTCACGCAGTGATTGGTATAACGTACATTGGTATTCGCAGATTTACTAATATCGGGCATAAAATTGCTGAACGTACGCTGACTCAATGGTTTGGCTGTAAACCAGAATGTAGTTGACACTGGCTTATATAGCGCATCAGCATTATACTGATTAAATAGCTTCTGTGCCTGTGGGTCGGTCCTCGTTAACATAAGTCGCAGCATCCGTACTGGACATAATGCCCCCCCAGTAGCATACATGACTTTACCACTGTTCTCTGCTTTGTCCCCTGCTCCATCTGAAAATAAATAATAATAACATAAGTTTTAACTTTTATGATTTAAATTAGTTCAGGTACTGAAAATAACACACAATTTTTCATTATGCAAAACAGAATTTGTATGACATTTTAAAGATTCATAATATGAGTCTTATGAATATTATTGTGGGAAAAATATGCACTCTTGTTGTATTTATCATAGAAAATATGTCAAACTTCAATAATGACAATTAATTTACCTTGATGATTTTTTTGCATGGTCTCATGTACAAGCATGACAAATTCCCCTTGATTGTCACTTTGGAATGAGAAGGAATGGGGGGTCAGTTGAAAATGTGTCTCATTTCCACGGGTTACGAAGTGAAATGCAATGGAAAACCAAACAAAGTGGCGAAGAACAACAGGGTTGTCTGATGCTGCAAGGAAGTACTGACGTATAGCGTTCATATCATCCATGTTGATGATCTCCTTATGTTTAGTGGGAAGTGATGCTCCTGACTTCACTCTCTCCTTCAGCAAACCACTAAATACTCTGTTTGCAGCTTTGAATTCTGTGTCACTCACAATGTTAATGTTACGTCCAATGTTTTGTAGATGTCTATTGATACCTGCACGAATGTTCTTAAGTGTGTTTTTGTGGTACTCTTCTTTACCCTTTTCATTCTTTTATGGTTTAGCTGAGCAGTAGAATCTCATCAATATATCAGCAAGGGCATGGGTGGGCACTGTCTCAAAATCAATCAGCTGGCCACAGACTTGAACACTCCAGTCTGCAAATAGATGATGGTCCATATATTAACTTGCAAAAACAGTTGAACCATTTGTGTAAAGATTCATTAGATTTGAAATTTACAAAGTGATTTCTACATATTTCAGTCTGCTAGATATTGTGAAAATTCAGGACATTTCCTCCCAATATTACTGTGTATAGATTTACATACATTATGTACATGTACTACAATTTTGATACACAAATTTACTCATCAAGTGTACAAAAAAGCTAATTGGTTTAAAATTAGCATTTACTATTTACCTTGAATGATTTTCATACACCACTTTGTGTTGAACTTGGTTGATTTTGATTGTGTCGAGTCATAGTAATGGGAAATTTCTTCCATTGTAACCTCATGGAATCTGCCTTGATTTTCCTTTTGTACATTGTGTAGATTCATTTGTTCAGTTTGCGGTTCCTGTTCATTTTGCGATTCCTGTTCAGTTTGGGATTCCTGTTCAGTTTGTGGTTCCTGTTCAGTTTGTGGTTCCTTTTCGGACTCGGTTTGTAGTACTTGTCCTTTTTGTGATCCTGCCTCTCCTGAAACTTCATTTTCTGCTTGATTTGCATCAATCTGATGGTCCATTTGATTAAAATTTAAAGAATTCAACAGTTTTTCTTCATCAGAATCACTATCCAGTATGTCTAATTTGAAAATATCATCAATATTTCCGATATAGAACAAGGAATCCATCATTGATCGGCAGTGCTGATCTTTGATCGTATGCTAAGGCAGACGTTCTGGGCTCACAAGTTGTTAATTTCATGTATCTAAGTGTAATTTCATGTATCTAAGTATATTTTTATTTATATAAATTCAAGAAACATTGCATAAAACCACGAAAATGATATTTTATTTCAAGAGAGTTTGCTTATTCTGTGCAGTTATCAGGGATGAGAGAAGAACGAATATAGAAGTAGTTCTCATTATGTATCACTACGCGCTTTGCTGTGTAATGACGTCACGAGTTGTATTACACGAATTTGAAACGTACACCTCTTCAATGGTTTTATCTCAGCGAATTACAATGATTGTGCATATATATATGATTGAAAGTCGAAGAAATACACGTTTAAAATCATTTCTGAGCGTCACCGTCAAATGTAAGGAATATCAATATATTCAAACATCATCCAAAAAGGAGAAATAGAGAGTGACATATGTAGCTTGATCTGCACAGACAGTAACTTACGGATAGACAAACAAACAAACATACAAACAGATCTCACGTTTAATGGCTATGGTTGTCTTGAAAATTTATTACATTTTAGGTTGTTATTACATTTTAGGTTTGGATGGTCAACCTAAAATGTAATAACCTAAAATGTAATAAACTCTGAAGACTAAGTGACAAATATGAGAAAAAAATCATATGCCTCTGAAGTAGTACACAATCGTTAATCAAAAATCATCTAACCAAGGACATACAAAACCAGGATAAAACCAGAACTAAGGCAAATGAACAGATAGAACAGGTGCCCATAAAGAGTGAGCATCTCCTGCTTGCATGCAACACTCGCCATTTCAAGTCGGTATAAAGGACACAATCCGCAACTCCCACAAAGGAAGACAAACGTATAAATTTGTATGTCATGGCATAAAAGATCTACGTCATTTATGTCATTTATGACTCTGGACAAGGGGACGTCATAGTGTGTTTCCATTTCATTTGATTTACATTTCACTTCATTAATCTGACAAAGACCTTAAAAGATTTAAATATGATTAAAAGTCGAAGAAAAACAAGTTTAAAATCAGTTATGAGCGTCATCGTCAAATGTAAGGAATATCAAAAAAAAAAAAAAAAAAAAAAAATGGGTCCTTTTAATAGTGGGCGACGCCCCAAGATATTTTAACAAACATCATCCAAAAAAGAGGAACCAGAGAGTGATATAGCCTTATACCCATGGATAGACAAACAAACAAACTAACTAATTGAGATCTCACGTTTAATCTTTATGGTTGTCTTAATAATTTATTACATTTTAGGTTGTTATTACATTTTAGGTTTGGATGGTTTACCTAAAATGTAATAACCTAAAATGTAAAAAATCCAGTTTATTACATTTTAGGTTGTTATTACATTTTAGGTTGCGACAGAGCAAGTTGTCTGCAAATTTGAATTTCTATCCCGCGGAAATTTTGAAGTTTCTGCGATGTGCTTAGGGTTTAATTGACCAGTTTATTTGTAACGAAATTACGATCGCGTAGTATTTCTGCCCCTCCCCTCGATCTCGTCACCGGCGTTCCCGGCTGATCAATCTGACGTAAACTGTGAGTTCTAAACAAAAACGTTTTCAAATTTCTAATGAATTAAATAATTTAACTGATAAAGAATAATGCTCTTGCATATTATCACAACAGAGTCAAGTATCATTTTACGTTACGTTACCTCGTCCATGATATGGAATATACGCGTGGTCGCGATTACTGTACAAACAACAATTGAATACGGTAGCTCGGGTAAACAATACTATTATATGTTAACAAGTATTGAGTTACATCTTTACAATTTATATATTTAGTGAAGTAAAGAATATGTAAACAAACAATTTGTATTAGCACGACGATGTCCAATATTTGACTACTTATAAATTATGGTAAAACACGCGATAAAAATCAGAAATGCGGCGGGTTTTTAGGCAATGCGGCGGTGCCCGTCAAACGAAATTTTAATTTTTCTTGGCCTAACTATGCTATTGATGTTTGTCCTTTTTGGAGATAATCTATCAGCAGAATACTTTCTACAACCCAGAAAACCAAGGCTCACAACAAATCAATCAGCCCTCGTAATTTGTATCTCTTTCGTCTTTACATGCAGTATTTGGCCTTCAGCACAATTGAATGACAATGTACTGCTCAAAACTATGGCATGTAATTTTACAAATTATAATTGATTGTGTGTTGGCTAAATCATCATAGACAAAAAGGATCTTAATGAGCATTGACCTGAAAGGGGCCATATTAATCAGTGGCAGATCCAGCCCCCGGCAATGGGTCAAGGGGCGAATTTTGGCGATTTTTACTGAAAATGGGCTAAAATATAGGGGTTTTTGGAAATTTTTGGGTCAGTGTCAGACACCCCCTCCGCACCCCCTGAATCCGCCACTGTTAATAATATAGTTGTACACATACATGTACAGTATAATGTGAAGTTCATAAAATTACTTGCCTGCAAACATTTGTTGGTAAATTTGATACATTCTTCAGGACTAAATGTTTTCCACAACCCATCACAAGCCAAAACTATGTAGCTAAAATGAAAAGAGGACATGAAAGTTGAATGTTTGCAAAATTTTAAAAAGCTTTAATGCTTGTTTTTGGTAAATTAGAAACTATAAAAACCTGACTTGATTGTAACAAAGTAATGATTAATTCTATATCAAAGATAAGCATCTTTACATGTTTGTACTTCCCTATTCTCTTTTGTGAGCATTTTGAGAAATAACCTAATTATTTGGCAGTAGATTGGACCTATAAAATGTAGAAGCTTAATCCAGTCAAAATACCTTCACATAATGCCATGTATAAAATTTGAGCTCAATATTTTAATTCTTCGCAGAAAAAAAAATTAACTCCGAAAAAAATTAACTCCGAAAATTTACAGCAACAGACAGTCTGATGCACATGGTACATATAGACCAAAATGACAACATTCCGTCCCATTCAATAGTTCAATTACTAGTAGAGAATTTTTGCGTAGAACATTATCTATATAAAAATAAGTAATAATTCAGATATTCTGTATAAAGCACCCCATCCTCCTCTCTCTCTCTTACAGATTGAAAATTCACATTTTGAGGTCCTGATTGCCTAAAATAGACCTTCTTCATATTACTGGTAGACTTGCATTTTAAATACTCCAAGACCCGACATCACTACTTTTGATGTTATTCTAACTGTGACGTCATAAATCTGATGTGACGTCACAGTTAAAAGTTACGCCAAATGTTGTCATGTCGGGTCTTAGGATGTGTAAAATGTAAGTCAACTGTGGTAATGTGAAGATCGTCTATTTTCAGTGGTTTTTTTTCAATGTCCTGCGATTGTTTTGGTAATTTTTTATCCTAATACACATACATGCATATCATGAAATAAAGGGGTTAATAATTGAAAATATTAACATTGTTCTTCTGTTATTTGAACTATTTTGTAATAACTGTTATGTTTCCTTACTCAACTAAAAAATCACTTTTTTCATCAGACTCTCTGTCATAAATTATCATTGAACCTTGCGTGATTATATCATCATATCAAGTTTAGAGCAGAATTCTTGCATTTTGCAGAAGAGAGACTGTTTATACTATAAAGAGGAGACAACTCTTCTTGAGTGTGACAGGCAGAATGGAAAATGAAATTGTTCAAGGAATCCAACCTGAGACCCTCTGCTATCATGGCAAATGTTCTTACTGACTGAGCCAACCAGGCATGATACAGAATTACAGAAGATAACTGCACAAGAAAATGTATGATTGTACAGAAAAGACAATTCTTCATGGAGATTACTGCAAAATGTGCATCAAGGTTTTAAGCTTTGTATTGAAGGTACTGTACCTATCGTCATCTGTCAGCTGACATTTCTTGACATCAGGTGTACAGATTACACCATGCTTCTTAAACTGTCCATCTCCTATTGACCTAGATACCTCTAGAACGCCCATCACTCTGCCATCCCTGAAATAAATATTATTTCATATAAATTCACTCCGGGAAAATTAGATACATGTAATAGTCCATTTTCAAGTTCTCGGAATCGACCGTTAAAAACCTTGATTTTACACATCAGACTAAGGACTCAAGTGCCCTGGCAAACTTTTGAATTGTTACGTCATAAATAGAAGGTTTGACGTAATGTTTCCAGTAATTCGTGTGTGACGTCACAATGGAAAATGTCGCAAGAGTATGTGATGTCTGTAGTCTAGGTATCAAATGAAACATCTCGGAAATCATCTTTTCGTACTGAAGTCAGCATTTACATGATAACACAGCGTCTCTACATTATGTACATTTGCCATTTTCATATACCACAGATTTAAATAAAAACTCCATGCATTTTCGAAATCTGACAAAATGTATCATTGCTATACCCAATGTTCTCTATCCAACTATGAACTAGTATAAACAACCCATAACCTACTTGACTTGACCTCCGGCTTTCTGAATCCTGATCCTCTCCTCATACACACTGGGATTGTGAACGGAAGTGAGATGGATCGGCATGTAGGTGTCGCCACCCTCTTCTTCCTGATGACGACAGAGAAAGGCCTGGCTATCCCCAAGACATGCAATAACAGCCGTGTCGTTTATCACTAAGATTACCGTGGCTGTTGTACCATCTTTCCAAACAGGTTTGCTAAGAAAAAAATGAAAATATTGCTCTAATTTCACATAATTTATAGTTAAAATGTATATCTACATGTGTTTGAAGATCAGAGTTGAAATATATGTGGATCTACAGAAGTGGTCTGAAAGTTTGCAACACATATTAAGATACATGTATGCCTCTGAGAGATCATGCTGCAATCACAAGGTAAGTCATAAAGGGGCAGGGATTTACAGATAAGAACTTTTGTAAACATCAAAATTTAATTGGCAGGGTGGGGTAGGATACTGTAAATTGCTTTATTTTCGTCGGTACCAATTTTCGTCAATTGGTTAAAAATGAACATTTCGTCAGTACGTAAATTCGTCATCCAAGCGTCCCTAAAATGTAAATTCGTCCGTTCCAACTTAACATTTATAATTAGATCTGCCGTCAAATAGTCAAACCTGTCGTATGTGTTTGTTTTCATTGTTTGTTTAACAATTATCGGTAAACAAACAATTAAAGACATGTATATCACCTTCCTTGCTGTGATACATATCATTTTGTAATTAGAAGTACATTATATGTGACTTTGTGTTCATATTCAGTTTTAATTCATTTGCCATTTGCGTGTCGTAATAACAATATTTAACAATGTCTTAAAACTCGGGGTCTTCATCTTCTTCCTCCCTCCTCCGCAGTGCTCCCGGTTTATATTTAAGTTTACCAAGAGACTGATTCAATGTTTCCTTACTACAATTTATTTTTTGTCAGGAGTATTTATATTCGTCGGTACGTAATTTCGTCAAGGAAGGCACTGACGAAAATGGGTATCTGACGAATAAAAACCAATTTACAGTAGTTTGGGTATCATGCCTAGATGGCTTGGTTGGTAAGAGCCTTTGCCAAGTTTAAAGTAAAAGGTCTCAGAAAGGCCAAGTTTAACATGTTTAAAGAAAAAGGTCTCAGAAAGGCCAAGTTTAAAGTTTAAAGTAAAAAGTCTCAGAAAGGCAAAGTTTAAAGTCAAAGGTCTCAGAAAGGCCAACTTTAAAGTCAAAGGTCTCAGAAAGGCCAACTTCAAAGTTTAAAGTAAAAGGTCTCAGAAAGGCAAAGTTTAAAGTCAAAGGTCTCAGAAAGGCCAACTTTAAAGTCAAAGGTCTCAGAAAGGCCAACTTTAAAGTAAAAGGTCTAAGAAAGGCCAGGTTTAAAGTAAAAGGTCTCAGAAAGGCCAAGTTTACAGTTTAAAGTAAAAGGTCTCAGAAAGGCCAAGTTTTAAAGGAAAAACTCTCAGACCAGTCACAATTACCATTCTGCCTTTCACACAGCCATACACTATGATACCTTTTTAATGCTTCTTTGAGAAATTCTTCATCAGTTTTTTTGAATGTCTCCACTAGGATTTTCTTCATCTCTTTTTGCACTTGTAAAATGTCACCTGTAGACGCAACAAACATTACTATGGTACATACATATGCTATACCTTGTTAATTTTAGAATTTTAAGATACATCTAATTTGATGGAAGATACATGTATGAAAGTGTATAAAGAATAAAAAAATAAACTTGTTAAATGCAAACTTGAATGCATGCTCTATCAGCAATAAAGGGGGCTGAAAAGAAACATCAGATTGCTTCAAAATGAAAAAAAGTTTGATGGAAGATGGGAGAGTCATCAATCAGGCTACCAAAGGCAAATCAAAGAACTTGTGGTGGGTGGCACAAAGTACTGTACAGAAAACTTGCATATACATGTAGTTCTTGAGGCATTGACAAAATATGATTACCTGTACATGTTATTTATTCACAGTAACTTCATATATCATTTTACATGCCATGAATTTATGTACGTATCTAATCCTTATTTCTTTTAATACATTTCATAAGACTAAGTGTTACTTATAAGCAGTATATAAAGTATTTAAAATTTAAAGACTGACCAGATAGAGATATACATGTACGCGTATTTAATCAAGTGCACTAAAAATTGCGCAAAGTTATTATATAATTAGTATCAAACTAGAACTGAATGTATTATAACACCTACAGTAATGCATAAATTTTCTTATAAGATCAAAAGTTTCATAGAATTTTTTTTTTCAATTCAATGTTTCTTACATGGTTCTTACACACTATATGATTCTGATGCACATCTCATTATTACTGATGTATTATTAATTTATGACAGAGAATAAAACATTACTTACTGATAGTATAACACAGACAAAAGATCTCACTCAAAGTATAACAGGGAATAGTATCTGCAAGGTGATACTTCATAATCTGCCATAAAAACTATAAAATATTAAGAAATTTTCATATCTATTTTCACTTTGCCATCAGACTCAAATAAGAAATCAAAAATATCTGGGTGAATAATTTTTAGCGACATTTCTGTAGCATTTCATCAATTTGGTTCTTTTCGAAATACATGTACATGTACATTTGTGCAGGTATCTGACGTCAACGCATTGTGACGCCATCAAATTCTATGGAAACCTGCAAGAAATTCAGGGAAACAGTGTTACAAATGTGACGTATTCAAAGAAATTTAATGATGTCACTATGTTTTTTCGTCAGATACCTTTAAAAATCGAACATAGGTCTGTAAAATTGAAAAGCATGAGGGAAAAATAGCAATTGCAATTTATTAAACAAATAAACTAAATGTAAACTCTGATGATATAAGAATACTATTCTGCCATCTAACAGCAGCCATATAGGAAAGTCTGACACCTTGCAGAATTATTCCCCCTGTGAATCAATGATACCTTGAGTGAGACCCTTCGGTCTCCTGGATGCGACACTTTACCCTTCGGAAACTTATTAATGAGATGTTTGTGAAGACGTTCAGCTGCATGCTGGGATGCTCTCGCCCCACCGTGTCCATCATATACGGCAAATAATGCTAAACGATGACTGTAAAAAAAAAAAAATTCATCAAAAGCCTTATAATGTATATAAACATGCAAGTGAAATATTGAAATTATTTCTGGCCATGGTTAAAAATTGAAACTATGGGATACCTACATTGTATGTGCTTGTAACATGTGTAAGGGGTTTGTTGATGCTCAGTTTTGTGCTATATTGCGAGTGCTGTTGAGATTGTTGTCAGGATCTTCTATATCTCATTTGTGTCACACTTCAGCCCTTTGCAGTGTGAAGCTTGTTAAAAAGTTCCCTTCTAGGGGTTTGACAGTAAGTGTTTTAAATGTCTTTCCCTGACATGGTTGCCATAGTACTTTCTTTAAAGACATAACCTAAGACAGTGCATGTTTTGTAAACATTGTCTTCAGCTTTGTGCGTGAACATTGACAGCGGGTGCGGCTAGCCAAACAGAGGATGTTTACTCCTCCCGGGGTCCTGGTCCCACTCAACTCAATTACATATTTCATTGGTAAATTAATGGAAACTATCAGATTTAACAATATAAAGGTAAGAAATCAGGGCTCTCGATCTGCCTGATTTGGGGTCGATATTCGGCCCCATTCCCAATGCAAAATAGTAACTTTTTTTCCCAAGTTATGGACCATTTTTCCCTATTTGAAACTTCATGGAAAATTTGAAAAATAATGAGTTAAAAATGCAATATTTCAAATGAAAAGGCATCCAAATCTATTTATATATTTCCCAATTTATGACAAAATGCCACTATTTTTCCCAATTTCAAAGGCCCCGGGCCCCAGTCCCAACCAGAAGTCTCTGATGAGACTGAAGTTCTCCTAGTTGATTGCTTAAATTAATCTAAGTGCCACACTCATTTTCCAAGACCCTGAGATCAGGGGCTCAGACAAAATACAAAACCAGATAATGATTAATATGATGCTAAACCAGAAGTCTCTGATGAGACTGAAGCTCTCCTGGTTGTTTGCTTAAATTAATCTCATTTTCCAAGACCCTGAGATCAGGGGCTCAAACAAAATACAAGACCAGAGAATGATTACATAATGGAAAAAGAATTAACTCTCTATCAATTATACTTTCTGAGAATTGGTGTTCAAACGATTACATGATAGAGTTATACATGCATAGACGAAAATTACCATACAAATTTTTCATGAACCTGGAGTCAGGGGCACAAACAATAAAAGGTGCACATCTAGACCACTAACTGAGAATAATGCAAAAACAATTATCTCTCTATCAATTATACTTTCTGAGAATTGGTGCTCACAAGACTACATAGAGTTATATAGGAGAAAATGACCAAACCCCTTTCCCAAGATCCTGGGGGTCAGGGGCTCAAACAAAATATCAGGTGCACATCTAGACGACAGACTGAGAATAATGCTTAAAGAATTATCTTTGTATCAATTATACTTTCTAAGAATTGGTGCTCATGAGTATAGGAGAAAATGACCACACCCATTTTCCAAGACCCTGGGGGTCAGGGGCTCAAACAAAATATCAGGTGCACATCAAGATCACTGACTGAGAATAATGGAAAAACAATTATCTTTTTTTCAATTATAATTTCTGACAATAGGTGCTCACAAGATAACATAGAGTTATATAGGAGAAAATGACCACACCCATTTTCCACGATCCTTTGGGTCAGGGGCTCAAACAAAATATCAGATGCACATCTAGACCACTGACTGAGAATAAAGCAAAAACAATTATCTTTCTATCAATTATACTTTCTGAGAATTGGTGCTCACAAGATTACATAGAGTTATATAGGAGAAAATGACCACACCCCTTTTCCAAGATCCTGGGGGTCAGGGGCTCAAATAAAATATCAAGCACACAACTAGACCACAGACTGAGAATAGAGCAAAAACAATTATCTTTCTATCAATTATACTTTCTGAGAATTGGTGCTCACAAGATTACATAGAGTTATACATGTTGTATAGGGGAAAATGACCACACCCATTTTCCAAGACCCTAGGGGTAAGGGGCTCAAACAAAATATCAGGTGCACAACTAGACCACAGACTGATTATATTGCAAAAAGAATTATTTTGCTATCAATTATAATTTCTGAGAATTGGTGCTCACAAGTTTACATAGAGTTATATAGGGGAAAATGATCACACCCATTTTCCAAGACCCTGTGGGTCAGGGGTTCCAACAAAATATCAGGTGTACATCTAGACCACATACTGAGAATAAAGCAAAAACAATTATCTCTCTATCAATTATACTATCTGAGCATTGGTGCTAACAAGATTACATAGAGTTATACATGTTATATAAGAGAAAATGACCACACCCATTTTCCAAGACCCTGGGAGTCAGGGGCTCAAACAAAATATCATGTGTACATCTTAACCACAGACTGAGAATAATGCAAAAACAATTATCTTTCTATCAAATACACTTTCTGAGATTTAGTGCTCACAAGATTACATAGAGTTATATAGGAGAAAATGACCACACCCATTTTCCAAGACCCTGGGGGTCAGGGGCTAAAACAAAATATCAGGTGCACAACTAGACCACAGGCCTGTTATAGTGCAAAAAGAATTTATTTTGTACTATTCACAGATTCAGAGGATTCACGCTCACAAGAAAAGTTTAACGGACGGACGGACGGACGGACGGACGGACGGACAGACAGACAGACAGACAGACAGACAGACAGACAGACAGACAGACGGCCGGATGCCAGACGCCGGGTGATCACATAAGCTCGACTGGTCTTTGACCAGTAGAGCTAAAAAAATTATCTTTCTATCAATTATACTTTCTGAGAATTGGTGCTCACAAGATAACATAGAGTTATATAGGAGAAAATGACCACACCCATTTTCCACGATCCTGGGGGTCAGGGGCTCAAACAAATTATCAGGTGCACATCTAGACCACAGACTGAGAATAAAGCAAAAACAAATTATCTTTCTATCAATTATACTTTCTGAGAATTGGTGCTCACAAGATTACATAGAGTTATAATGGAGAAAATGACCACACCCATTTTCCTAGACCCTATGGGTCAGGGGCTCAAACAAAACATCTGGTGCACATCTAGACCAAAGACTGAGAATAAAGCAAAAACAAATATATTTCTATCAATTATACTTTCTGAAAATTGGTGCTCACTAGATTACAAAGAGTTATATGGGAGAAAATGGCCACATCCATTTTCCAAGACCCTAGGGGTCAGGGACTCAAACAAAATATCAGGTGCACATCTAGACCACTGACTGAGAATAATACAAAAACAATTATCTTTCTATCAATTATATTTTCTGAGAATTGGTGCTCACAAGATAACATAGAATAATAATTGAGAAAATCACCACACCCATTTTCCAAGACCCTAGGGGTCAGGGGCTCAAACAAAATATCAGATAAACATCAAGACCACAGACTGAGAATAATGCACAAACAATTATCTCTCTTTCAATTAAAATAACGGAGAATTGGTGCTCACAAGATTACATAGAGTTACATAGGAGAAAATGACCACACCCACTTTTCAAGACCCTGGGAGTCAGGGGCTCAAAGAAAATATCAAGTGCACATCTAGACCGCAGACTGAGAATAAAGCAAAAACAATTATATTTCTATCAATTATATTTTCTGAGAATTGGTGCTCACAAGATTACATAGAGTTATATAGGAGAAAATGACCACACCCCTTTTCCAAGACCCTATGGCTCAGGGGCTCAAACAAAATATCGGGTGCACATCTAAACCACAGACTGAGAATAAAGCAGAAACAATTATCTTTCTATCAATTATACTTTCTGAGAATTAGTGCTCACAAGATAACATAGAGTTATAATGGAGAAAATGACCACACCCATTTTCCAAGACCCTGGGGATAAGGGGCTCAAATAAAATATCAGGTGCACATCTAGACCACAGACTGAGAATAAAGCAAAAACAATTATCTTTCTATCAATTATACTTTCTGAGAATAGGTGCTCACAAGATTACATAGAGTTATAATGGAGAAAATGACCACACCCATTTTCCAAGACCATGGGGGTCAGGGGCTCAAACAAAATATCAGGTGCACATCTAGACCACAGACTGAGAATAAAACAGAAACAATTATCTTTCTATCAATTTACCTTCTGAGAATTAGTGGTCACAAGATAACATAGAGTTATAATGGAGAAAATGACCACACCCATTTTCCAAGACCCTAGGGATAAGGGGCTCAAATAAAATATCAGGTGCACATCTAGACCACAGACTGAGAATAAAGCAAAAACAATTATCTTTCTATCAATTATACTTTCTGAGAATTGGTGCTCACAAGATTACATAGAGTTATTAGGAGAAAATTACCACACCCATTTTCCAAGACCCTGGGGGTCAGGGGCTCAAACAAAATATCAGGTGCACATCTAGACCACAGACTGAGAATAAAGCAAAAACAATTATCTCTCTATCAATTATACTTTCTGAGAATTGGTGCTCACAAGATTACATAGAGTTATATACATGTAGGAGAAAATGACCACACCCATTTTCCAAGTCCCTGGGGGTCAGGGGTTAAAACATAATATCAGGTGCACAACTAGACCACAGGCCCATTATTATGCAAAAAGAATATATTTTGTACTATTCACAGATTCAGAGGATTCGCGCTCACAAGAAAAGTTTAACGGACGGACAGACAGATAGACAGACAGACAGACAGACGGCCGGATGCCGGACACAGGGCGATCGCATAAGCCCGACTGGTCTTTGACCAGTAGAGCTAAAAATGGGTGTGAGAGACCTGGAAATTGATATCTTGTTTAAAATGTAGGTCAAATAAATATAATTTATGTTATTCGAAATCCCTCCTTGCCATTTATGAGCCAAATTATAAAACATGGTGCCTTGCATCAAGTTTGTATATGAGTTATAAAACTATTTGGTCATGATGAGAGTGATCGGAATATCACTATGATATTAGTATTTAACTTACATTGATGGATGTAAGTTTGGAACCTTGTCTGTAAAATTCTCTATGATTACACAAGCATCTTGCATGTCCTCTCTCTCTCCCTGTCTCTCTGCATGATATCCACATAATTTGTACTTCACTGTAAAGTAAAGAGGAATACAAAATAATCTGAATCAAATTTGCTTAGAGCTTTGAAATCTACATGACTAAAATATACTAATGTTTTCCTTATTGTTTACAATGCGGAATTCTAAATTTTACTTAAAAATCTTCTCATGCAAAATTGTCAGGAGTACACTGAATAACTTATTCATAATACATGTATGTGTTAGCATAGATGATGACAGTATAATTCTTCTTTTTCTTCTTCAAGAAAAAGTGAAGGGTCACTACTGTGGCATTCTCTCACTGTGTGTTAAAGTGGGTGTGCGGGGGAGAGCCCCAACAACTCCCCTTTGCTCATGCGCCACTTTCTCCCAGCAAATCTGATTGGCTCAGAAGAACTAAATATAAAATTAATGGTGAATTAGGTCACTGACAGGATATCATTTTAATATCCTGCTTGTATTAGTTAACAGTGTTTTACATTTACAATAATACATTGGTTGGATGAAAATAATTTGTTTTGAGATCAGCTTTGCTTCATTCAATACAACTTTTCTCATTGACACAATATATCAAAGTATCACATCTGTAAAATACTGTATACATAACTTGTAGCATTCTTTTGTTTGTGATCCCTTGTTGTAATAAGTTTGACTTTTAGAGATCCTATAGAGTGAACCACTAAGAATCTTCTAATACTACAGAACATGTACATATTCTTACCCTAACCACCTTTTTCCTAAAATGGAAGGACAGTGATTGAAAAAGAATTTTGAGATATCAGGTCTATTTTTAAAAGAAACTTTAAGGTAAGGTGCATGATTATTTTTTCAACAACAGATGATGCCCATTGCATTTACATTAGCATACAGATGCACAACTGAGTGATGCCTCTATATTGCTCTCCTTATGTCTGCATTGCAGGGCTACAAAAAATATTTTACTGTACCAGATGGTTTAAGTTTAGAAGCTTTCTCATCCCCTGTAATGTTGTCAACTTCCAGACTCCGTTTCTGTGACACATTCTCTGTGTTTGTAGTTGTTAGACTCCCCTTTTCTTGTGACGGCACATCATCATACAGACTTGTAGTTGTAACGTTACTTGGTGCCGATGCTGATGAAAGTTTGGCACCTGCTACAATAGAAAATAAGATCAAACAATCATATATATCGATTTGAAATAAACATTCAATTTGGTTAAATACATCTATCATGGCTATCTATATGGCTATTGGGATACTACATTTTTTTGTAAAATTTTAAGACTCTTTCATGGTCTGCCACATGAAAGATTAATAGGTTCTTTCACGATCTACTGAGTGAGACATAAAAATTTACAGAAAAGAAGGAAATTTTATCTTGGAAAAGATGTACAATTTCTGCAACAGAGAGGGAGTAAAGACCAAATAACAAACAAAGTTCTCTATGTTGCCACTGTAACTACGTGAAACCTTGACCCATACTGGTATGAACCGTATGGACGTTGTTATGGAAACAACTGCGGTATCACATGTGAGTGTAAACTTACATCATGGCGCTTGAACTTGAAGAGCCAAAGCGGACGCAAGTGGAATGCCGGCTGTATCATTGATAATAAAGCTAAACAAGGTAAAATATGATTGCTGATCGTTTAGTTTTACTTTATTTGAGTCAGACAGTCAGTAATACGCTGGAAAACTTACTCCGTGACCAGTCAGGGGTGCTACTTCAACAAGTAATTAAAAAATTACCTCTACATGTAATTATCTGACTGATATCAAATGCACCCATTATTTCACATAAAAAGTTAAATAATGTTTTATTTCCTATAGCAAGTAAGAAAATACAGCAGTAGAAGGCAAGAGAACTTCCATTATTTTCAAAAGGAAATAACTTTCTCAGAAGAAACTTTTCAGTTAAGAAAGATAGTCGAAATTGTAGCTGAATTTCACTTAAAAAGTTGCAAATTTGTGTAAGTTTGTGTCCTAATAATCCTTGGAGATCTTAAAATTGAATTTTCATCCCAATAGCAATAATTTTTCCTGTAAATTCAGACTTTCCTTTTCAAAATAAAATTTAAATTCAAATTACGTAATTGCTTAAAGCTTTACTCCTTTCCTTTAAAGATAAGCCCCATTCAATAAATATCACTTAAACAAGTAATTTTAAGAAATGGTATTAACCTTGATACTTCTGTTACTGAAGCAATTATTACTGATATGAGTAGCCCTAATAAGAATTAAAAGATTGAGAACTTTAAATTTGTATGCTGCCATCATTACAAACCATCCAATGCCCTACTTTTTATGTATATCATGTATATTACTAGTACATTTAGAAGTAATATGTTGCATGGACATAACAAGTAAATCAGTTACTTTTAGAAGTAATCATTTTAGAAGGGAGAATTAAAAAGTTACTTGAAAAGGTAATTTTTTTAAATTACTTGTTGAAGTTAGCACCCCTGACTGGTGACAACCATATCCTAAATTTCAGTTTTTAATTTATCGAATGTATCTGCCAATACACCCCAACCAACCAGCCAAATGTCGTTGGCCGTTTCTGCATGTAACTCAGGGTCAGATAGCTTCAATATTTTGCTCGTCTCACACATTGTTCATATTCGATTATTTTTGTGTCTGAGAGGGCTTCAATTCCTTCCCATAAACTGCTGTACATTGTGAAAGCCGATTGTGTATCCAATCGCATATCATAGTGCAACGGCAAGATAAATAGAGCATATTATAATGAAAACCACCATAGATAATGAAGTCTTGTGTAAAAATCTACCTAAGTAGCAAACATTTCAGCTAACATAAGGGTAAAATATCTAATATAATACACGTTCTGCAATTATTTGGACAATTTTGCGGGAAAAAATGTGTCCGGTAAGGTATAAATTCATCGTGGAGTATCGGATCTAGACGAGGAAATTTACCTTTATGAAGGCCGAATTATTTAGTTTTATGTCGGTTTGAATTAAAATAGCATCACCATCTTGTCACCATTCGGTAACATGCCATCGTGATACACAATCAGCTTGCACGACAGCAGAATATGGGAAGGAATAAGCCCTTTTCACATAACTGTGGTCCAGTTGTTTTGGACGGCAAAACGATTGCGTATCACAATCGCATGCTACCAAATGGTGACAAGATGGTGATGCTTTTTTAATTCTTTTCCCGCAATATGACGTAAAGGACAATAACTTTTTAACTGTGACGTATTGGAAGTCGGTACTTGCCGTCCACAAAATGCTAGTCACGCAGTTACGTGAAAAAGGCTTATTGAAGCCCTCTTACACACAAAAATAACCGAATAGGAACAACGTGTGAGAGGGGCGAAATATTGAAGCTACTGTCCACGCGGCTCATTTCGGAAAGTAGATAAACGCGATTTTGATAACTTTGTCATGGTAAAATTAAGATAAAATATACATGTATATCACTGAATAGATCTCCCTTATTCGTAAATTTTGGTATATGTTACATGGTCGAGGGTTTATGCAATCAAATTCTACAGACAATATAAATTTTAGATGGGACGTTTTTGTGTCGCCTGCGAAGCATAGCGACACTTAGGGATCACTTTGTCTGATGTCCGTCTGTCCGTCTGTCAGTCCGTCTGTCTGTCTGTCACACTTTGGGTGTCACAGCCCATAACTTTTGATTGGTAAGTGATAGGGCTTTGATATTTCACATGTGTATTCCTTGTGACAAGACCTTCCTACACATGCCATAATATTTGACTAGTGACCTTGACCTACATATTTGACCTACTTTTCAAAAAAAAAAAAAAGAATGGATATATCTTTTAATTGGTAAGTGATAGGACTTTGATATTTCACATGTGCAATCCTTGTGGCAAGACCTTTCTACAAACACCATAATTTTTTTACCTTGTGACCTTGACCTAGATATTTGACCTACTTTTGAAAAAAAGATAAGATTCGCTATATCTTTTGATTGGTAAGTGATGAGGCTTTGATATTTCACATGTGTATTCTTTGTGACAAGACCTTCTTACACATAGAATGTTTTTTTACCTAGTGACCTTGACCTACATATTTGACCTACTTTTCAAAAAAATTAAGAATGGATATATCTTTTGATTGGTAACGATAGGACTTTGATATTTCACATGTGCAATCCTTGTGGCAAGACCTTTCTTCACATACCATAATTTTTTACCTTGTGACCTTGACCTAGATATTTGACCTACTTTTGAAAAAAAAGATAAGATTCGCTATATCTTTTGATTGGTAGGTGATAGGGCTTTGATATTTCACATGTATTTTCCTTGTTACAATGCCATTCTACAAATACCATAACTTTTTACCTTTTGACCTTGACCTACCTATTTGACTTTCTTTTCTAAGGTGGTATATATCTTTTAATTGGTAGGTGATAGGTCTTTAATATTTCCTATGATGAGACCGTTTTGTTACCAACTTTTACGTAGTGACCTTGACCTAGATTATTGACACTCTTTTCTGAAAATTTGAGAGTGACCATATATTTTAATTTGTAGTTAAGAGGTCTGATATTCAAATGAATTTCATTTGACAAGACTTCTAATGATACCAATAATTTTGATCCACTTTCTAGAATAATAATCAAACCACTTCGCAGGCGACACAAGCATTCCTTGGATTGCTATTTTCTATGTTAAATTTCAGTCTAACGTCGCCGAGTTTAACATTGAGCCTATGGAGAGCGTCATGACGTCACAGGAAAAAATAGCATGGGAAATAGCCCATCTAAAATTTGTTTTGTCTATTAATTTTGATTGCGTGCACTGATTCTCATATAACTTCTTCTTCTTCTTCATAGTATCCGGTACACCATCAAAATTGAAGATTATTAACCGGTGCATGCGTGGCCTACAGTATACATGTATACAATTTAAATGTGCCTGATAGGTCCACGCATGCGAAAATATACCAAAACTAGATGGCTACTGTTGCAAGCAACAGACGGATTCCTCCTTTATTAGACCTTCCTCGGAACTGAAGTGTTAAAATCCGAATAAAGAAGATGGGAAAAAGAAAAGTTGCTTAAGAACCTTATTCACTTCAGCAAATGGGTCAAAAGAACTTATGTCTAACTTTGGACTCTTATTTTTTTATCAACAAAATAGAAGGAAAAAAAATTAAGTACCTTTTATCTTTACGAAAGCTTTAAACTCCATGCTCTATCAATATCAAATCCTTTACAATTACTTTCTCAAAACAGAATTGCACAATGATTTTGCAATGAGATACTTTCTATTAATAGAAAATGACAACAACATGAAAGTACAGATATGTAATGCTACTAAGAAAAAAAAAGAAACAGAGAACAAGAATAAAAGAGTTATCTTTCTTATACTATGTTAAGTTCAAATAAGAAGGACTACTTGTGCGAAGAATAAATAGTATAGGACAAAAAGTGTAAATTATAAGGGAGTAAATGATTGTTAAGACCTTTAGAATGATTATTTGGCCTTAAACCAATGTCATGGATGAAAGCTAAGTATTGTGATTATTCTCATCACGATTGATCTTAATCTGAGCAAAACTCAATATCTAATCAACCAAAGTTGCTTTGACCTTAAGAATGAGAATTTGACCTTGGGTCAAGGTCAAAGTGAAAGAGCATGACTGAACAATTATTTGTATGAAGTTTAAACTCTGAAGGTCAAATAGTCTTTGTTCTATAGGCAAAAGTTTGTTGTGACCTTGAGAATCAGAATTTGACCTTGGGTCAAGGTCAAGGTGAAAGAGCTTGGTTTCATGATATTATGTATGAAGTTTGAACTTTGAGTGTCTAATAGTCTTTGTTCTATAGGCAAAAGTATGTTGTGACCTTGAGAATCACAATTTGACCTTGGGTCAAGGTCAAGGTGAAAGAGCTTGGTTTAGTGATATTATGTATGAAGTTTGAACTCTGCAGGTCAAACAGTCTTTGTTCTATAGGCAAAAGTTTGTTGTGACCTTGAGAATCAAAATTTGACCTTGGGTCAAGGTCAAGGTGAAAGAGCATGGTTTAACGATAGTATGTATGAAGTTTGAACTCTGAAGGTCAAATAGTCTTTGTTCTACAGGTAAAAGTTTGTTGTGACCTTGAGAATGAAAATTTGACCTTGAAAGTAGGTCAACATTAAATGACTACCTATAAGTAACCTAGTATCCAAGTTTCAACTCAAAATCTAAAAAACTGTAGAAATTGGCACTCTGCCAATTTAAAGTTCCATTTTCAACTCAGAATAGGGCGAAAACCGTAAATATTTTATCGAGCATGTAATCGTATAAAAGTTGTCAATTTTCCCAAAGAACATTTTAAAACAAATTTCGTTCAAATCGCACGGTTAATTTAGGAGTTATAAGTGTTTAAAGATTTGACCTTTGATGACCTCCAGCGGGGGCATTGGTGAGCTTATCGACAAACAAAAATTAGTTAAAGAAGATCTTGGTATGCTCTTTCTAATGGTACCATCCCTTTTGCTCTGTGTTAAAAGACCTTTGAATAAAGTGTCTGGAAATGATGAGGGGGTAAGAATAAAAATAATAATAATGAGAATAATAATAAGAACTAGATGGCTACTGTTGCAAGCAACAGACGGATTCCTCCTTTATTAGACCTTCCTCGGAACTGAAGTGTTAAAATCTGAAAAAAGAAGATGGAAAAAAGAATAGTTGCTTTAGTACCTTATTAACTTCAGCAAATGAGTCAATAGAGCTTATGTCTAATTTGGGACTCTTATTTATTTATCAACAAAATAGAAATAAAAATAATAAATACCTTTTATTTTTACGAAAGATTTAAGCTCCATGCTCTATCAATATCAAATCCTTTACAATTACTTTCTCAAAACAGAATTGCACCATGATTTTGCAATGAGATGATTTCTATTAATAGAAAATGACAACAACATAAAAGTACAGATATGCAATGCTACTAAGAAAAAAAAAAAGAAACAGAGAACAAGAAGAAAAGAGTTATCTATCTTACTATGTAAAGTTCAAATAAGATGTACTACTTGTATGAAGAATAAATAATTAATGACAAAATCCTGTGAATTTTACAAGAGAAAATGTTTGTTATGACCTTGAAAAAGTTTATTCTACCTTGAACCAAGGTCATGGATAAAAGATAAGCATTTGAGTTTATTCTCATCAAGATTCCTCTTCATCTAATCAAAGCTCAATATTTTATCAACATCAAGGTGTGTTTGACCTTGAAATCGAACAGATGACCTTGGGTCCAGGTCAGGATGAAAGGACTTGATGCAAGAAATATTTGCACCAAGTTTGAACTGTCAAGGACAAATGGTCTTTGTTCTATGGGCAAAAATTTGTTGTGACCTTGAGAATCAAAATTTGACCTTGAGACAAGGTCAAGGTGAAAGGGCTTGGCTCAATGATTGTATTTATGAAGTTTGAACTGTCAAGGTCAAATAGTCTTTGTTCTATAGGCAAAAGTTTGTTGTGACCTTGAGAATAATAATTTGACCTTGAAACTAGGTCATCATCAATGACTACCTATAAGTAGCCTACCATCCAAGTTTCAACTCAAAATCTCGAAAACTGTAGGAATTGGCACTGTGCCAATTTAAAGTTCCATTTTCAACTCAAAATAGCGCGAAAACTGTAAATATTTTATCGAGCATGTAAGCGTATGAAAGTTTGCAAATTTTCCAAAGAATGATATAAAACAAATTTCGTTCAAATCGTGTTATTAATTTAGAAGTTATAAGAGTTTAAAGATTTGACTTTTGATGACATCAAGCGAGGGCATTGGTGGACTTATCGACAAACAAAAAATAGTTTAAGAAGATCTTTGTATGCTCTTTCTAATGGTACCATCCTTTTTGCTCTGTGTTGAAAGACCTTTGAATAAAGTGTCTGGAAATGGAAAGGGGTAAGAATAATAAGAATAATAATAATAAGAACTAGATGGCTACTGTTGCAAGCAACAGACGGATTCCTCCTTTATTAGACCTTCCTCGGAACTGAAGTGCTAAAATCCGAATAAAGAAGATGGAAAAAAGAATAGTTGCTTAAGTACCATATTAACTTCAGCAAATGAGTCAAAAGAGCTTATGTCTAATTTGGGACTCTTATTTATTTATCAACAAAATAGAAGAAAAACTAATAAATACCTTTCATGTGTACGAAAGCTTTAAACTCCATGCACAATCAATATCTAATCCTTTACAATGACTTTCTCAAAAAAGAATTGCACAATGATTTTGCAATGAGATAATTTCTATTAATAGAAAATGACATCAACATGAAACTACTGATATGTAATGCTACTAAGAATAAAAAAGAAAGAAACAGAGAACAAGAATAAAAGAGTTATCTATCTTACTATGTAAAGTTCAAATAAGGAGTACTACTTGTGTGAAGAATAAATAGTTAAGGACAAAATCCTGTGTATTCTACAAGAGTAAATGTTTGTGACCTTGAAAAAGTTAATTTGACCTTTAACCAAGGTCATGGATAAAAGATAAGCATTTGAATTTATTCTCATCATGAGTCCTCTTAATCTAATCAAAGCTCAATATTTTATCGACAAAAGTCTGTTGTAATGTTAAACGTCTTAAAATTCAATAGCATCATTTAAAACCTGATAAATTTACAGCATGGACCAGACATGCACGTTTCGGGTACTAAACCTTGAAATCAAACAAATGACCTTGGGTCAAGGTCAAGGTGAAAGGACTTGATGCAAGAAATATTTGCGCCAAGTTTGAACTCTCAAGGTCAAATGGTCTTTGTTCTATAGGCAAAAGTTTGTTGTGACCTTGAGAATCAAAATTTGACCTTGGGCCAAAGTCAAGGTGAAAGGGCTTGACTCAATGATTGTATTTATGAAGTTTGAACTGTCAAGGTCAAATAGTCTTTGTTCTATAGGCAAAAGTTTGTTGTGACCTTGAGAATCATAATGTGACCTTGAAACTAGGTCATCATCAATGACTACCTATTAGTAGCCTACCATCCAAGTTTCAACTCAAAATCTCAAAAACTGTAGAAATTGGCACTGTGCCAATTTAAAGTTCCATTTTCAACTTGGAATAACGCGAAAACCGTAAATATTTTATCGAGCATGTAAGCGCATAAAAGTTTTCAATTTTCCCAAAGAATATTTTGAAACAAATTTCGTCTAAATCGTACGGTTAGTTTAGGAGTTGTAAGTGTTTAAAGATTTGACCTTTGATGAGCTCCAGCGGGGGCATTTCTGAACTTATCGACAAACAAAAAATGGTTAAAGAAGATCTTGTAATGCTTGTTCTGATGGTACTATTCCTTTTGCTCTGTGTTAAAAGACCTTTGAATAAATTGTCTGGAAATGATGAGGGGGTAAGAATAAAAATAATAATAATAATAATAATAATAAGAATAATAATAAGAACTAGATGGCTACTGTTGCAAGCAACAGAAGGATTCCTCCTTTATTAGACCTTCCTCGGAACTGAAGTGCTAAAATCCGAATGAAGAAGATGGAAAAAAGAATAGTTGCTTTAGTACCATATTCACTTCAGCAAATGAGTCAAAAGAGCTTATGTCTAATATGGGACTCTTATTTATTTATCAACAAAATAGAAGAAAAAAATAATAAATACCTTTCATGTTTACGAAAGCTTTAAACTCCATGCACAATCAATATCTAATCCTTTACAATGACTTTCTCAAAAAAGAATTGCACAATGATTTTGCAATGAGATAATTTCTATTAATAGAAAATGACAACAACATGAAACTACTGATATGTAATGCTACTAAGAATAAAAAAGAAAGAAACAGAGAACAAGAATAAAAGGGTTATCTATCTTACTATGTAAAGTTCTAATAAGAAGTACTACTTGTGTGAAGAATAAATAGTTAAGGACAAAATCCTGTGAATTTTACAAGAGTAAATGTTTGTTATGACCTTGAAAAAGTTAATTTGACCTTTAACCAAGGTCATGGATAAAATATAAGCATTTGAATTTATTCTCATCAAGAGTCCTCTTAATCTAATAAAAGCTCAATATTTTATCGACAAAAGTATGTTGTGACCTTGAAATCGAACAAATGACCTTGGGTCAAGGTCAAGGTGAAAGGACTTGATGCAAGGAATATTTTCGCCAAGTTTGAACTCTCAAGGTCAAATGGTCTTTGTTCTATAGGCAAAAGTTTGTTGTGACCTTGAGAATCAAAATTTGACCTTGGGCCAAGGTCAAGGTGAAAGGGCTTGGCTCAATGATTGTACTTATGAAGTTTGAATTGTCAAGGTCAAATAGTCTTTGTTCTATAGGCAAAAGTTTGTTATGACCTTGACAATCAAAATTTGACCTTGAAAGTAGGTCAACATTAAATGAGTACCTATAAGTAACCTACCATCCAAGTTTCAACTCAAAATCTCAAAAACTGTAGAAATTGGCACTGTGCCAATTTAAAGTTCCATTTTCAACTCGAATTAGCGCGAAAACCGTCAATATTTTATCGAGCATGTAAGCGAATAAAAGTTTACAATTTTCCCAAAGAACAATATAAAACAAATTTCGTTCAAATCGTACGGTTAGTTTAGGAGTTATAAGAGTTTAAAGATTTGACCTTAGATGACCTCCAGCGGGGGCATTGGTGAGCATATCGACAAACAAAAAATAGTTAAAGAAGATCTTGGTGTGCTCTTTCTGATGGTACCATCCCTTTTGCTCTGTGTTAAAAGACCTTTGAATAAAGTGTCTGGAAATGATGAGGGGGTAAGAATAAAAATAATAATAAGAATAATAATAAGAACTAGATGGCTACTGTTGCAAGCAACAGACGGATTCCTCCTTTATTAGACCTTCCTCGGAACTGAAGTGTTAAAATCCGTTTAAAGAAGATGGAAAAATGAATAGTTGCTTCAGTACCTTATTCACTTCTGCAAATAAGACAAAAGAGCTAATGTCTAATTTGGGACTCTTATTCATTTTTCAAAAAAAAAAAGAAAAAAAATCAATAAATACCTTTCATGTGTACTAAAGCTATAAACTCCATGCTCTATCAATATCAAAATCCTTTACAATTACTTTCTCAAAACAGAATTGCACAATGATTTTGCAATGAGATAATTTCTATTAATAGAAAATGACAACAACATGAAAATACAGATATGTAATGCTACTAAGAAAAAAAAAAAGAAACAGAGAACAAGAAGAAAAGAGTTATCTTTCTTATACTATGTTAAGTTCAAACAAGAAGGACTACTTTCGTGAAGAATAAATAGTATAGGACAAAAAGTGTGAATTCTACAAGAGTAAATTATTGTTATGACCTTGAGAATGATTATTTGACCTTGAACCAATGTCGTAGATGAAAGATAAGTATTGAGATCATTCTCATCACGATTGATCTTAATCTGAGCAAAGCTCAATATCTAATCAACCAAAGTCGGTTGTGACCTTGAAATCGAACAAATGACCTTGAGTCAAGGTCATGGTGAAAGGATTTGATGCAAGGAATATTTGTGTAATGTTTGAACTCACAAGGTCAAATAGTCTTTGTTTTATAGAATAAAGTTTGTTGTGACCTTGAGAATGAGAATTTGACCTTGGGTCAAGGTCAAGGAGAAAGAGCTTGACTTAACAATGATATATATGAAGTTTGAACTCTGAAGGTCAAATAGTCTTTGTTCAATAAGCAAAAGTTTGTTATGACCTTGAGAATCAAAATTTGACCTTGGATCAAGGTCAAGGTGAAAGAGCTTGGTTTAACGATAATATGTATGAAGAATGAACTCTGAAGGTCAAATACTTTTTGTTCTATAGGCAAAAGTTTGTTGTGACCTTGAGAAGGAAAATTTGACCTTGAAAGTAGGTCAACAATAAATGACCACCTATAAGTAACGTACTATCAAAGTTTCAACTCAAAATCTCAAAAACTGTAGAAATTGGCACTGTGCCAATTTAAAGTTCCATTTTCAACACTGAATAACGCGAAAACCGTAAATATTTTATCGAGCATGTAAGCGTATAAAAGTTTACAATTTTCCCAAAGAACATTTTAAAACAAATTTCGTTCAAATCGCACGGTTAGTTTAGGAGTTATAAGTGTTTAAAGATTTGACATTTGATGACCTCCTGCGGGGGCATTGGTGAGCTTATCGACAAACAAAAAATAGTTAAAGAAGATCTTAGTATGCTCTTTCTGATGGTACCATCCCTTTTGCTCTGTGTTAAAAGACCTTTGAATAAAGTGTCTGGAAATGATGAGGGGGTAAGAATAAAAATAATAATAATAAGAATAATAATAAGAATAAAGAAAAGACATTGCAATAACAGAAAGGATTCCGACGGAATAGTCGGAATCCTTAATAAAGAAAAGACATTGCAATAACAGAAAGGATTCCGACGGAATAGTCGGAATCCTTAATTAAGTACCTTTCATCTTTGGGAAAGCTTTAAACTCCATGCTCTATGGATATCAAATCCTTTACAATTACTTTCTCAAAACAGAATTGCACAATGATTTTGCAATGAGATAATTTCTATTAATAGAAAATGACAACAACATGAAAGTACAGATATGTAATGCTACTAAGAAAAAAAAAAAAGAAACAGAACAGAGAACAAGAATAAAAGAGTTATCTTTCTTATACTATGTTAAGTTCAAATAGGAATGACTACTTGTGTGAAGAATAAATAGTATAGGACAAAAAGTGTAAATTCTACAAGAGTAAATGATTGTTAAGACCTTGAGAATGATTATTTGGCCTTTAACCAATGTCATGGATGGGAGCTAAGTACTGTGATTATTCTCATCACGATTGATCTTAATCTGAGCAAAGCTAAATATCTAATCAACCAAAGTCAGTTGTGACCTTGAAATCAAACAAATGACCGTTGGTCAAGGTCATGATGAAAGAGTTTGATGCAAGGAATATTTGTGTAAAGTTTGAACTGTCAAGGTCAAACAGTCTTTGTTTCATAGACTAAAGTGTTTGTTGTGACCTTGAAAATCAGAATTTGACCTTGGGTCAAGGTCAAGGTGAAAGAGCTGGGCCCAAGCACAATATGTATAAAGTATGAACTCTGAAGGTCAAATAGTCTTTGTTTTGTAGGGAAAAGTTGCTTTGACCCTGAGAATGAGAATTTGACCTTGGGTCAAGGTCAAAGTGAAAGAGCATGACTGAACAATTATTTGTATGAAGTTTAAACTCTGAAGGTCAAATAGTCTTTGTTCTATAGGCAAAAGTTTGTTGTGACCTTGAGAATTAGAATTTGACCTTGGGTCAAGGTCAAGGTGAAAGAGGTTGGTTTAATGATATTATGTATGAAGTTTGAACTTAGAATGTCTAATAGTCTTTGTTCTATAGGCAAAAGTATGTTGTGACCTTGAGAATCAGAATTTAACCTTGGGCCAAGGTCAAGGTGAAAGAGCTTGGTTTAATGATATTATGTATGAAGTTTGAACTCTGCAGGTCTAATAGTCTTTGTTCTATAGGCAAAAGTTTGTTGTGACCTTGAGAATCAAAATTTGACCTTGGGTCAAGGTCAATGTGAAAGAGCTTGGTTTAACGATAGTATGTATGAAGTTTGAACTCTGAAGGTCAAATAGTCTTTGTTCTACAGGTAAAAGTTTGTTGTGACCTTGAGAATGAAAATTTGACCTTGAAAGTAGGTCAACATTAAATTACTACCCATAAGTAACCTAGTATCCAAGTTTCAACTCAAAATCTCAAAAACTGTAGAAATTGGCACTGTGCCAATTTAAAGTTCCATTTTCAACTCGGAATAGCGCGAAAACCGTAAATATTTTATCGAGCATGTAAGCGTATAAAAGTTTACAATTTTCCCAAAGAACATTTTAAAATAAATTTCGTTCAAATCGTACGGTTAGTTTAGGAGTTATAAGTGTTTAAAGATTTGACCTTTGATGACCTCTAGCGGGGGCATTGGTCAGCTTATCGACAAACAAAAAATGGTTAAAGAAGATCTTGGTATGATCTTTCTTGTGGTACCATTCTTTTTGCTCTGTGTTAACAGACCTTTGAATAAAGTGTCTGGAAATGATGAGGGGTAAGAATAAAAATAATAATAAGAATAATAATAAGAACTAGATGGCTACTGTTGCAAGCAACAGACGGATTCCTCCTTTATTAGACCTTCCTCGGAACTGAAGTGCTAAAATCCGAATAAAGAAGATGGAAAAAAGAATAGTTGCTTTAGTACCATATTAACTTCAGCAAATGAGTCAAAAGAGCTTATGTCTAATTTGGGACTCTTGTTTATTTATCAACAAAATAGAAGAAAAAATAATAAATACCTTTCATGTTTACGAGAGCTTTAAACTCCATGCACAATCAATATCTAATCCTTTATACAATGACTTTCTCAAAAAAGAATTGCACAATGAATTTGCATTGAGATCATTTCTATTAATAGAAAATGACAACAACATGAAACTACTGATATGTAATGCTACTAAGAATAAAAAGAAAGAAACAGAAAACAAGAATAAAAGAGTTATCCATCTTACTATGTAAAGTTCAAATAAGAAGTACTACTTGTGTGAAGAATAAATAGTTAAGGACCTGTGTATTCTACAAGAGTAAATGTTTGTTATGACCTTGAAAAAGTTAATTTGACCTTTAACAAAGGTCATGGATAAAAGAAAAGCATTTGAATTTATTCTCATCATGAGTCCTCTTAATCTAATCAAAGCTAAATATTTTATCGACAAAAGTATGTTGTGACCTTGAAATAAAACAAATGACCTTGGGTCAAGGTCAAGTTGAAAGGACTTGATGCAAGGAATATTTGCGCCAAGTTTGAACTGTCAAGGTCAAATGGTCTTTGTTCTATAGGCAAAAGTTTGTTGTGACCTTGAGAATCAAAATTTGACCTTGGACCAAGGTCAAGATGAAAGGGCTTGGCTCAATGATTGTATTTATGAAGTTTGAACTGTCAAGGTCAAATAGTCTTTGTTCTATAGGCAAAAGTTTGTTGTGACCTTGAGAATCATAATGTGACCTTGAAACTAGGTCATCATCAATGACCACCTATTAGTAGCCTACCATCCAAGTTTCAACTCAAAATCTCAAAAACTGTAGAAATTGACACTGTGCCAATTTAAAGTTCCATTTTCAACTCGGAATAGCGCGAAAACCATAAATATTTTATCGAGCATGTAAGCATATAAAAGTTTACAATTTTCCCAAAGAACATTTTAAAACAAATTTCGTTCAAATCGTACGGTTAGTTTAGGAGTTATAAATGTTTAAATATTTGACCTTTGATGACCTCCAGCGGGGGCATTGGTGAACTTATCGACAAACAAAAAATAGTTAAAGAAGATCTTGTAATGCTCTTTCTGATGGTACTATCCCTTTTGCTCTGTGTTAAAAGACCTTTGAATAAAGTGTCTGGAAATGATGAGGGGGTAAGAATAAAAATAATAATAATAAGAATAACTAGATGGCTACTGTTGCAAGCAACAGATGGATTCCTCCTTTATTAGACCTTCCTCGGAACTGAAGTGCTAAAATCCGAATAAAGAAGATGGAAAAAAGAATAGTTGCTTAGCAAATGAGTCAAAAGAGCTTATGTCTAATTTGGGACTCTTATTTATTTATCAACAAAATAGAAGAAAAAACTAATAAATACCTTTCATGTTTACGAAAGCTTTAAACTCCATGCACAATCAAGATCTAATCCTTTAAAATTACTTTCTCAAAAAAGAATTGCACAATGATTTTGCAATGAGATAATTTCTATTAATAGAAAATGACAACAACATGAAACTAATGATATGTAATGCTACTAAGAATAAAAAAGAAAGAATCAGAGAACAAGAAGAAAAGAGTTATCTATCTTACTATGTAAAGTTCAAATAAGAAGTACTACTTGTGTGAAGAATTAATAGTTAAGGACAAAATCCTGTGAATTCTACAAGAGTAAATGTTTGTTATGACCTTGAAAAAGTTTGTTTGACCGTTAACCAAGGTCATGGATAAAAGATAAGCATTTGAATTTTTTCTCATCAAGAGTCATCTTAATCTAATCAAAGCTCAATATTTTATCGACAAAAGTCTGTTGTGACCTTGAAATCGAACAAATGACCTTGGGTCAAGGTCAAGGTGAAAGGACTTGATGCAAGGAATATTAGCACCAAGTTTGAACTCTCAAGGTCAAATGGTCTTTGTTCTATAGGCAAAAATTTGATGTGACCTTGAGAATGAGAATTTGACCTTAGGCCAAGGTCAAGGTGAAAGGGCTTGGCTCAATGATTGTATTTATGAAGTTTGAACTGTCAAGGTCAAATAGTCTTTGTTCTATAGGCAAAAGTTTGTTGTGACCTTGAGAATCATAATGTGACCTTGAAACTGGGTCATCATCAATGACTACCTATTAGTAGCCTACCATCCAAGTTTCAACTCAAAATCTCAAAAACTGTAGAAATTGGCACTGTGCCAATTTAAAGTTCCATTTTCAACTCGGAATAGCGCGAAAACCGTAAATATTTTATCGAGCATGTAAGCGTATAAGAGTTTGCAAATTTCCCAAAGATCAATATAAAACAAATTTCGTTCAAATCGTACGGTTAGTTTAGGAGTTATAAGGTTTTAAAGATTTTGCCTTTGATGACCTCTAGCGGGGGCATATATGAACTTTTCGACAAGAAAAAAAATTTAATTGAAGATCTTCATATGCTCTTTCACATGATACTTTCCATTTTATCATATGATGCCGTACTTTGTTGTAACGTCTCTGGAATGGCTTGTGGGTAAGAATAATAATAATAATAAGAATAATAAGAATAAAGAAAAGACAATACAATAACAGAAAGGATTCCGACGGAAGTCGGAATCCTTAACTAGATGGCTACTGTTGCAAGCAACAGACGGATTCCTCCTTTATTAGACCTTCCTCGGAACTGAAGTGTTGAAATCCGAATAAAGATGATGAAAAAAGAATAGTTGCTTTAGTACCTTATTCACTTCAGCAAATGAGTCAAAAGAGCTTAAGTCTAACTTGGGACTCTTATCTATTTATCGACAAAAAAGAAGAAAAAGACGATAAGTACCTTTCAAGTTTAGGAAGGCTTTAAACTCCTATATCTATTCTATCCATTTTGAATCCTTTTAAATTACTATCCCAAAAAGAATTGCACAATGAATTAGCAATGAGAAAATTTCTATAAATAGAGAATGACAACAGCATGAAAGTACAGACAAGTAATGCTACTAAGATAAAAAAGGAAACAGAGAACAAGAATAAAAGAGTTATCTATCTTACTATGTAAAGTTCAAATAAGAAGTACTACTTCTGTGAAGAATAAATATTTAAGAACAAAATCCTATCAATCCTACAAGAGTAAATGTTTGTTATGACCTTGAAAAAGTTTATTTGACCTTGAACCAAGGTCATGGATGAAAGATAAGCATTTTACTTAATTCTCATCAATATTTCTTTTTATCTATTCAAAGCTCAATGTTTTATCAACAAAAGTCTGTTGTGACCTTGAAATCGAACAAATGACCTTGGGTCAAGGTCAAGGTGAAAGCACTTGATGCAAGGAATATTTGCGTCAAGTTTCAACTCTCAATGTCAAATGGTCTTTGTTCTATAGAAAAAAATTTGTTGTGACCTTGAGAATGAGAATTTGACCTTGGGCCAAGGTCAAGGTGAAAGGGCTTGGATCAATGATTGTATTTGTGAAGTTTGAACTGTCAAGGTCAAATAGTCTTTGTTCTATAGGCAAAAGTTTGTTGTGACCTTGAAAATCATAATTTGACCTTGAAACTTGGTCATCATCAATGACTACCTATAAGTAGCCTACCATTCAAGTTTCAACTCAAAATCTCAAAAACTGTAGAAATTGGCACTGTGCCAATTTAAAGTTCCATTTTCAACTCAAAATAGCGCGAAAACCGTAAATATTTTATCGAGCATGTAAGCGTATAAAAGTTTGCAAATTTCCCAAAGAACAATATAAAACAAATTTCGTTAAAATCGCACGGTTAGTTTAGGAGTTATAATGTTTTAAAGATTTTACCTTTGATGACCTCTAGCAGGGGCATATGTGAACTTTTCGACAAGAAAAAAAATTTAAATTTAGATCTTCATATGCTCTTTCACATGGTACTTTCCGTTTTTTCATATGATGCTGTACTTTTTTGTAAAATGACCGGAACGGTTTGTGGGTAAGAATAATAATAATAATAAGAATAATAAGAATAAAGAAAAGACAATACAATAACAGAAAGGATTCCGACGGAAGTCGGAATCCTTAATAATAAGAATAAAGAAAAGACATTGCAATAACAGAAAGGATTCCGACGGAATAGTCGGAATCCTTAATAAAGAAAAGACATTGCAATAACAGAAAGGATTCCGACGGAATAGTCGGAATCCTTAATAAAGAAAAGACATTGCAATAACAGAAAGGATTCCGACGGAATAGTCGGAATCCTTAATAAAGAAAAGACATTGCAATAACAGAAAGGATTCCGACGGAATAGTCGGAATCCTTAATAAAGAAAAGACATTGCAATAACAGAAAGGATTCCGTTGGAATAGTCGGAATCCTTAATTAACGACTAAGCGAGATCTACTGAATGGTATCAATCTTATTTAAAGGTTTATATGATGAAATAGTCAAAATCGCGTTTATCCAGTTTCCGAAGTGAGCTGCACGGACGGGTGCAGGACGTTTCGGTACAAGGACGTTTCGGTACAAAGAAAACAGTCGTTTCGGTAGATGTTACAAAGACGTTTCGGACATGATTTAGGTCGTTTGGGTACATATTTTTGTTCTTGTACATTACCCAATTTTTGACTGTTTAAAGAGATATTATCAATAACCCCCCAAAAGTTAGAGTGGAGAAGCAGAAAACATAGATATTTTTTGGAGAGGGGGTGCTCTTTTGTCATACATAATTGGTATGTCTAGTGACAAATTGATTAATCAATTAGTTTTCTTAGCAATATTTGATTAGGCCTATAAATGTCAGGTATCGGACAAAATTTTTGATCATCGATAAATATAGAATTTTTAAAATTATCAAGAAATGATTATTTAACTCGAATTTCAAAATATTATTATCACCATATACAACACAAACAACAAGAGAGCTAGGCTACATGTATATGTCAACTTGTCATCAAATAGGTACCGAAACTTATTAAAACAAAAACCAAACACATCACCTCATTATAAATCACCCCATATCACACACGCAAAAAAATGTACCGAAACGTCTCTACTTGTACCGAAATGTCTCTCTATTGTACCGAAACCTCCTTGTACCGAAACGTCCAGCATTCGCGCGGACAGTAAGGGTCAGAATAACTCAGACTCATTTAGTCACTCAGCAAAATCCAGCTCTACATTATACATGTATAATGTTGCATTGGTAAAAAGCATAAATCAGTGACATAAAAATCACCAGTGATACATAAAACACTGACAAGGATCTGGTAAATCGCCAAAAAGGTCCATAGCTGCTATGTTCTGTTGTTTGAAGACCGCAAAAAATTGAAAACGAAAGTAGACAAGCTTTGTACAAAGAAAAACCGATGTCGTATTTTTGAATTACGGCACTACAACTTCGGGTTTTTAATGTATGATGTATAAGTCATGTGTAACTCAGTAGTGCTGTAAAATCTAACCATTATCTACATTTGCTTTACATATTTGTACAAGGCCATAACAATTTATAAAAACTTGGCTTTATGTGGTTTATGAGATATCTATTTAGAATTTCATTCTTGAATAATAATGAAAGATTGTTTTGTGTTAAAAGTGGGTCATTTTGATTACATTAAAAAAAAATAAGCGAATATTGGGTTAAATTAATTCTTGACTTCTATCGATAATCTAAAATATAACTTAGATAAAAGGTAGTTACTTAAATAATGTGAGTAACTTACTAGATAAAAGGGAATTTTCCAACATTTCTGTGCTAAAATATCCAAGGGGCACCTGTAGCATTTAGATTAAAAAGTTATTAACGATCAGAAGTATTACTATATATATGCCTGTGACAGGTTTTTGGCTCTTAAACAATGTAGAGCATAGACCAAGCCAGGTTCTCAACTTCTTCTTGGATTTTTCTCTTTTCCTTGAATTTGGAACAAATTCTAAGTTGGAACAGTCTATGAGGAGATCTAGTAACTTATCCCTGTCTCCCAGAAATCTTGCGACCCCTGCAGCCCCAATCTCTCTTTCTAGGGTGTTTTGAAGTGTTTTTTTTTTCAAATATGAAGTTCTAATATCCCTTAGTGAGGGACAGATTAGTATAAAATGTTTTCTATCTTCTGCAGTTGCGGATCCAGCGCCCCCTTTGTCGGAGGGTCAAGGGGCGAATTTTGCCGATTTGTACTGAAAATGGGTCAAAATATACCTGTTTTTGGAAAAATTTGGGGCAGTGCCGGGGGGGCGGGGGCGGACGCACCCCCTCACCCCCCCCCCCTGAATCCGCCGCTGTCCTGGACCATGTTCACAGAGCTTACGGTCAGGTTTAATGATATTATTTTCATTTTTCAAAGTGTTAAAATATAGGTCAGTGATTCCAGAAAAAGTGCGACACAACAATTTTGAAAAAAATAAACATCAAACGTGAGGCTTAATTTATACTGGACTGTATTGTATAACTATTAATTGATATGTATTTCTTTTTTTTTTTACACACAAAATATTTTACTTATTCGAGTTATGGGCCTCTGACGGTAGTGGGGTCAGAATGAGATGTACATAGTGTCGCGGAGGTGATTGACAGCAAGGACCTATAAACAGATATCTTGCTGACCGTAAAACTGATATCTACTTTGAAATAATGTTTAAATTTACAGAAGTTTGAAACATGTATGCCTCTGAACTTTAACCTGATAAGGTACTATAAACTATATATTTTCTGAAAGGTAATGATGCCCTGAGTTCAGATACGAGACTCCGAGGTCTTAAACATTAAAGGGGAAAAACTCTTGTACAACTTTGTTATTTTGCATATGTTATATAGAGAAAATCGACAATTTAAATGTTTCATAAGTTATTCCCCTTTGTTTTTCTGGCCCTAAAATTATTATTTCTGAGCAGTAGGCTGCCTTTCAGAAAATATAGTTTATTGTACCTTACCAGGCATGGAAAATGCTCTATTGTACATCGGATACCTTAACACGAAATAAAAGTGCCTAATTTGAACAAATGTACTGAAGATAATGGAATATATGCTATTATATCACTTCCATAATGGAATATTTGTAATATCTTTTTTTCAATTAAATAGTCCTGACCAGAAAAAAAAAAACCCATATGAAATACACCCCAACAATGTTTGAAAGAAAGCGTATAATTATATATATGTGAGTATAAGTTACTTTCTTGCAAACTTTTGTTTTCAACGAATAACTGAAACGAAGAATGTTAGGCACGGTCCATTTGATATTCTGGGCCGGGGGGGGGGGGGGCTTGGGGTTTTTGTCGGAGCAAGATTATTTTTTCGAGCCGGACCGGAGCAAAATATATTTTTTTCTTGCAAAGTTGGAGCAAGACATTTTTTTTTCTAACATTAATGATATATATACGATATATGAAGAATATTTATGTTTTATCAATAGAAATTCTTTATTTTGACTAAAACCTCTAAAATATGACGTTATTTTTATGCACAAGTTTACTTCACATCTACACAGAAAGATATAAGAATTTTACAATATATTCCTCAGTAAACAAAATTTATATAAGGTACAAGTAAGAGGGTCAGAGGGGAGGGTCTTCCAGACAAATGTTCAAATTTAGAATTGTAAATTGGTGAAAAACTTAAAGTTCTCCTTCAAAGTTTGGATATAAAATTAGACTCTGTTGTGATACACACATCTATTAATAGTGATATATTATATTGATAACATATTGAAACCTTTAAGGAAGCTCCTTTTTTCTTTAACATGCATTATTTTGATATTTTCACATAGGAACTCTATGTTTTGATAGACTTTTGTAATATGAATTGAAAATTGCGACGAGCGAAGCGAGCCGGAAAATTTTAAGTGAAATTTTATGGTAATTCTTCAAAGTCAGATAACTTGTAAGAGCAAGATTATTTTTTTCTGTCACAGCACAAGCAAATTTATTTTATTCATTCAAATTCAGAGCAATTTTTTTTTCGAAAAGAATAACACCCCAAGGCCCCCCCCCCCCGAATATCAAATGGACCGTGCCTTAGCATATGTAATTACCGTAATAAACATAATTATCGTCAGGATCTTCTTTGACTCATAAAGTGATTTTTCTGTAATTTGAATAAATATCATTTTCAAGTGACTTTCAATAACTTTAAAGTATAAAAAAAACTGTTCATGATTTTGATCTTAATTTATGTTTGATCCATCTGTGTGTTGCTTTGGGCCCCTTGCGTTATGCTGTCCGTTTGTATGGTCATCTTACAGCGAGGAGGCTATTTTACACAACAATTGTGCTGTCTTTAAGACCTCTGTGTTATCTGAAAAGTGAGAGGGTTGTTCGCGCGTAATCCATATAACCACACAATCTGCTGCTGACTTAGCAGATGACCGTCCTAAGTCGGCACCGATTTTCCATTGGTCTCGTTGGTTTGCGTTTGATGTTTCTGTGATGTGGGGTTCCTTGTCCCATTTGCATCTCTGTCTGTGCGCGTCTGCCCTGTGTTTTTGTATGGGTGTTTTTTGGTGTTTTGCTCTGGTTGCTACAACTGAGTGTCGTTGGAGATCCCATCCTTCTTGAACAAATTGTACATGAACAATGTCATTCAATCATTCATATATGAGAAGTACACAAGAGAAGAAGTAGTACAGCTGTAGTTCAGGGGAATATGGCATAATCAAAGATATGGATCTCATTGTTTAGATTGAGGATCACTGACAAGGGTTAAGTACCCGAAATGTGCATGTCTGGTCCATGCTGGCTGCAGGTTTATCCTTCTTAAATGATGCTATTGAATTTGAAGACGTGTAACATGTCAAAGCAATAAGTTTCTTTAAAGTCAGTATAGTTGAACACCAGCAGACAGAACATCAGAAAAGACGACGACAGCAAATAACATGGGGATAATGCGATACATAGCAGGATCTAGATACATTCCAATATAAACAAAAGAAAGGAGGGGATCTCCAACAACACTAGGTTGCAGCACCAACAGCAAAACCCCAAAACACCCAATTAAAAACAAAACACACACACAGAACAGACACCCACAGAAAGATACGCAAAAGGGACAAGAAACACCAACTCATACCATAGAAACATAAAACATAAAAGACCACACATGAACCAACGAGACCAATTGGCAACCGGTGCCGACTTAGGACGGCCATCTGCCACGTACGTAGCAGACGGTGTGATTATCCTGGATTACTTGCGAACAAACCTCCCACTATTCCAATTTCCCAGAGGTCTCCAAGAAAACTGCCCATTACACAATATGACACAGTGAGACATGAATGACAATACATACCAAAAAAATCTGTCCAAATATGTCGGTCGTCCCGATACAGCAGCTTATGAGAGCGGCTGAAACAGATATTATTCAGATGTTAAACTTTTTGATCGACAACATTTTTGTGGTGTTTGGAGGAAAGGTCTTTCAGCAAATTGTCGGAATTCCAATGGGGACCAATTGTGCCCCACTCCTTGCCGACATTTTCCTTTACTCGTACGAAGCTGAATTCATTCAATCTTTGGTCTCTGAAGGGAAAAGATACTTAGCTTCTGACTTCAACTTCACTTATAGATACATAGACGATGTGTTGTCCATCAATAATCCGAAATTCGCAGATTACCTGAGCAGAATCTATCCTTCAGAGCTTGAAGTCAAAGAAACTACAGAGACAAATAATTCAGCATCCTATTTTGACATAATGTTGTCCTACGACACTGATGGTCACATGAACACCTCACTCTATGACAAACGTGACGACTTCAATTTCAGCATTACAAACTTTCCTTTTCTGAGTAGCAACATCCCTTCATCGCCTGCTTATGGCGTGTTCATATCTCAGTTGATACGCTATGCCAGAGCAAGTACGAAATATACGGATTTTGTTCTGAGAGCTAGGCGTCTTTCAGATAAGCTTCTCAGTCAGGGATATGTTTGTGACCGACTAACATCGTCACTGAGGAAGTTCTACGGTCGATACGGGGAACTCGTCATACACTATGATGTCCCACTCTCCAGAATGGTGGGTGATATTCTGTCATAGACCATTTGAACCATCCAACCCATGATTGTACTCTATGTCTTCCGAAATGGAAGTTACCGGATGTGACAGTTCTACCGAATTGAAGCGGCGGGTGTTGCATGCAAGCAGGAGATGCTTACTCTTCCTGGGCACCTGATCTCACTCCCATATCGGGAGTTCGCTTCTTTTCATGTGGTGGAGGTTTTTGTTTGTTTGCTTTGGTTCCTGTTTTGTCCTGATTTTGTATGCCTTCGGTTTCTGATTTTCTGAATTATCGATTTTGTGCTGTATACAGGGATATGGTCATTATCCATATTTGTCATTTTTACCACTGTCCATGTGTCACTGCTGGTGGACAAATTGTCCCCGAGGGCACTTGTCGGGCAGTATTTTGCTTCAATGGATAGTACACAAGAGACCTACAAAGTGGCTGGGGCGTCGCCCACTATAAAAAGGCCCCAACCTGTTGCGTCTACGGACACATACGCAACAGGTAATTTAGGTGTCCCTAGAATTAGACTACATGACATTAGAGACGAGACATTTGTAGTGAGTAGAAACCATGAGTTTTGGTACAAACATGCAGACGGGTATATTAAAATCAAGCCCTGTAAGATTGAAGTGGTCGATATACTAAAAGAGCACCAATTTTCACCAAGCGATTGCTCATTTTCTAAGTGCGGCACGAAGAACTGCAAAACTTGTAACATCCTTATAACAGACACTTCATTCTCAAGTAATCTCACAAAACAAACATTTAACACGCATAGTTTTGAACACCTAAACTGTATGACATCTAATGTTGTGTACGGAATAGAGTGCTCACTTTGTGGATTGATTTATGTGGGTGAAACCAAAGGTAAGCTCCGAACCAGAATGTCAGGACATCGGTCAAAAATAAATAATAAAGGAAGTCAACTTCTTTACCGGCATTTTGACCAGGCCGATCATTCTGTTTTATCTATGAGAGTCAGAATCCTGGAGAAAATATATCACCCCACAAACAATCCCAATTTGAGCACACCTTTCCGTCGCAACAGAGAAGAGTTCTGGATAAAAAATCTTAACACTGCAGCGCCCTATGGGTGCAACGACAATATAAGCAGCTTAGGAAACTTAACAAGTCCAGGTTGTCAATCCGTAAATGTGAATAGCTTATTCAACAGACAAAAAAGAAGACCTCGAAGTCATGGCATTCCTAAATATAATAGGCCTGAGATACATAGTTTCTCCTTCGATGACTTGGTTCCATTTTTGAATGAGCCCCTAGGCCTGCATTATATTCGTACCAAATTATACTCTGTTCCTTTACGGAAGTTACACGAAATCTACGAATATACGAAGGACCTCACTTATACCGATACACGTTCCCCAGAATACAGACTACAAGGAGTCATCTTGGACATTTCTACCTTTCGTTTATTTCAAGCAGTTAGATCAGATAAATCAGAGGAGAAAACAAACCGTCCTTTCATTAAAGTAAAATTTGCAAACAAAGGTATTGATAGATTGAATCTTGGTCAAATTTTGAATCACAAAACTGTCACAGAAAAAATCCCACCATATTTCAAAAGACAAGAAACTCCTTGTATTTCCTATAGCTACACACCAACAGTTGCATCTAAAATTTACAATTACAAACGATTCTTGCAGTGCATTGATTTAAGTAATCCCTCACTACATCCACTTCCTTGCGAATGTTCTTCATCGGATTTTAACTACTCTCCTTGTGGACACATTATTACAGGTGACCTTAGTATAGTCAAGAACGACAAGTTGAGAGATTTGTTAAAAAAGGGTCCCAAATACAGAGAAAGTATGTCCTACACATGGAACCAAAATTTCAAAATTATCATGGACTCTTGTGAAGAATATGCAAGACGTTGGGCAAAGAAAGAGGATGTACAGCTCGACACACTTTCCGAATGGATAAAATCCATCAGAGGGTTACTTTTATCTAGAATTAACCGATTAAAAACAAATGTGAGCACCAGATTCGAGTCTATATTTAAAGACCCTGATGTTATCACAGAGCTTACCTACCTCCAAGAACATTATGTCATCACACCAGCGGACAAAGCCTCAAATAATTACACATTTACTTGCAAAAAGTTCTATTTCGAAAGTCTAGTTAAAGAGTTGGGTTTAAATTCGACACCTGGAAATCCCACTTACACCCCAACTAACCTTTCTGCCTCTGAAATAATAGATAACCACAAAGCAGCTCTTTCTTCCTTTGGCTTCCAAACTAACAATTTAGATTTAGATTTACCATACTTATACTACATACCTAAAATGCATAAGAATCCGTACAAACAACGTTTCATCGCTGGTTCCTCAAAATGTTCTACCAAATATGTATCGATCTTACTCACCAAAGTTTTATCTGAAATCAAATCTGGGCTTCAAAAATATTGTTCGACAGTATATTCTCGCAGTGGTATCAACCAGATGTGGATTTTAAAGAATTCGAAGGAACTTTTAGAACATCTGAAATCCACTCATTTTAGTAAAGTTCATTCGATCAAAGCCTTTGATTTTTCGACACTTTACACTACAATTCCACATTCTAAATTGAAAGAAAGACTCGCAAAAATTATAAGTAATGCGTTTACAAGTAAGAACGGTAATCGCAAATACAAATATATTGTTGTGAACTATGACAAAACCTACTTTGTAAAAGAAAAGTCCGATTCTGAAAATAAGTACACTGAAACAGATATTATTCAGATGTTAAACTTTTTGATCGACAACATTTTGGTGGTGTTTGGAGGAAAGGTCTTTCAGCAAATTGTCGGAATTCCAATGGGGACCAATTGTGCCCCACTCCTTGCTGACATTTTCCTTTACTCGTACGAAGCTGAATTCATTCAATCTTTGGTCTCTGAAGGGAAAAGATACTTAGCTTCTGACTTCAACTTCACTTATAGATACATAGACGATGTGTTGTCCATCAATAATCCGAAATTCGCAGATTACCTGAGCAGAATCTATCCTTCAGAGCTTGAAGTCAAAGAAACTACAGAGACAAATAATTCAGCATCCTATTTGGACATAATGTTGTCCTACGACACTGATGGTCACATGAACACCTCACTCTATGACAAACGTGACGACTTCAATTTCAGCATTACAAACTTTCCTTTTCTGAGTAGCAACATCCCTTCATCGCCTGCTTATGGCGTGTTCATATCTCAGTTGATACGCTATGCCAGAGCAAGTACGAAATATACGGATTTTGTTCTGAGAGCTAGGCGTCTTTCAGATAAGCTTCTCAGTCAGGGATATGTTTGTGACCGACTAACATCGTCACTGAGGAAGTTCTACGGTCGATACGGGGAACTCGTCATACACTATGATGTCCCACTCTCCAGAATGGTGGGTGATATTCTGTCATAGACCATTTGAACCATCCAACCCAAGATTGTACTCTATGTCTTCCGAAATGGAAGTTACCGGATGTGACAGTTCTACCGAATTGAAGCGGCGGGTGTTGCATGCAAGCAGGAGATGCTTACTCTTCCTGGGCACCTGATCTCACTCCCATATCGGGAGTTCGCTTCTTTTCATGTGGTGGAGGTTTTTGTTTGTTTGCTTTGGTTCCTGTTTTGTCCTGATTTTGTATGCCTTCGGTTTCTGATTTTCTGAATTATCGATTTTGTGCTGTATACAGGGATATGGTCATTATCCATATTTGTCATTTTTACCACTGTCCATGTGTCACTGCTGGTGGACAAATTGTCCCCGAGGGCACTTGTCGGGCAGTATTTTGCTTCAATGGATAGTACACAAGAGACCTACAAAGTGGCTGGGGCGTCGCCCACTATAAAAAGGCCCCAACCTGTTGCGTCTACGGACACATACGCAACAGGTAATTTAGGTGTCCCTAGAATTAGACTACATGACATTAGAGACGAGACATTTGTAGTGAGTAGAAACCATGAGTTTTGGTACAAACATGCAGACGGGTATATTAAAATCAAGCCCTGTAAGATTGAAGTGGTCGATATACTAAAAGAGCACCAATTTTCACCAAGCGATTGCTCATTTTCTAAGTGCGGCACGAAGAACTGCAAAACTTGTAACATCCTTATAACAGACACTTCATTCTCAAGTAATCTCACAAAACAAACATTTAACACGCATAGTTTTGAACACCTAAACTGTATGACATCTAATGTTGTGTACGGAATAGAGTGCTCACTTTGTGGATTGATTTATGTGGGTGAAACCAAAGGTAAGCTCCGAACCAGAATGTCAGGACATCGGTCAAAAATAAATAATAAAGGAAGTCAACTTCTTTACCGGCATTTTGACCAGGCCGATCATTCTGTTTTATCTATGAGAGTCAGAATCCTGGAGAAAATATATCACCCCACAAACAATCCCAATTTGAGCACACCTTTCCGTCGCAACAGAGAAGAGTTCTGGATAAAAAATCTTAACACTGCAGCGCCCTATGGGTGCAACGACAATATAAGCAGCTTAGGAAACTTAACAAGTCCAGGTTGTCAATCCGTAAATGTGAATAGCTTATTCAACAGACAAAAAGAAGACCTCGAAGTCATGGCATTCCTAAATATAATAGGCCTGAGATACATAGTTTCTCCTTCGATGACTTGGTTCCATTTTTGAATGAGCCTCTAGGCCTGCATTATATTCGTACCAAATTATACTCTGTTCCTTTACGGAAGTTACACGAAATCTACGAATATACGAAGGACCTCACTTATACCGATACACGTTCCCCGGAATACAGACTACAAGGAGTCATCTTGGACATTTCTACCTTTCGTTTATTTCAAGCAGTTAGATCAGATAAATCAGAGGAGAAAACAAACCGTCCTTTCATTAAAGTAAAATTTGCAAACAAAGGTATTGATAGATTGAATCTTGGTCAAATTTTGAATCACAAAACTGTCACAGAAAAAATCCCACCATATTTCAAAAGACAAGAAACTCCTTGTATTTCCTATAGCTACACACCAACAGTTGCATCTAAAATTTACAATTACAAACGATTCTTGCAGTGCATTGATTTAAGTAATCCCTCACTACATCCACTTCCTTGCGAATGTTCTTCATCGGATTTTAACTACTCTCCTTGTGGACACGTTATTACAGGTGACCTTAGTATAGTAAAGAACGACAAGTTGAGAGATTTGTTAAAAAAGGGTCCCAAATACAGAGAAAGTATGTCCTACACATGGAACCAAAATTTCAAAATTATCATGGACTCTTGTGAAGAATATGCAAGACGTTGGGCAAAGAAAGAGGATGTACAGCTCGACACACTTTCCGAATGGATAAAATCCATCAGAGGGTTACTTTTATCTAGAATTAACCGATTAAAAACAAATGTGAGCACCAGATTCGAGTCTATATTTAAAGACCCTGATGTTATCACAGAGCTTACCTACCTCCAAGAACATTATGTCATCACACCAGCGGACAAAGCCTCAAATAATTACACATTTACTTGCAAAAAGTTCTATTTCGAAAGTCTAGTTAAAGAGTTGGGTTTAAATTCGACACCTGGAAATCCCACTTACACCCCAACTAACCTTTCTGCCTCTGAAATAATAGATAACCACAAAGCAGCTCTTTCTTCCTTTGGCTTCCAAACTAACAATTTAGATTTAGATTTACCATACTTATACTACATACCTAAAATGCATAAGAATCCGTACAAACAACGTTTCATCGCTGGTTCCTCAAAATGTTCTACCAAATATGTATCGATCTTACTCACCAAAGTTTTATCTGAAATCAAATCTGGGCTTCAAAAATATTGTTCGACAGTATATTCTCGCAGTGGTATCAACCAGATGTGGATTTTAAAGAATTCGAAGGAACTTTTAGAACATCTGAAATCCACTCATTTTAGTAAAGTTCATTCGATCAAAGCCTTTGATTTTTCGACACTTTACACTACAATTCCACATTCTAAATTGAAAGAAAGACTCGCAAAAATTATAAGTAATGCGTTTACAAGTAAGAACGGTAATCGCAAATACAAATATATTGTTGTGAACTATGACAAAACCTACTTTGTAAAAGAAAAGTCCGATTCTGAAAATAAGTACACTGAAACAGATATTATTCAGATGTTAAACTTTTTGATCGACAACATTTTGGTGGTGTTTGGAGGAAAGGTCTTTCAGCAAATTGTCGGAATTCCAATGGGGACCAATTGTGCCCCACTCCTTGCTGACATTTTCCTTTACTCGTACGAAGCTGAATTCATTCAATCTTTGGTCTCTGAAGGGAAAAGATACTTAGCTTCTGACTTCAACTTCACTTATAGATACATAGACGATGTGTTGTCCATCAATAATCCGAAATTCGCAGATTACCTGAGCAGAATCTATCCTTCAGAGCTTGAAGTCAAAGAAACTACAGAGACAAATAATTCAGCATCCTATTTGGACATAATGTTGTCCTACGACACTGATGGTCACATGAACACCTCACTCTATGACAAACGTGACGACTTCAATTTCAGCATTACAAACTTTCCTTTTCTGAGTAGCAACATCCCTTCATCGCCTGCTTATGGCGTGTTCATATCTCAGTTGATACGCTATGCCAGAGCAAGTACGAAATATACGGATTTTGTTCTGAGAGCTAGGCGTCTTTCAGATAAGCTTCTCAGTCAGGGATATGTTTGTGACCGACTAACATCGTCACTGAGGAAGTTCTACGGTCGATACGGGGAACTCGTCATACACTATGATGTCCCACTCTCCAGAATGGTGGGTGATATTCTGTCATAGACCATTTGAACCATCCAACCCAAGATTGTACTCTATGTCTTCCGAAATGGAAGTTACCGGATGTGACAGTTCTACCGAATTGAAGCGGCGGGTGTTGCATGCAAGCAGGAGATGCTTACTCTTCCTGGGCACCTGATCTCACTCCCATATCGGGAGTTCGCTTCTTTTCATGTGGTGGAGGTTTTTGTTTGTTTGCTTTGGTTCCTGTTTTGTCCTGATTTTGTATGCCTTCGGTTTCTGATTTTCTGAATTATCGATTTTGTGCTGTATACAGGGATATGGTCATTATCCATATTTGTCATTCATAATAGATGATAATTTGTAACAGTTTACTCTGTAGAAACTAAACCGCTATGGATTTATTAGCATTATACGTATATGAATTGTTAAGACCAATATACCCACTTGTCGCTGCATTTGTACATTAGCTGTATAGTAATCATTCGTTGGAATATCCGGATTATGTCGCACACACTCTCACTTATACGGATATACCGAAGTATTCTGTAATGTACATTTTTTGTTTTGTTTTTATAAAGCCTTCTCACTGTAAGCTGATAACAAAACAAAAATACTGTAAAAGGCAGGATCCTTAGACAGTATATGTACAAATAAAATGTGGAAATGGATATCTAAAGCGTCGTCAATGAAAACAAGTCCGTGCTCTACAAACGAGCGCAATAAATAACAAATATGGATAATCACCATATGCCTGTATACAGCACATAATCGACAATTAAGAAAATCAGAAACCGAAGTCATACAAAATCAGGATAAAACAGGAACCAAACCAAAGCAAACAAACAAAAAACAGCTATCACATGAAAAGAAGCGAACTCCCGATTTGGGAGTGAGACCAGGTGCCCAGGAAGAGTAAGCATCACCTGCGTGCATGCAACACCCGTCGCTTCAATCCGGTTACTTCCATTTCGGAAGACATAGAGTACAATCTTTGGTTGGATGGTTCAAATGGTCTATGACAGAATATCATCCACCATTCTGGAGAGTGGGACATCATAATGTATGACGAGTTCCCCATATCGACCGTAGAACCTCCTCAGTGTCGATTTTAGTCGGTCACAAACATATTCCTGACTGAGAAGTTTATCTGAAAGACGCTTAGCTCTCAGAACAAAAACCGTATATTTGGTACTTGTTCTGGCATAGCGTATCAACTGAGATTATTTGAGAAGTTATTTGAGAAATTATTTGAGAAGTCCGACAGCAATCGGTACAAAGTTTTCTCAGGCGAGATTTGAATGGCTCATTATGGATTTCCATTGTCACAATTGGCCCAGCGTGCCTTGATGATAATACCGTACACGACTTCAGTGCCAAACTTAATATTCTTGTGATTATTTCCTCCGTTAAAAAGGCAACAAACTGCTCCATTTGATTAAAGTTTGATATGCTTTTGATGGTTATCAAGGAACCGTAACATCAAGCACAGATATTCAAAGTGAAACATACTCTGATGCTGCAATTGTGCTGCATTTCGAAATATTATGAGAAAGAGTTCTGTGAATTTTCTGGAACCGTCAAGCCTATCACATAAAAAAATTCAATGGATCTACAACACAACTAGGTTGCAGTACCCACAGAAAAGGATCGAAAGTCCCCCATGTGAAAATACATGAATAGACAATAAAAAAGAGACACAATGTTGAACGTTTTCAAATTCAATAGCATCATTTAAGATCAGATAAATTTGTAGCATGGACCATACATGCACGTTTCGGCTACTTTACCCTCGTCAGTGATCCTCAATCTAAACGATGTAATATGGCCAAAGAGTGTGAAAATTATTTCGTCCAAAAATGTATCGAAAGACGTAGCAGAACATTTTCAATCTCCATGGCCACAATGCAACACCAACCGCTACACATAAACCAACGGAAAAAAAGACTTGTAAGGAATTTTCCCCTCAGTGCATTAGATATGTATTTTGATAGCTCTTTGACAAATATTTAAGGTCAAAATAAGGATTTCGCTATTCATATATTCACTTGTTAACTGTAGTCCCTCACTGATTGAATTACCATTGCTGATATAACATTTGTTAATTGAAGAGTGAATCAAAGTTGAGCACAAAACGCAAAAACTATGACACTAGAATGATATCCTAAGGAACTAACACTAACAGTACATCAACAGTAATTCCGTCTTTTCGATTTTACAGTCCTACGTTCGATTTGTGCAGGTATCTAACGTAAACGCATTTTGACGTCATTAAATTCATTTGAAAACGTCATATATACATGTATGTAAGCCTGTTTAGTTACTCTCTATTTCGAAAAGACCGAATACCTAGCTAACGCTTGAATTATAAATTGAAATATATACCACATTCCCTGGTAAGATGGCATTGAGGTTAGTGTATGCGAACATAACTAAATATTTATCATATGTTTAGCGATAACTTTACTCGGTCACTCCGTATAGTTTAAAAGTCCTTGCTATGAGATAACCAGTTTTAAAATAATCGATTTAAAGGGTCAAAATGTAGGACAATCAAAACATGAAGTAAACATTAGTACTGCATCGTCTTATTTAGCAGAACAGGATAAAAAAAAACTTTTTGATAGATATGTCCGTTTTAGACGTGGTTCTATCTGAGGAAGTGATGGATAGTATTCAAGTCTAAGATATGATACGAAAGGTATGATGGACACAGAAAGTATTGGAAACAGATAATGTTATTGGAATAGACGGATCGAACAATATGGAAATCAATGTTTTATCAAATATAGAGATGATAAGAAAGTTTAATCTGAATAGAATTGAAGATCCTTACTCTATTAGCGAATGTACCGATGGCAGTATATGGATCGGTGGTTATGGATATGTGTACAAGATGAACCATGATTGCTCTACGGTCCTCCATCAGATAAACACAAGAGATGACATGTGCTGTAACTACATAGCGTGTTTACATTCAGGCGATGCTGTTGTTTCTTATGGTCACAAAGAATACATAGACAGATTCACCTCTGACGGCAGGAGAGTGGAATTCAAAGACCTATTTCCTGGGTCGACTCACGATATTGCCGTCAATAACCGTGATGAAGTTTTTGTCAATGTTGACTTCGAATCAATTGTCGTATTGTCAAAGGAAGGGAAGCAACTCAGAGAACTGAAAATAATTGGTGGAGTTCAAACATTTAGTGTAGACAGAGACGGGTACATTATTGTTGCACATCGAGGTTCAAGTATTACACGATTAGATAGTATAAGTGGAGAAATGATAGTATCATGGGCCGTTCCCGTGTTTAACATAGAACGTCTCACATGTGATAATTTTGGCAATCATCTTGCCACAAATAGGAAGAAGGATATCTATTTCTTCAGCAAGAATACAGAAGATAAGAGAACTTTCACTTTGGACTGTGATATGATCAGAGGGATTAGGGTGGATCAAGATGGTCATTTACTGATACTAATAAAAGGAGATAATAAATTTCAGATAATGAAAATTAAGTATTTAAGTTATTTGGAGTAAGAATAAAAATATGTACACTTCAAAATAATATAGGGCAATGAAATGTTCTGTTCCACGAAAACACATTTATATAATTCTTTATTGTATTTCACTCATTTCATAAAGAGCAATGATATTGTATGTGATTATTCATTATTTGATATGGACGCGTGATTCTGTCTAAATTGTACTCTGAAATCATACATTAGATAAATCTGACGCTATGTGGCAGGGGGTTATACCTTTAGTTTATTTAACACCACTATCGTGCGTTCTTCGAGACCTCTTGCGAACCGGGGTTGTGCGCTTGTAATCCGGATAACTAAAGCGTTAGCTTATGGCGTAGCAGATTGCCGTCCTAAGTCTGCACCGGTTACCAATTGGTCTCGTTGGTTTATGTGTGGTATTTTTGTGCTCGATGTTTCTGTGTTGCTTTTGTGTTCCATGTCCCTTTTGAGTCTCTTGCTGTGGGTGTCTGCTCTATGTTTTTGCATAGTTTGCCTTGGTGTATGGCTGTGAGTACTGTAACCAAGTATTGTTGGAGATCCGCTCCTTTCTTGGAAGTGTCAAAACATAATATTTAGATGTTCGACATGCCATTCTACAAATGAGTTAAAGAAGGTACTGACGATAATCTCATCAGCACTCACAATAGAGCACAAAATTGAGCATCGACGAATCCCTAGCAAGCTAGAGATGGGACCATGTACCCGAGAGGAGAAAGCATCCCTTGTTTGGCAAGCCGCCCCACCGTCGGTGTTCACGCACGAAAATGAAAATAATATCTAAAATGCATGCACTGTCTGAGGTTATGTCTATATAGAAAATGCTATGGCGACCATGTCAGGGAAAAATATTCAAAACACTTACTGTCAAATCCCTCGCGGGGAACATTTTTACGAGCTCACCATGGCAAAGGTCATAAGTGTGACACAAATGAGTAAAAGAAGATCCTGGCGGTTATCTCAACAGCGCTCACAATAGATCACAAAATTGAGCATCGACGAACCCCTAGCAAGCTAGAGGTTACACCAGGTGCCATTTAAATAAACATTAAAAAGTACCAATCAGTTACTCACAAATTCATATGACATCAATCTCTTTATCGAAGACATAGTAAAAAAAAAATCGTTCGCAGCACTAGTGGACTTTGAATACATCGTTCTAGATACGTATGTTCGTTGATTCATCTGTATACAGTGATCAGAAGTACCATTATTTGAAATTGCATTGCACGGAGAAAATCACAAATCAAAATACCTTCCTATTAACAAATTAATTTCTGCTACCTCATAAGAAAATATACTATTTAATGTTCATAAGGAATCAAAGAAGGTAATTCATTAATAAGAGATCAAAGAAACGAATCTTATATTTTCTTCTGTTGATGCAGGTATCAACCGAAACATTTGACGGAAAACTGCATCAACGCGCATAGTCCCCGTTCTAGCTAGATGTCGTAAGTTCGGAGGAGGGGTGCGCATTGATACAACTCCCCCCCCCAACGAAAACAATTTATGACATCCGTCATGATTCAGACAGCCAACTATCGTCTCTCTCTCTATCTTTGGAATAAGGACCACTCTGAGAAAATACTACATGTACAATTTATTTTTCAGTAAGTAGAAAATAAATAGTACCCTTGAAATTTTAATCTAAAAGTCAACAATTCGTATTTTCAGCTACGAGTTTATTCGTGTTTGAGGGAATCCCCGGTTCTAAAAAATAGTGCCATAGATACACCTCCGTGAAAAATTTTGTTGATCGATGTATCAGAATCTTCGTTTCTTGAAAATAACAATGGAAATTACATGATTAATGTTGCATTAGAAAAGGGTTACTCATGCCCATACCATAGGCGCCAGATTCCTAGAAAAAAAATTTTAGAAATACATCTTAACCTCCCGTTTCTCTTCTCTTTACTACTTCCTTATAGGATAGAGAAGAGAAAGGGCGTTTTAGATGGGTTATAATTTTCTCTCTAGGAATCTGGTGCCTGTGGCCCATACAGGTACACATGAATTAGGCACTAACTAGTCGATGACATTCAGGACAAAATCTAAAAGACGCCTATTTACCATATAACCAAATATTTTCGCGATGTACTAATTTTCGTTATAATCGCGAGTGATATAGAATCTCGGAAAGTTGTTCTCTCCAAACTGTGTTTGATAAGGTTTATCATAAAGTGTTAAATCTGTTGTTCATATTGTACACGTGTCATTCTTCTTCATCCCATTAAACGTTATGAGGGGCGAATTGAGTGAATTCTTATGATAGAACTTACTGAAACTTTAATAAAGGGTACAAAACAATAAAATCATATGATCAAAATCAGGATAAAACATGAACCAAACCAAAGCAAAGAAAAAAAAAAAAGAAAAACCTCCACAACACGAAAAGAAGCGAACTCCCAAAATGGGAGTGAGATCAGGTGCCCAGGAAGAGTAAGCATCTCCTGCTTGCATGCAACACCCGATTTAAATTCGGTAGAGTTGTCACATCCGGATGCTACCATTTCGGAAGATACAAGTTTATTAGGTGGTTTGATGGTTCAAATGGTCAAAGACAGAATATCATCCACCATTCTGGAGAGTGGGACATCCAAATGTATGACGAGTTCCCCATATCGACCGTAGAACTTCCTCAATGACGAGGTTAGTCGGTCACAAACGTATCCCTGACTGAGAAGCTTATCTAAAAGACGCCAAGCTCTCAGAACAAAATCTGTATATTTGGTACATGCTCTGGCATACGGTATAAACTGAGATATGAATACGTCATAAGCTGGCGATGAAGGGATGTTGCTACTCAGAAAAGGAAAGATTAATGTTAAGGTATCCGTAGTACAAATTAATATCAAGAGTATTATATATTTAGAATCGTTGCATATTTTTTCCTAAATATACAAAGTACAACATAAAAATGTTTCTATAATCAAAGGTCAACATGTCGATCGTCGCTCAAGCTACGGAAACTATCGAGACGCTGCCGATGGTTACCGAGATAATTTTAACACTGCTTAGATAGATAAGACGTCAGCAATATCTCAATTTCTACATTTGGTACGTTAAAGAAAGGTGGGAATCTCCAACAACACCCGGTTGCACTACCTAGAGCAAAACACAAATGCATACCACAGAGCAGACACGAACAGAAAGAGACGTACAAGGTTCAAGGAACACCAAATCACATCATAGAAACATCAAACACAAATGACCAAACATAAATCATCGAGACCACTGGGCAACCGGTGCCGACATAGGACTGCCATCTTCCATGCAAGTAGCAGACTGTGTGGTTATTCGGATTACGTGTGCACAACCCTCCCACTTTTCAGATTACCCAGGGGTCTCGAAGAACGCACAATAGTGGTATAAATAACCTCCTCGCTATAAGATGACCATACAAACAGACAACATGACGCAGGGGCCTAAGAAACACACACATTGATATGTAAATGGATACAAAATAGAAGGCGTACGAAATACAGTCCGTGCTCTGCCAGCTGTAGCGAGCTCATGCATGTTTTCAGCCTATGAGTCCGACTGAAATTCAGAAAGGACAGGTGATCGGGCCCTGTCTTCTCTCCCACGTGGAGTCCTAACGTCACAGTCAGTCAGAGTGCAATTATTAAAAATGCGCTGATACAAGGCTGTAGATTCGTCTAGTACCAAGTCAAGACTCCGTCTGGTAAAAGAAGGATTATATCCACTTTACAAAAGGCGTTTGCCCGAATGACGGTAATCCAGGAACAGCAACGTCCAGTCAGGGAAAATTGTTGAATCCAAAATCATCTCTTTTGTCATAAACACTCGTATGAAACCCCCATAAACAATTTTGATATATTTCAGAGAAGACAGGTGGTCTGTTCTTAAATGATGCTATTGAAATTGAAGACGTTTAACATTCAATAGCATGATTTAAGAACAGATTAATTTGCAGCGTGGAACAGAGATGCACGTCCCTCGTCACTGATCTAAACAATGTAATATGACCAAAAAGTGTGAATATTATTATGTATATATAAGTATTTGTATAGACGATTGATCCTAAACTAAAGTTGATACGTAGTAACGTTTTCAAATGATTATGGTGTTAGAGAGAAAATCAAACGAAATGCACATGTCAATCAGATAAACGAGGGAACTGAAAGGATCAACAGCTAAAACCAGAGAAACAAAGCTAATTGTCATGCCACATTTTGCACTTAAAGCCCCTGTCACACTGTCGCGAGTTCGTGCTACGAGTTGTGCCAAATTACAACTCGTCACAACTCGTTATTCGCCGCATGGAACTCGTACAGATGTCTTCACATGTCGAAGAAATGTCGCATCGTGTCGCCAGAACTCGGCGTGAGGCGGCGAGAATTATAAACGGTTTGAAATTGTCGTGCGAGTTTTCATATCGTGCGCATGTCGAGGAGATGTCGAACATAGGTCGAACAGATGTCGCATAAAGTCGTACAGGCATCGTGTGCATGTCTCCACTTCTCGTCGCTTCTCGCCATAAATCAAACTCGTGCGAGAAGGGCCGAGTTTATACGAGTTAAAACGACATGAGTACGATGTCTGTACGACATCATGCGAGATTTACCGACCTCTTGTCGACATCTGCACGACTTTGTACGAGTTCTGCTCGACACTTTCTCGACATTTTCACGAGTTCTGCCGAGTTGAGTACTTAAATCCAGTCTTCCTCTGCAGCATGCATAAATGTTTTCACTTTCATTGTATAGCAAAGATAGAGAACAAAAATAAAAAGAGGCCCAGGTGGGCTGACATGTTCAAGGCGTACCCGAGCTTAATACACATACTAACTCCAGAAAAAATGCAATTTATCATACATCATTTTACCTAGTAATTGAAAAAAACCCAAGGAAACAGTCCCATGTTTCATCTGTGGTATATTTATCTTCAAGTTGGTATAAGACATTGAGAACCTACTACCCGTATATAATCTATTGCATTTAAAAAAGATTGAAACGATAAATTTATCAATTATAATTTTCTAAGCTGACAGGATCAAAAGATAGAAAACTGTATATACAAAAAGATTTTCTATTCATATTCTGGTTGTATTGAAAAAGATTCTGGAAAAGAACAAATTTGACAACCCCCTTCCCTTCGTTGAATAGTTAGTACCTCAAGGTACATTATACGTATTATAATTTTCAGCTTAAATGATATTGAAAGTTATTAAAAAAGGAAAGAAAAAGACCTCAATTTTAGTACGAGTATGTACATGATCAAATTCAAAAGAGTCCATAATCGGCTCTTGGATATAACAGTCTTGAATATGCACCCTGCACCCTTCTTGAACACTTAGATTCGTTACTTTTACTAATAGATCCTTTCTGCGATTAAAGAGGATATTTTTTCAACAGATTTTGCACCGTCCAGAAGACGATAACTAAGAAATGAAGATGCATCGTTTTATTTACATTTTATTGAAGCATCTACTGACCAATTCATTCAAACTTTTCAGCAGTCTTAAGGAAGAAAACATGAGTCGATACACGCCGATCATACAAAGGGAAGACATCTTGTGCACGGTCGATGACAATTATTATCCCTGTCAAGGGCTTTCATATCGGGTGAGCTAAAAAGACTTAAACACAAATTTATACCAAATTCATAATGTATTGATATAACTCCTACACTTCTCGTACTCAGCTCTTCATAACTCGTACTTATCTCGTGCTTATCTCGTAGGCATGTCGCAACATCTCGTATAAACTCATACGAAACTCGTACTTGACTCGTATCCTATCGTACTAAAGTCTTCTTTTGTCGAGAAGATGTCGTGTACAAATTGTAGAGTGTCGCCAAGTGTCGCACTGATCTCGTAGAGATCTCGAGCAAATGTCGAGCTCATGTCGTAATCACAAAAAAATCAAGACTAACTCTGGGAGATTTCGGCGAGTTATAACTCGCCAGCACTCGTACAAAACTCGTAGCTCCATTTCGCAACAGTGTGACAGGGGCTTAATAGGAACAACGTACGAGGTACGACCAATAATTGACTTCTGAGTGATTTGTATCAAGTGGCATTTGTATGTTTGCCTTATATGATGTTTTCGTCTTTTTTGAATATTCAATTCTGATGGCCTGGTTCATAATGTTTGATCTTAGGCTTTCGATCTTGTTAGAAATCACCATTATTTGTAAAGAATAGACTTACTTTATCTTGAAATTCGAACATTTATCTTGATATATATGCACAACCACTGCGATTGCCCGAGATAAAGCTTTCAGGACGATTGTTATTGATTTCTGTATCAATAACAATGTGACGTCAAAACGCCGCCGAGCATCGCGTATGAATTAGAATTGAATATCAACAAGTATAAAATCTTTTCCTATACAGAAATAAGGAACATCATCATATAGAAAGTCGAATTCATATCTAAAATCTTCCCCATTAATCCCTTACCTCTTTCAGCGACTTTCTCTTGACGATTACAGAATACGACATCAACAAGCAACAGAGGCAGGCGCAGCTACAATAGCTCTCTGTCGATTGATGTCACATCCTTCACTCAACGGAATATTTCGAATGAAGATTTCTTGTCACATTCGGCGTTGTTTGTGATAATTCCAAAATAAACCACCCATGTAAGCAGTACACAGTAGAAGAAAAATCCATGAACTAACGCTGTCAACATTTCATGATTTCACCGCGCTGCAACTGACTCAAACGGATACTAAATGGGAATTCATTCCGAAAACAAAACTAGTTCCAAACAGTCACCATCTAGAGAGTAATAAACAACTTATTTGGTCATATTTTGTCATGATTCCATTGTTAAATTGTTTAATTTGTAATACTTGATATATCATAATGCATTAATTTATGACAGTTCAGTCATAGTGAATAAGCGTGACGTTGTCATGGGAAACTCCAGCTGTTCCTTTCTAAAATTAACTCCCCTCTGTATTGGTGAACGTATTCGCTTTATAAATAGAATCGGGTGCTTCCTTTGTTCTATTTTTGGCTTTGAAAGCGCATATATATAGAATAAGTGTCTTATTTTGTGTGTTTATGCAGAAATAAATTACAATGGCTGATGCATTTATTTGATAAAATGCGCTAACGCGCATTATATCAAAATAAATGCATCAGCCATTGTAATTTATTTCTGCATAAACACACAAAATAAGACACTTATTAGATACATAAATACTGCTCCATATCATATCATTTAAGCGCAAACAGTGACTCAAACTTTTTATCTTTTATTAATTTATATCTATATATTTGCATATGAATTGTGTTCCCCTTGTATGCAAGTATATATAGCTCTTTCTTTATATTTTCCAATATGAAACATTGACGCACGTGCTTCTTGACGTTCATAGCCGCATTGCATTTCAATAGAATGCACATAAAACATTTACTGTGGATTCCCCTTTGTGCATATTGCAACCACAGGGATTTATCACGCTAATAACGGTTTCACTATTTACTATATGTGTTAGTATTTACATAACACATATAGTAAATAGAGATGTTAGTATATATAACACATATAGTAAAAAGAGAAACCGTTTTTAGCGTGATAAATCCCTGTGATTTATCAGTTTGGGTAGTTTAAAGAGCTTTAATCATTACTAAAAAGTGAACGGAATTCTTAAAAGCCATTTTGTGATATTGCGTCTTGAACCAAGTGTCTTTATCATTGTGCTGTATCTGACCATCAAGACGGATTTGTTTGGCGTTTGACAGAATAAGTCACTCGTACACATACGATTTATGATGGAAAAGAATAGAATACCTATAGATTACATTATTCATTTTACAGAATGAAGATTAAGTGATGCGTTTCTTTTTTTGTTGTCTATAGATTGATGTTATCCACAATGTGATCTATAAGATGAATAAACATTTAATCATATAAAATCTGAATGAGGTATAAAACAATCAATCTTTTAAAAATCCCTTGTGTCACAATAACCTGCGTTACCTTATGAATGAAATAAGATTTTCAGCCACGAGAATAAGATGGCGTTTGCCTCGTCCGAAATAGGGACACAAGCGGCAAAAATGATACAGTGTGACTTATGTGAAGATAATGAAATTGCGAATTGGTTCTGCAAGGATTGTGATCAAAACTTATGTGACAAATGCAAAAGATCACATCTTCGCAGTAATGTATCCAAGTCTCACAACGTACTTTCGATTGACGAAGGATTTGAAATGGGAAAAAGGAATATATCAATCTTGTGTTCGGATCATGGCGAGCTATTTACATTCTTTTGTAGAACTTGTCAGGTTAACATTTGCTCTAAATGTTTATCAATGAAACACAAAATGCATGATTTCGTTGGTTTATCTGAACTTGAGTTAGAAATAAAGAAACAGTTAGAAGACGTCATCAAAGAAAAGAAAATAGAGAAGCAGAAAATGGAAAATAATTACCATGATCTGGTTCAGCATGAAAGCGAATCAGAGATTTACTTGAAGGAGCAGTATTCAACCATCGATGGCCGAATTAATGCCATTAAAATGACCGCTGACGAAGAAGGAGAGAAGCTTAAAAAGTCCATTTCTTCAGAAATCAGTCAACAAGACAAAGAGGTCGAAAAAGGTAAACATAAACTACAAACTCAGACCGTGCTCTATGACGACGTGATCCAAACAATTCAACAAGAACTTTCTCTTCAGACAGCGTCAACGTTAAATATCTTCGTCAAAGAATCAATCACAAAACTCAAATCATTAAAGCCGACGTCAATTACTATTCCAGAAATAAAATATCATTTTCCTAAAGAAACAGTAGATAGAAATGAAATCAGAGAAATGGTCGGAAGAGTGCGAGAAAAGCCGATCAATGATGTAGATAAAATAGAGATTACCAGTACTATTAATCTGAAAACATTGGGGAGTTTGTTTTCTATGTGTCTCAGTCCTGATGGCAGTATTTGGATTGGTGGAAGCGGATTGGTGTGCAAGATGAGCTCTGATTGTTCTTCAACCCTCCGTCAGATACCTGCAAGGGGTTCTTATTCATGTGGTTACATAGCATGTTTACTGTCAGGAGATGCTGTTGTCTCTTACGGTTCCACAGAGTACATAGATAGATTCACATCTGATGGGAGCAGAATAGAATTTTCAAGCCTATCACCTGGGGTAAGTTACGATATAGCCGTAAATAGTGATGACCAAGTTGTTATCAAGGTTAACAAAACAACGATTGTCATATTATCGAATGAAGGAAAACGACTCAGAGAATATAAACTTGATGGTGACATTAGAGCATTTAGCACTGATGGAAACATAATTTTTGCACGGAAGGGATCAGGATTCCTCGAGATACTAGATGGAAGAAGTGGAAAACACATAGCAAATTTGCATGTTACATTGTCAGACATCGAATGTCTAACACATGATAGCTATGGTAACCTTCTATCCGCGAATGGAAAGAAAAATATTTACATAGGCTACAAAAATAGATGTAGAAGAACTTTCACTATAAAATGCGATGATATCATCGGAATCTGTGTGAATAAAGATGACAATTTGTTGATTCTTATACATATTAAAAAAGAATGCGAACTTCGTGTTGCAAAGTACTTGGGATGAGGATAGAGAGCTTAAACTTGCGCTTGTATTTAGTCAGTGATTTTCAGACTCAAACTCAGTTCTTTCATTTTTTTCTTTTATGATAAAATTTTACATCATGACATACGCTATGTTAAAATTAGATATTTTTATTTGAGATAAAGAGTGCGGGGTTAAGTTTTCAATTATTATAAGTATCTTGTGTTATAAAAATGTGAAATAGATTATCCGTTCTTCGAGACCTCTGGGTTATTGGAGAAGTGAGAGGGTTGTGCGCACGTAATCCAGGATAACCACACCATTTGCTACTTGCGTGACAAATGGCCGTCCAAAGTCGGCACCGGTTACCCATTGGTCTCGTCGGTTTATGTGTAGTCTTTTGTGATTGATGTTTACATGTCGTGTGTCTCTTTTCCGTCTCGTGCTGTACTCGTCTTTTGTGTTTTTGCATCGGGTGTTTTGGTGTTTTACTGTTGATGCTGCAACAGGGTCTTGTTGGAGATCTCCTCCCTTCTATTACATACATACACACCCACTATGATGTTATAATCGCAATTCGAACGAATCAGCTTATGAAATCGCCTGTTGTATATAACGTTACTAAGAATACCTATCTAAAGAATATCGAAATTGAATCTATTCATTTTGTTTATATTTTCTATGTTCCTAGCTTTGGAAATTAGGTAGTAGGTACTTAAAATGTTTAAGTTGGAATAGATTAATATTACGAAATTACCGCCTCTTGATTAAACATTGAACTTTTGATTTTTCACTGACATTTGAAAAACATATTTTTTTATAGAAAAAAATTGAACTTATGCATATTTGATCCTTTTCCATCACTTATAAAAACGTCTTACAAGATGTTAAGTTAAGTCTGTGGGTCCGTAACATTTCAAGGAATCAACATTTATTCCAAAACAGATGGGCAAAATGTTCGAAATCATTTTTTCATTATACATGTAGCTATATCAAAAAACTCATATTTCCAAAATCAATTCATGGGTGAACCGATTGCCTTTCATTATACGTTCAAGTATAATTCCATAGTACTTTGATATTTTGTTTTACGTTAATCTACGTTCTGAATTTGTTCTGAAAGGCACCCTCCAGCCAGGCATGAAAACACACAAACACATTAACATGGCTGAATATTGAAATACAAACTGAAAAAAAAGTTTTCTGTGATGATTCTGATTGAATTTCAAAGTTATTTTAAGCGAAAACTTTATGCATTTTACACGGTCATTACGTATAGTCCTAGTCGATACAAAGGGGCAAAATGTAGATCAATCACAAATAAGATGCCAATACTATTCTGTCATGTATAGGAGGACAGGGTAACTGCAAAACCTTTTTATCTATATGTTTGTTTCACACCAGATATAATTTAATTTAATAATAGACAGCTTATCAAAGGTTAGAATGTGGAACGCTTTATCAAATTTGGAGTTAATAAAACGTCTAATCTGAACAAAATTAAAGATCCTTATCAATTAACCAATAGTATTTGGATCGGCGGTTATGGATATGTTTAAAAGCTGAGCCATGATTGCTCTACATTCCTTCATCAGATAAACACTAGAGATAACATGTGTTGTAACAGCATTTCATGTTTACATTCAGGTGATGCTATTGTTTCTTATAATGACAAAGAATTCATTATCATGTATGAACATCGACGGCGGGTGAGGCTAGCCAGCAGTGGGTGCGTACTCTTCCCGGGCATCTGCATCTAGCTTGCTAGGGGTCTGTCGATGTTCAATTTGGTGCTGTAATGTGAGTGCTGTTGAGATTATCGTCAGGTTCTTCTTTAACTAATAGACAGATTCATCTCTGACGGAAGAAGAGTGGAATTCATAGAAATATTTCCTGGGTCGACTCATGACATAGCTGTCAATAATCATGATGAAGTTTTTGTCGATCAGGGGGTATAATCAGTACGCCATTCAGTGTATGTTGGCGAAAAAAAAACTTATGATGTACGCTGTAGGACAAAACCTCATTTTTGCTGAAATTTCTAAAACCATTCAACTCCTTGATTCACATATTTTTGATTGATCAAATAAGATCATCTGTCGGTCAATCGGTTCAAGCCTGAAGGAGGAAATAACTAGCTCAAATCCACTCCTGTGGACAGGCATTGTGTAACTTTATTCTACATTAAATCAAATATATTCAATATTTACTCCGAGCAATTACTGAAATATAAGGAAACAAACATTTTCTTTGACATGAAGCTAATTAAGACGATAATTTCTCTAACTTGAGGTAGATATGACAGGACAAGAAAAAATCATACGCTGCAGAACAGAATACGACAAACATGTACGTTTTCAAACATGTCGCATACGACGTCAAAAGTAATACCAAGAGTACATGTAGTATACGTTTCATATGAAATCCTAAATGTAGAGCATAATCTTAACATTATTCTGGTGATTCTTCATTTTACTTCACACGTAGCATATATTTATATATTAACATTACTAGTAGATTCCCCATGTTAAATGCCCATTAGGCAACTAGAATTATATTGTAATAACTTGGGGTTCTATTGTGACGTCACGTTCAGGTTTTGCATGTAGGGAGAATTTACGAACGTTCAAATACATCTGACGCTATAACAGGAAAAATATGCGAAGTGCATGCAAATAGAAATGACCGATATTTAGAATAAATGTAAATATATGTAATGACTGTCTTACTTTTGGTGTTCATGGGTGTATAATTCTGGTTGAACACGTGCAAAATTTCCGAGAATCGCTTCGTGTATAATTCTGGTTGGACACGTGCAAATTTTCCGAGAATCGCTTCGCGATTCACGGAATTTGCACGTGACCAACCAGAATTATACACTCATGAACACCAAAAGTAAGACAGTGATTTCTTGAATAACATGATTTCTAGTGGAAATAGATGGGAGGTATCATTTCATTGCCATCCCTTCTCTCCTTCACGGTTTCTATAAATCAGGGAACTGGTGTACATGTACATGCATATTCAAACTGCATCGATACTCCATATAGAACTAAAGTAGTGCAGACAAGACGCCGTCATATAATAATTGGTCGGTCTCCGTTTGGGATGCTCACAGGGGTATTTCTTATAATTAATTTGGTACTATAGAACATATATTTCAATATTGAGAATACTAACTAAACTATTCGAATGATAGTTTGACTTTTGGTGTTGTGACTTTGTACTTACTTATTGATTAACCTCCTTTTGGATGTGCATATCATTTCTCTAAAACATTAAACTTGAACAAAGCTTTTTAACCCTAGCAGACAAAGTTTTATATTTCACATCATATGTTCATTGATTGTGATGTGACAGTGATTAAAACACTTCATACCTTTACCTTTGATCTAGTGATCTTGGCCCTATTAATTTGCAAACTTTTGTGAACATAACGGCGGATGCGGCTAGCCAACAGGAGATGATTACTCCTCCCGGACACCTGGTCCGTAGATGCTCAATTTGGTGTTCTATTGTGAGTGATGTTGAGATTATCGTAATGATCTTCTTTAATTCCTTTGAATCTTTGAGTTTGACTTTTCAAATATCTACACCACGCTTCCTCGCGGCCAAATTAATTATCAATTGTCCAAGTTCATCAAATGGTGCTTTAACAGAGGGGGGGGGGACTTATATTTGTACATCTGAATCAAAGGGTTTATTTTCCGCGACAGAATACAAATCATACAAATCAAGGACACGTAGCGACCTGTCTATTGCCTTGTCTTTCCTTTTGGACAGTATTTATGAAAGATTTGTTGATAATCTCTACAAGCAGGTTGTAGGAATCCCCATTGATACAAAATGAGCGCCTCTTGATGCAGATTTATTTTTATACCTGTATGAAAAAGAATTTATCCAATATCTTCAAAAGAAAAGAAAACATGATGATGTGAAATGTTTCAATTTGGTACTTCTAGGTACCTGGATGATATTCATACTATAGACAATCCTGTTTTTGAAAAGTATAAAAATGTTATCTATCCACAAGAATTGACTCTTAACAAGGCAAACATCACAAACACAGAAACATCGTTTTTTTGAACTAGAATCAGAGAAACAAAGCTAATTGTCGTGCCACATTTTTCACTTAAGAAATACGTACGAGGTACGACCAATAACTGACTTCTGAGTGATTATATCAAGTGGTATTGGTATGTTTGCCTTTAATGATGTTTTCGTCTTTTTTCGAATATTCAATTATGAGGGTCTGGTTCATAATGTTTGATTTTAGGCTTTCGATCTTGTTAGAAATCACCTTCTTTGCAAAGAATACATCTACTTTATTATGACATTTGAACATCTATCTTGATGCTCATATAAATACTACTCCATATCATATTATTAAAGTGCAAACAGTGACTCAAACTTATTATCTTTTATTAATTTATATCTATATATTTACATATGAATTCCTTATATGCAAGTATATATAGCTCTTTCTCTGCATTTTCCAATGCGAAACATTGACACACGTGCGTCTTGACGTTCATAGCCGCATTACATTTCAATAGAACGCGCATAAAACATATACCATGGATTCCCCTTTGTGCATATTGCATCTATATCGTTTCTCGTCGATGAAAAACACGTGGTATATACATGCATGGACATCTTAATAACATATGGAAGTGCGTTATGAAACAGAATAAAAGAGTACTTGACAGTATTGTCGAAGGCCAAACACAAAAATGAGGCAATCATTCTTCGAGTTATCTTTCTTTGTTTACGTTGAATTAATACAAAGGGGTAGGGCCACGAGACCCTTAAATCGGCCCTCGATTTTTCTCTAGAAATAAATTTCATGAGAAATACCTGATATCTCTCATGAAAATACACGAATGTATACCGCTTTTCATGAAAATCATCACCAAACAAAGTGTCATTTAGCTGTAATGACGTCATGAAGTGACGTCATTTTGACGTTATTGACAAAATATGGCGAAATTGTCAGGAATTTTGTCTTTTATTAAAGAATTCAATGTGGCCGCATGCGTTAACTGAGACAAAACGTTTATGACAAAAAGATATAATGATAATCTTTCACATATAAATTTTCCGTCTTAGTTAAAGCATGCGGCCATTGCTAATTTAATAGAAATATGCATTTTTTGCATCAATTTCGCGGAATATGACCTATTTGGTGTTTCAAAGCGCATAAAGGTATTGATAAACGCAATGTTTACAAAAGATAAATTCGTGATTCAGTAGAGAACGTTTCAAAATGTCAAATAGCAATTAAAAATTCTATGAAGTACAATGTTCAAAATTAGGGCCAATTTCGGGCTTCGTGGCCCTACCCCTTTGATTGATCCCGTTTCACAAATAACCCGACTAAGGGAAAAAACCCAATTGCACATACTATTTTATACAATCCGAGAAATTGACGTTATAAACATTACAAAAGAGTTAATGAAGATCCTGACAAAGATCCTGGGTTAAAGAAGAGTTAAAGAAGTACCCATCAGTTATTCAGTCTCATAGTCGAGAAGGCAAGGCAAATCATTAGATTTTCCACAGGAACGGTTGTGAACCTCAGAATGAACAACATTCCGAAGTGAGGCCAGGTGCCCGGGGAGAGTCAACGTCTCCTGATTGCATGCAACATCCGTCGCAACACCTCCATGGAAACCTGTCAAATTCGGTGATTGGCTCGATGTACATTTTGATGTTCATATCAGGTAAGTATGTCTTCTTTGGTGATGGTGACAGCCATTCAATCACAATGTAGAATGTCACTAATCATTCTGGAAAGGGGGATCTCATATAAATAAGTAAAGAAAGTAATAATATCGTTGATGAACAGTGGTTGTAGATCTGAGTTTATACTTAAATATAATCTGATTTTATACTTAAATATATCATCTGTATGTTATTCAGAGCATTCAGTTGGGATTCCTACAACCTGCTTAAAGAGATTCTCACCAAATCGCACTTAAATGTAATCCAAGAGGAAGAACAATCCCATAAATAGGTCACTACATGTCAATGATTTGTATGATTTGTATTCTAAAGCGGAAACGAAACCCTTTGATTCAGATGTACAAATATAAGATTTCCCCATTCAATCAAAACACCATTTAATGAATTTGGAAATCATTCATTGATTTTGTCATGAGGAAGCGTGATGTACATACTAGAAAAGTTGTATAAAGACATCGTTACGGCTTGACGATTTCTAGATTTCATTTTGTCAATCACATCCCCTGAATTTTCAATAGAAGTTTAAAAGACCAAATTAAGCTCTGCAGATGAGCACTACGCCTTATGACAGTGAAACCAGCATGTCTGGTCCATGTAGCAAATTTATCTGTTCTCAAATGATGCTATTGAATTGACCCTTCCGAACGCGGGAAAAATTTGAGAAATTCCATGACGTCACAATGCAATTTTGATGTTTGACCGAGGTTCGAAGCTTGTTTGTCCGAGGTAAAAGCATTGTGACGTCACAAAAATGGGCATGCTTTTCGCGCAATCGGAAGGGTCAATTCGAAGACATTTGAAATTGCTGCCATTATGAAATATTTTAAGAGAAAAGTTATACACGGATTAAATACCATTTTAAGTTTTGTCCTACTTTTTTTAAAGGGAGCGCTGGCCATTTGCCCATTTGTCAAGAATCAAATATAGATTGATCTTATCCACAATGTGATCTATGAAATGAATATACATTTAATCATATAAAATCTGAATGAGGTATAGACCAATCAATCTAAAATCCCTTGTGTCACAATAACATGCATTACCTTATGAATGAAATAAGATTTTAAGCCAAGAGAACAAAATGGCGTTTGCCTCGTCAGAAAAAAGGGACACAGGAGGCAATAATGATGCATTGTGACTTATGTGAAGATAATGAAATTGCGAATTGGTTCTGCAAGGATTGTGATCAAAGCTTATGCGACAAATGTAAAAGATCACATCTTCGCATTAATGTTTCCAAGTCTCACAACGTACTTTTGATAGACGAAGGATTTGAAATGGGAAAAAGGAATATATCAATCTTGTGTTTGGAACGTTACAAGCTATTTGCATTCTTTTGTAGAACTTGTCAGGTTAACATTTGCTCTAAATGTTTATCAATGAAACACAAAATACATGATTTCGTTGGTATACATGAACTTCAGTTAGAAGTAAAGAAACAGTTGGAAGACATAATCAAAGAAAAGAAAATAGAGAAACAGATAATGGAAAATAATTACCATGATTCGGTTCAGCATAAAGGCGAATCAGAGATTTACTTGAAGGAGCAGTATTCAATCATCGATGACCGAATTAATGCCATTAAAATGACCGCTGACGAAGAAGGAGAGAAGCTTAAAAAGTCAATTTCTTCAGAAGTTAATCAACAAGAAGAAGAGGCCGAAAAAGGTAAACATAAACTACAAACTCAGACCGTGCTCTATGACGGCGTGATCCAAACAGTTCAACAAGAACTCCGTCTTCAGACAGCGTCAACGTTAAATGTCTTCGTCAAAGAATCAATAACAAAACTCAAAGCATTGAAGCCGACGTCAATTACTATTCCAGAAATGAAATATCATTTTTCTAAAGAAACAGTAGATAGAAATGAAATCAGAGAAATGGTCGGGAGATTGCAAGAAAAGCCGATCATTGATGTAGATAATGTAGATGTTAAGAGTACAACTGATCTGAAAACATTAGGGAGTTTGTTTTCTATGTGTCTCAGTCCTGGTGGCAGTATTTGGATTGGTGGAAGTGGAGTGGCGTGCAAGATGAGCTCTGACTGTTCTTCAACCCTCCGTCAGATACCTGCAAGGGGTTCTTATTCATGTGGTTATATAGCGTGTTTACAATCAGGAGATGCTGTTGTGTCTTACGGTTCCACAAAGTACATAGACAGATTCACATCTGATGGGAGGAGAATAGAATTTTCAAGCCTATCACCTGGGGTAAGTTACGATATAGCCGTAAATAGTGATGACCAAGTTGTTATTAAGATGAACAAAACAACGATTGTCACATTATCGAATGAAGGAAAACGGCTCAGAGAATATAAACTTGATGATGGCATTAGAGCATTTAGCACTGATGGAAACATAATTTTTGCACGGAAGGGATCAGGATTCCTCGAGATACTAGATGGAAGAAGTGGAAAACACATAGGACATTTGCATGTTACATTGTCAGATATCGAATGTTTAACACATGACAGCTATGGTTACCTTCTATCGACGAATGGACAGAGAAATATTTACATTGGCTACAAAAATAGATGCAGAAGTACTTGCACTATAAAATGCGATGATATAATCAGAATCTTTGTGAATAAAGATGACAAATTTGTTGATTCTTACACATATTAAGAAAGAATGCGAACTTCGTGTTGCAAAGTATTCGGGATGAGGATACACAGCCAATTGTGCCTCATATGAAATTTATGTGAAATTTACATGAACTTTACATTAAAGTTCACATGAAATTTATGTGAAATGAGCACGAACATGAAATTTACATGAATTTTTTCACACGAAATTCATGTGAAGATTTTTACATGGATGTTATGTGAATTCAGTTTCCTGTGAAGGTCACTTAGAAAAAATCATGTAAAATTCATGTCAAGGAAATTTATGTGAAATTCATGTGAAATATTTTTCACATAAATTTTATGTGAAATTTATATGAATTTTACATGAACTTTCATGTGAGTTTACATGATGCTCATTTCATATGAATTTCATGTGAGGCACAATTGGCTGTGTAGAGAGCTTAAACTTGCGCTTGTATTTAGTCACTAATTTTCAGATTCAAACTCAGTGTTATCATTTTTTTATGATAAAATTTTACATCATGACATACGCTAGTATAATGTTAAAATTAGATATTTTTATTTGAGATAAAGTGTGCGGGGTTAAGTTTTCAATTAGGTATCTTGTTTCATGAAAATGTGAAAAAAGATTATCCGTTCTTACATACATACGTACATACATATTCACTATGATTTTATAGTCGCAATTCGAACGAGTCAGCGAAATAAATCGCCAGTTGTTTATTACGTAACTAAGAATACCTATCTAAAGAATATCGGTATTGGTATAATTTTCTATGTTCCTATCTTTGGAAATAAGGTAGTAGGTACTTAAAAAAGGGTAAGTTTGAATAAGCTAATATTAATATGCATTCTCTGTAAAACCTTAAAACAGCTGACCACGACATGTCATGGATTTTGATGAATGTAAACGTCTTCAAATTGAATAGCATCATTTAAGAACAGGTAAATTGGCAACATGGACCAGACATGCACGTTTCGGGTACTTAACCCTCGTCAGTGATCCTCAAATCTAAACAATGTAATATGCCAAAAAGGTATGAAAGTTACTATGTCGAAAAAGCGTACCGAAAGACGTAGCAGGATGAGTGGGATATGATGCTATAGGACCCACATTTTAGAAATTTCAAGAAATTTTGATAACAGAAATTTTTGAATGCGTTGAAGAAACGATCAACCGAAATTGATCGAACTTGGCTACATGTGCCCTCGGGGACTCCTGGTCCACCAGCAGTGACACTCACCAAGTGGTATAAATGTAAACGTCTTCAAATTGAATAGCATCATTTAAGAACAGGTAAATTGGCAACATGGACCAGACATGCACGTTTCGGGTACTTAACCCTCGTCAGTGATCCTCAAATCTAAACAATGTAATATGCCAAAAAGGTATGAAAGTTACTATGTCGAAAAAGCGTACCGAAAGACGTAGCAGGATGGGTGGGATATGATGTTATAGGACCCACATTTTAGAAATTTCAAGAAATTTTGATAACAGAAATTTTTGAATGCGTTGAAGAAACGATCAACCGAAATTGATCGAACTTGGCTACATGTGCCCTCGGGGACTCCTGGTCCACCTGCAGTGACACTCACCAAGTGGTATAAATGTAAACGTCTTCAAATTGAATAGCATCATTTAAGAACAGGTAAATTGGCAACATGGACCAGACATGCACGTTTCGGGTACTTAACCCTCGTCAGTGATCCTCAAATCTAAACAATGTAATATGCCAAAAAGGTATGAAAGTTACTATGTCGAAAAAGCGTACCGAAAGACGTAGCAGGATGGGTGGGATATGATGCTATAGGACCCACATTTTAGAAATTTCAAGAAATTTTGATAACAGAAATTTTTGAATGCGTTGAAGAAACGATCAACCGAAATTGATCGAACTTGGCTACATGTGCCCTCGGGGAGTCCACCAAACTATCTGTAAGTATATATTTGATGTAAAACAAGGAAAACAGACAATATTGATATAACAGAGCCACGGTTGTCATGGTAACGCGGTCCATTTATTTGAAACCCTCATATATATGAGAAATAAGACATATTGCAACATTCTGTTGCCTTGGAAATAAAGTCAAAATTTAATTTATGAATACAACTTTTTTTTTTGTACATTCAACTCGCTGAAAATATAACTTTTTAAGGGGAGGGGGCGATAAGGTAGTTGTTGATGTTGAGTCAAAATACGTGAAAATTAAGCAAAAATGTGGTATATTTTAGGGCCATTTTTGGTATATTTTTGACTATTTTGAAGGTTGAAAATAAAATTCGACACTTGTTCAAGGTATTCAGTATCATCTTGACAAAACCAATGTTCATTGTTGGAAAAAATACAATTTATGGAGAAACACAGCATTTTTCCATCAATGACAAATATGGATGATGATCATATCCCAATACACAGTACAAAATCGATAATTCAGAAAATCATAAACCAAAGGCATACAAAATGAGTAAAGAACAGGAACCAAGGCAAACAAAGAAAAGCATCCTTCATATGAAAAGAAGCGTACTCCCAATATATGAGTGAGACCAGGTTCCAAAGAAGAGTCAGCATCTCCTGCTTCCATGCAACACCCGTAGCTTCAATATTGTCACATCCGTTTACTTTTATATCGGAAGATATAAGTATATTCGGTGGTTGGATGGTTCAAATGGTCTAAGACAAACTATCATCAACCATTCTGGAGAGTGGGACATCATAGTGTATGACGAGTTCCTCATATCGACCGTAGAGCTACCTCAGTGTGACGATGTTATAGTCGGTCACAAACCTATCCCTGACTGAGAAGCTTATCTGAAAGACGCCTAGCTCCCAGAATAAAATCTGTATATTTGGTACTTTTCCTGGTATAGCGTACATTGTTGTATCAACTGAGATATGAACACGCCATAAGCATACCAATTCATAACATTCTTTAAGTGAATTTGCAGTGTGGACCAGACATGCACGTTTTGGGTTACTTAATCGTCGTCAGTGTTCTTCAATTATTTATAGTATCAGTCTGTGTAAGGCCTTTATCAAAATGTTTCACTGAGGTTTTTTTAGGCAAATTAAGGCGGTAGTTGTTTACAGAGGTTGACTGAGATATCAATGGAATATGTGTCCTGTTGTAACTGTAAAAGGTAGCGTGACGTGTTTAATCATACAACTAGATACGCTGATCAAATAACACATGACATAAGGTCATGAATGGTCTCCTCGTGCAGCTTAGTCAATATTCTACACCGAGAGTTTTCCCAATTTCATCTTGTTGAACATTGATACACGTATGAAGTACAAATAAGTATGATAATACATCGATAACATTATCAGTTTAAAGTGCATGATTTACAAATATTCTATTGATAGGGAAATCCGTCTTTATTTGTGTTTTCTTTTCTTTTTTTTTCTATTTAATAAGGCTTCTAGATAGATTAACGGAAATTGGTTATCAATATATAATTTTTTTCAAACAAGCAGTAGAGTTCAATAAATTTAGATTACTTTTGGCTAAATTTCAATATTTAGATCAGTTCCCGAGGAAACATGTAGCTAATGTTTAACGTCTCCAAATTCATTAGCATCATTTTAGAGCAGACGCATTTACAGCATGGACCAGACATGCACGTTTCGGGTATTTAACCCTCGTCAGTGATCCTCAATCTAAACAATGCAATATGACCAAAATCTGTGACTATTATGTCCTAAATATACCGAAAGGGTAGCAAAATGGCTGGGATATATTGCTACAGGACCCAGGTTTTAGAAAATTGAGAAATTTTGTAAACAAAAATGTTCAAATGCGTTTGAAGAAACGACCAATCGAAATTGATCGAACCTGGCTACATGTGCCCTCGGGAACTCTTGGTCCACCAGAAGTGACACTCACTGTTCGATCAACTTCAAAATTGTCTCGAAATTTCTGAAAAGTGGGTCCTGTGCCATCATATCCTACCCATCCTGCAACGTCTTTCAGTATTATTTTAATAGTGTCTCGTCATACATATATTTCATTGAGGTTCACTGACGAGGGTTAAGTACCCGAAAGGTGCATGTCCATGTTGCAAATTTATATGTTCTTGTATGATTCCATGAATTTGAAGACGTGACATTTAGTAATGCTTGACCTGAAGGCTGCTCAATAGAATTGTTAAACCAATTTTGAAGGAAAATTAAAAACATGTGTTTGTGAAACACGAATGCCCCCGTTGGCATTTTTGTCCGTAAAACAGCTGAAAAGTAGTTGATATTCTTAGGTCAAGGTCACAAGGTCAAATTTGGTATCCATGGAAAGGTCTTGTCACAAGGAATACAAATGTGGAATATGAAAGCCCTATCACTTACCATTCAAAAGTTATGGCCAAAGTTAAAGTTTTTCAAAAGTAGGTCAAACTCCAAGGTCAAGGTCACAAGGCAAAGATTTAGTATCCATGAAAAGGTCTTGTCACAAGGAATACACATGTGTAATATGAAAGCCCTATCACTTACCATTCAAAAGCTATGGCCAAGTCTAACATTTTTCAAAAGAAGGTAAAACTCCAAGGTCAAGGTCACAAGGTCAAAAATTTTGGTACATGTGGAAAGGTCTTGTCACAAGGAATACACATATGAAATATGAAAGCCCTGTCATGTACCATTCAAAAGTTATGGCCAAGGTTAAAGTTTTTGCGGACAAACATATAAACAGACAGACAGACAGACAGACGGACGGACAGACATAAAACTATATGCCCCCGAATCTTCGATTACGGGGGCATAAAAATGCTGACTCGGTGTTGCTCACATATCATAATTAATCACATGTATTATCAGATTTCAATTGGGTCATATCTATAATAGCTTGATAAAATCAAAAATATTTTAAGAAAAACTATTGATGAATTCAATTTGTTGGTAAAACAAAAATACAATGAAAAACATTGACTCGGACATAAATACAAGCATTTCTTCGATGGAGAACCGTCTGGACCTGTTATGGAGTTAAAGAAGATCCTGACGATAATCTCAACAGCACTCACAGTAGAGCAGAAATTAAGCATCGATGGACCCCTGGCAAGCCAGAGGTGGGACCAGGTGCCCGGGAGGAGTAAGCATCCCCTGTTGGCTAGCCGCACCCGCCGTCGATGTTTAAGCATGAAAATGAAAACAATATATACAATTCATGCACTGTCCGACGCTATGTCTATATAGAAAGTGCTATGGCGACAATGTCAGGGAAATATATTCAAAACACTTACTGTCAAACCCCTCGCGGGGAACTTTTTACGAGCTCCACACGGCAAAGGGCATAAGTGAGGTACATGTACTGGTTTTTATACGCCCGTAATTGGAAAGGACGTATTATGGTATGGCGAAGTCTGTCTGTCCGTCTGTCCGTCCGTCCGTCCGCTTATGGACGCAATAACTTGAATATGTGTCGACGGATTTTCATGATATTGGTACATTGTTATTAGACTGTAAAGAGGAAGCCGCCTTTTGATTTGATTTTCAGGTTCATTTGATTTGTCCTTACGAAGTTATTGGACTTTGATTTTTAAAATACTGTGAAAATATACTGAAATATTCGTTGTTGTTTGAATTTGATTACACTTGGGCTGATCCGAGGTAGTGAACCCTGTCCTTTATCGATCAGCAGATTCCCAAATAGGTGCAGATAATATAAAGTCGGTAAACTTCGTACGGCGGCTTCGCCTAGCATACAAAGCAGGCCGCTCATAGCGCTACACCACGGTGACAACCCTATAAAGAGTTGTTCCTATGACGTCCATATGAATACGGCCCACTCAGCACACACCGGGAGTGAAGAATTCGTTGTTGTTTGAATTTGATTGCACTTAGGCTGATCCGAGGCAGTGGACCCTGTCCTTTATCGACCAGCGGACACCAAAATAGGTGCAGATTTTATATATAAAGTCGGTAAACTCCGTACGGCGGCTTCACCTAGCATACAAAGCATGACAACCCTAAAATTATTTTAGAATTTTTAAATCATTATAGTTATTCTTAGGGTTGTCACCGTGGCGTATCGGTATGAGCGGCCTGCTTTGTATGCTAGGCGAAGCCGCCGTACGGAGTTTACCGACTTTTGACATATGTAACGGGATTTTCATTTTTTTTGCTGCATGATAGAGAAATTATGTATGATGGGAAGGGGGAGGGTATATGCACATACATGTTAAGCTAAGGGTAAAATGTAGGTGCATGGAACGCAATAACTTGAATACGGGTCAACAGTTTTCATGAAATTTGTAAATTGTGATCAGACTTTAAAGGGGAAGCCGCCTTTTGATTTTCAGGTTCATCCAATTTGTGGTTACGCAGGTATGGGACTTAGAATTTTAAAATACTGTGAAAATATACTAGAACAGGTAAAATTCTTTAAACGTCTATTTTTTTGTCGCATAATCGAGAAATTATGTGTAATGGGAGGGGGTATATGCACTGTATGTTAAGCTAAGGGCAAAATAAAGGTGCATGGAACGCAATAACTTGAATATGCGTCAACGGATTTTCATGATATTTGTACATTGTGATAAGACTTCGGAGAGGAAGCCGCCTTTCGATTTTCAGGTTCATCCGATTTGTCCTTGGAAATTGTACAAAATTTATGGTCAACTTCTATTGAAATACGGACCAATACAAGCAACAGAGTATATCACATTTAGTATTTCACAACCTGCATTTTATGGTGACATAATTCACAAGTTAAGAAGGATCAAAAGTAGGCAAAATAACCATCGAAATTGTGTTCGAATCATGACAAATATGGATAATGACCATGTATATAGCACAAAATCGATAATTCAAAAAGTCAGAAACCGAAGGCATACAAAATCAGGATAAAACAGGAACCAAAGCAAACAAACAAAAACCTCGACCATATGAAATGAAGCGAACTCCCGATATGTGAGTGAGACCATCATACGCCCTTTATATCGTGGATATGATCCTTGAGTCACCCGACGGGCATTTGACTCGGGTCTTGACCAATCTACAGCTTGTACCAGTGCATTCTTAACAGCAATTCTCTGTAAGAACCAAAGAATTTCAATGACATGTTGGCACGGCATGTCATAGAATTTAGAGATTTTTGGTATGGAAGTTCAATATGAAGTACTAGTATGTAAATCAACCCCAGTTTTTTTTTCAAAAGGTTGTCGTTACAATGGTAACCGAGTCTGAAGTTTCAAAAATCGGGAAAATTTATACGACAAGGCATATTTGTAGATTTCGCTACCATGGAAACAGGTACTTTTTTAATCTGAAATTGTTTTGATTATTTTCTTTCTATCCTTATTATTATGCATATGAGTAAATTATTTTACATTCATCGCAGATGCCTTATGTATAAAAGATGAAAAATTGTGTCAAAACAGGGTATCAAAAGGCTCTATTTTGGGCACTTAAAAACCCTTTTTTTGCATGTTTTTACTGATTTACAAGGTTGAAAATTTCATAAAAGCACGAATTTTTGAAGTCCAAATTCTGCTTATCCATTCAGTATCTTCTTTGAACTTTACATTTATACAAAAAATTAATTGGGTTAATTTGTTTTTATATGCAAAGCAGCATTGAATTTAGTTGCTATGGCAACAATCGGCTGAAAGGTTTCCATGCGATAATCTAAAAATGTTATCAAACTATCTACGCATGATATTGGAACAGAAGTTCATGTATACATCTATCAATGGCGTTTTAATATAAAGATCATGACCTTGACAATATTTCAAGGTCACCCACTGCATTTCCAAGGTCATTAAACTTTAAGTGACCAGATTTGACAAAAATCCTGATTTTTCATGAGATGAAAAGAAGGGAGGAGATCTCCAACAAGACCCCGTTGCAGCATCAACAGTAAAACACCAAAACACAAGGTGCAATATTTTAGAAACCTTGAAATATTGATCCTAACAGTAATTTGTCATAGAATGATAAATCTATAACTAATTTCTTAGAACTATTGATAAAGTTTCTTCACATCTTTGAATATCTATATTCTTGGTGAGTATTTTGATAAAAAATGGACGAAATATGTATTTTCTTGTGTTTTTTTGACGGAAAAATATTTTCCTATTGAATTGCTACAGTTCAATAGATATAGATTCTGAGGTTTTTCTCTCTTATATTTATAAACTTTCATAATAAATATGACCTATAAAAATATTCAAATAAAGAAATCATTAAAATCGGTAACAAAAAAATTTAAAGAATTCAATTTTTTTTGCAAAATTTGAGTCTAAAGGTAGAAATGACCTTGAAAATCAAGCCAATGACCTTGAACATTTTAATTGTTATTATGTAAAAGATTTAAGTCATATCTAAACATGTACACATTTTGATAATCTTATGTAACTCTAAAGAGGAATAAAATCAATTTCAAAGATAATATGAAACAAGCAAAAATGTCTTATGTTGCCATGGCAATGGTATTTGGTACGATGGCCGAGATGGGCCGCTGAAAAAGTAACCATGAGATGTGTTTGACTTGCCGGCATTTCTTATTTGCCGGCATTTCTTAGAGGCAAAATTAAACCATGAGTTGTGTTTGACATGCCGCCATTTCTTAGATGCCGGCATTTCTTATAGAGGCAAAATTAAACCATGAGTTGTGTTTGACTTGCCGGCATTTCTTAGATGCCGGCATTTCTTATAGAGGCAAAATTAATCAAAATTAAACCATGATATGACCCGTCTGAATATAGGTCATCGTGTTTCCCGCGCTAAGATCCGAACATGTGGTATTTATATACTAGTAAAAAATAAAAACGGAAAAGAAATAAAAGCCAGTATGCTATAGAAACGGTTTCTTCTCTCAACGATCAACTACAGCGTGCTATCTTCAATATGTGAGTATTTTTACCATGTTATAAACCCTCGTACACATCTTATTTTGTCTAATGTTTCTTTCTCATCACAGAGTTTTTACTTCGCTGTAATTTATTATACCAGTTTGAATATAAAAAAATAGCATAGATTTTCTCTTTTCATAGGTCAAAGATACTGATAAAAGATTGTAATTGTCCAGAAATAGAGCTGTTGTTTCCCCTGTATGACCAAGATGAGGAACATTTTACGTTGCAGGACTTGCGTAAGAAATTTATATTTATCTTATAAGAGATATGACATTCTTTAAATTTTTGTTCTCTCTAGTCCCCCCCCCCCCAACCTTCTTTTGACTAGATGTTTGAATTTTCATAGCAAATCAACACCATCCAATTGTTGAGAAATTGTGCATGAACAATACCTATTAGGTTAATAAACTGAACTTCTTTTTGAAAATAAAATGTCTTCCCTTTACTTTAGAGGGCGCTTTTCCAAAAGCAACTTGCTTAAGATACAAAGACGGAAATGAATCCCAGTTTCATCATGTCCTGTGCAGAGACGGAAAATTCTGCGTACCCGAGGGAGGATGGGTACGAGAAGGAAGAGAATACTTTGCAGTTGCACTTGAAGGTCAGTATTGTGCGTGACCAACGTATCTTGGTTCTAAGTAAATCTGACCCCCCCCCCCACTATCCAAAGGTATTGTTCAATTAGAAGAATGAAGATAATTTTCTGCTACAAGAGGGACAGATTATTTCTTTTCCTGTGTAAGAATATTTATTTTCAAGAAGTGCCCCCCCCCCTCTCCCCTATGTGTTGGTTCTAGATTGTTTATACCATGTCACAGGAACGGACACGGAGTTCCGTACGATTCAAACTATCTGAATTTTTAGTATCCAAGGTTGGATCCAGATAGTGCTATTCTGGATCCGTCCATCTTATCCCAAGGGCGTCGGAGAAGGGGGCGGATGGGGCAAAAAAAGAAAAAAAAAACACCATGTTTGTGCCCCCCTCCACTCTCACCACTTTTCGAGCAACATATTCTATGATATTATCAATGTTATATTAATTATGATAAGTAGATTTAAATTGAAAGCAAAAAACAAGAACTCCTGCCCCCCTCCCCCTTCCTTATTTTATATTATTTATTATTTTTTTTTTTTTGCCTGTCAAAAATTTTCCACTTTTTCAGTCAGAGCTACGCCATATCACGATGTGCGTTTAACTTGTAAACATCTTGTCGCTACTGCGGTTGAATACTTTTTTATTGCGTCCATAAAAATAAAACAAACGTATCCGCGCAGCTTTCATATGATACAATTTTGTATGAGCTCAAGTTTCAAAACATAACTAACTTTATAATATTTAGCGAATTCTTTTTTGTAGAGAGTCAATCACGAGTTGAAAGATTTAATGAATTCAGACAATCTGTTGCAAGAAATAGAGGTCATTTCTTAAATACGAGAAGGCACCATCAACAAGGATCAAGTCGAGTAGATGCCAGGAGAAGAACAAAGGCGAATGTAAGAATACCGATCTAAACTATATTTTTAAAATTAATTGTCAATATAATATAATCAATTAATAATAAATAAATGATTAATTGATAATAACAATTATTAGATATCCATTTTATATTTGTGGGTGGGGGGAGGCATAGTCTACACCATGCACATGTTTTGCGGAAACTTTTCATTTCTTGTTAAAACTCATAAATGATTTCTTTCTCAAGTAAAAGATTATGTAAGGCGTTAAATGAGCTATTTCTATTTAATATATTCTAATTTAAATATGACAATCCCCACTTCTCTAACAACTGGGAAAATATTCTGAAAAATATACAAAGGGAAGCTGGTAGACTTGCTCGAGTCCTTATATCAAATAGATTTATGTGAAGAGAATTGCAATTATTAATTAGATTTGTAAAGTAGAAAAGAAATGCCCCTTTAAAACTATAAAATAGACAGTGAGCAGGTTGCAGAGATATAATGACTTGTCTATTACGAGAGCCTATCAGTGTAGCAATTTCAACTGTCATTAGAGGGATGTTGTTTATGTATACTATGGACGTGTGTATTTAATCAACTCCCATTAGCCACGCAGCTCCATAATTTATGATAAACATACACAGAGGATGTGACATAAGTCAAAACGGCCTGATCGGTGACAGAATATCGTGGTAAATAGGGTCATGTGTTTGTTACGCATGGAATTGATGAATTTACAAGGCAATGAATAATTTTTAAAATTAAGATAAACAATATTTTGATGTTCAATAAACATAGGCATTCCGTTCACACGATAAATACATAATAATGCGCATTAATTTCAGTGCGAATTCAGCTACTGTACAGTACATTAGATTTATCTGATATGCGCATTACGTACAATAAAGCCTCCGTGTGCATGGTTTAAGCAACACATGTATTAATACTTAACATACCCCCCCCCTTTCATTACTGTTTGTTCTAAAGCGCGGCTCGCTGAAGTTTTGTTTATCCTTTTTTTCAGGTGTGCGTCGGAATAGGGTGTTTCTCCAACGGAAAATTTACCAAAATTGCGGCTAATAATGCCAAACCGGGAGGAATTATTTCAGTAGGGCCTTTTGAGGTCAAAGAGAATACAGTGTCAGAGATAACTATTGCAGCTTTTAATAAATTTCGATCTCAAAATATAAACTTTCGAAGAATGTATAAGAATTGTGAAGATGTTATTCTACTATATCCGGATGGTACAGTCGTGAGGACATTACCAGATGGATCCGGTACATTCAACTTAGAAGATTACAGAGCATTCCTTGATCCAAAAATGAAGTATGATCGACTACGACTTTATCTATGTACGAAAGGTAATATCGTTTTAATCACTGTAAGTGTCTCAAATTTCTGCACTGTTCTTGCATAATAACAATGCAAGAACGATGCAGAGTGGGGAGAAGTGTAGCATTCATAGTTGCAGACACGTTAATGCATGATGACTGTCACAATGGCATCATGTAAGGCGGAATGAAAACTATGTATCTTTAGTATTTTAGTATTTATTCAATTGAACAGAAACATGATACATGATAGATTAGAAAACAAGCGCACATGCACTTATTTTAATATTTTGGTGATCACGTTTTAACTATTATTTTCTTGAAAGAAGAAGAAAAAGAAGAAATAATAATAATGAGACAAAATTTAGGTTGTCTGAATAACACTTAAAAGTATACAAACTACAACAATATTCTAAGGACTGAAATCATAATTGACTATACAAAATAAGACTGGCATCATGGACATGTTAATAATGCTGAAAATGTATGTCATAATAAGGGCATAAATTCGTAATACAAAAATGTACAAACTTGTTATAACATTAACAGTATAAGTCAATAAAGATTGGCTATACATGTCAAGCGTTTGGATTTAATTATATAATACTATACGTTTGATAATATTCTTTCGTTTTCTTCATAATTCAAGTTTTCATTTTCAAAGTTTAATGCAAAGACATGTATCAATATATATTAATGTAATAAAAGGGTTTTTATGCATCACATTACAAATATTCCGTAAAATTTCTCAAAACTAAATTCATACTGAATTACGACAGAGCATCGTATCGAATTGACAATATCTTATACGTTTGTACAATTTTATTTAGAAAATCATTTGTATAATTAGGAAATCTCTGAATTCTGTGAACAATTTAAAACATCATCCATACGGTCTGAAACTTCTATCACATTATTCCCTTAATATTTTTACTTAGTCAACATGATAATCTGTAGTACGTACTAGATGCTTTTTCATTTTTCTTTCATTTAAGCCGAGTATGATGTCAATTCCCAAGAAGTTGAAATCGTAACTGATTCCTCAACGTCAGGCGATGAGAATCTTCCTGCGTTCGATTTAAGTACACGTACACCTACCTCGGAGTCTAGCACTTCCAGTCAAGGACAAAGCAAAAAGGTTGAATCAAATGATATTGAAGTTCGGTTTGAATGGGGTGTACACCTGCTCAGTGAGACATTCTCGAAAGATTCAAATGTGCAGGTTAGTAAGCTTTTGAGGGCTCTTGATATCTCGTCCCGTCTCTTGGGGCATTTCTTCTTCGCCCTTCAAATTCTATACATGTACGCAAAATATCAACGTCATTGCGCAAAAATTCCCAGAATTTACGATGCGAAGAAGCAAAGCCACTTCGCTAATCCGCGTCGTAACTTCGCTTTTGTTATCGTAACTTTGCTTCTCCTATTCTTTGCATCGCAACTTCATTCGCTCCTTCCTTTCATTTGAGACTCGAAGAAGCGATGTCCCCAAACAATTTCCGTAACAAGAGCAACGTCGACGTTGCATTATACGTCCGTCGGGTGTTTATTTGAATAGGCTGGACTTTCATCTTGGAGACTTGCTCGAGATTCAGGCTTTCAGTAAAGAGCTATGGCCCGGACTAGGTTTTTGCATAAGAGTGCCCTGTGACCTTGACGTTGGAGATATGACCTTGGGCCAAGGTCATGACACACCGTTGGGTCATGGACAACAATCTCCAGACTAATACATGTAGTAACTAGATGTGTCGGTGCGACACGAATGCCCCGCCGGCAGCCATTTTCATGAAATTTTCTAAGTCCAAGGGCAATAACTCTGCCAAAAATAATCCGACCACACCCATATATGAACTTGACCTGTATCTTCCCATGATACATCTACATACCAAATATCATTAAGATCCATCAAACCTTTGCAGAGTTATTGCCCGGAAACTAAAGTCGGAAGGACGGAATGACGGAAGGACGGAAGGACGGAATGACGACGGGGTGCATCCATGAAATGGCGGGGCATAAAAAGTTATGGCCCGGGCAAAGTTTTTGCATCCAAGCGCACTGTGACCTTGGTCTTGGAGATATGACCTTGGGGTCAAGGTCATGACCCACCCTGGGGTCAAGGTCATGACCCACTCTTGGGTCATGGAAGTGATATCCAGATCCATGCATGTAGTAACTAGATGTGTCGGTGCGACACGAATGCCCCGCCGGCAGCCTAAGTCCAAGGACAATAACTCCTTCAATACTTATCCGACCAAACCCGTATTCGAACTTGACCTGCATCTCCCCATGGAACATCTGTATACCAAACATCATTTGGATCCATCAAACCTCCACTGAGAAAATGAACGGAAACTGTCATTTTCAAGAAATTTTCAAAGTCCAAGGGCAATAACTCCTTCAATACTTATCCGACCAAACCCGTATTCGAACTTGACCTGCATCTCCCCATGATACATCTGTATACCAAATATCATTAAGATCCATCAAACCTTCACTGAGAAAATGAACGGAAACCAAAATGGTGACGGAATGACGGAATGACGGAAGAGGGTAACACTATATGCCCCGACCATTTACATGGCGGGGCATAAAAAGTTATGGCCCGGACAAGCTTTGGACGGACGAACGGGCAACGCCATAACACAATACAAGACATAACACGGGCGTATAAAAATGAAAGATTATTTCAGTTTAGATACATGTTTAAAAGACAAAGAGATATATAAAAAAAAAACTAATTTCTATTATTTGCTAAAATTTACAGAGTCTGATAGATCATCTAGATGAATCACCACAGCGGGACATAACAAAATCACTAGCCCTTATGTCTGATGGAAATTTCCTAAATCCTGATGACAGACTTATAATGTTGGCCGCAGGAAAGAACAACATAATTTATGTTGTCATAGAGGAACTTTCAACGAGGTAATTTTGCAGAATGAAACATTTCAAATTACAAACCACCATTCTGAGTTGGTATAGCATGCAATATGGGTGCGTTATTTGGATGTCATCGGTAAGCGAAAAATATATCCGACAGATAAGTTAAAGAGTTGAAAAATCTATGTACACATGTTCTCTTTTTATATTATTTATTCCTACCCTGTCCCATGTTTGAAACATACATTAATTAAGAAAAATATATCATATTTTCAGTCAAGAAGAACAAGATCAGTCCGATGCACCTATTTCTGGACGGTATGAAGATGAAGAATCGGGAAAAGTTATTGATAGTATTGTGAGAATGGCTCTCCACAAATTGTAAGTATTTTTTTCATTATTTTTTCGTAGCTTCACCTATTTTTAGAGAAATCATTTTTCCAAAGTAAATGTGATTTCATGTTTTATGTATTTCACCTTTTCTCTGTATTTGATTTCATGTCTATATTTTTCAAATATAAGGTGCCGATGAAAGATATATATCACATTAAAAGGGTAAAGAGGGGGGGGACGTAAATGGATATATCTTTTGCATACAGTTTAAAATTACAATGTTAATGAAACATTTTTATCACATGATTCCCCTTATATTAAGTGTAATAAAGCCATGTAATAAATAAAATTTAATCAACACGTGTATTATCGTTTTACGACATTAATCTTTTGATATTATTTTGTCAATTAGGATATTAATCATGTGATAAAAAGAATTTCAAATGGTTTTCTATTTCATACGGTGTTTATGAAACTCGTTGTGTGATAGAAATCCCTCGCCGAAGGCTCGGGATTTATATCACAAACTCGTTTCATAAATACCGTATGAAATAGAAAACCATTTGAGATCCTATATATACTATCCCCTCAATTATTGAATTTGAGACAAAAAAATAACCTATAATTTAAAAAAAAAATCCGGCTTGCTCCGCTCGCCGATAATAGTACATATTACATGAAAAATATCCATTTCCAGACAAAATTCCAACAATTGCTTGCCGAATGCGACATTTTGCATTTTTAATTGCCTTGCAGGGGAAGTACCACAGAGCCTGTGGCCATTCTGCATGAGTACACCAGGGCCTACCTGAGAGGTAGGCCTCTGGATGTACAGAGGGATGACGATGTGATAGAGGGAGACACGTCTCCCATATTCGTCTCAAGGATGTCGATATTTGAGGATGCATGCGAAGAGTTGGCCCATCAAGAGAATATTCGTTTCCCAATGGAGGTGACCTTCTTCGGGGAACAAGCACAAGACCTGGGAGGTCCCCGGAGAGAGTTTTTCGAGAAAGTTGTGGGGATTATAAAAGAAAAAGTCTTTGTGGCTAGAGTATTGATAATCGAGGATGACGAGATGTTATCAAGAAGAACTCTGTTCTATGCAGGCTTAATACTAGGTAAAGTGTACAATTATATATACTGGACTTCTTCATAATAACAAGAGTTGTCAGAAGACAACATAGCTCGCCTATGCAGGTTTTTGCCAATCACGAACAAGTTTTTGCAAAGTAGACAGACAGGGGATCCTAATTATGCATGCTTAGAGGTACCCCTAAATCTGCTGTGTTAAGAGGAAAGGTTAATTAACGCAATTCATCTTAATTAGGAAATTAAAAATTTGTACTTGTAGGGTTGAGTGTCCTAGAGGGAGGAGCTCTTCCCGATTTCCTAGATAGCGCGCTGCGAGACTCAGCAGCATCTGAATATCTTGACCAGTTTAAAAAGGGATTAAACAGAGTTGGATTGATCACAGTAAGTTACAGATAGTGTCTTTTCTTATTTGGCAAGTTGTTAATATCACAGGGATTTATCGCGCTTCCCGGTTGTTTGATGTACTATGGCACGGTCAGGAACCTGTTACACGAGCTCACAGTACCGTTGTCGAAAGTATTCAAGCATTGCGAGTGGTTCGTTGTCATTTCGTCACAGGTAAAGATACGTCGAAAACAATCCGTCATGAAAATCATTACCATAAAATGATAGATATCTCAATAAATATCCGTTAGAATTTCTTGCAAAGACAATGCAGAATCGTCACGTCTTTCAAGATCATTTTCAAACTGTAAATGTGTTTAAATTTTGTGTAACTTAAGAGGAGATTTAATTGGTGAGTGCCTACCCCCAGTTGTTTCCTTAGAAAACTCTTTTTTTTTGCCAGAGGGAGAATTTTTATTCATTCTTCTTTTGTATTTATATGTCGTCTATTACTTAATTCACACAATGTGTGCAAGTATCGGTCTTGCATATTTTCGACGTAATAATTGATATTCCATGACCCATGTCCGTTGTCATGACAGATAAGAACACTTAATATTCAGTCTCATTGTTTCCATATGAAAATGTGGTTTCAAATTTGCTTTTGCTCTTCTTTATTCATGACGACGGATTGTTTTCGACGCATCTTTACCTGTGCGACGGAATGACAACGGACCACTCGCAATGCATAACTTTAAATACTTCCGACAACGGTACCGTGAGCTCGCTTAACAGGTTCCCGGCTGTGTATGGGTTATGAACCAGGAAGTGCGATAAATGAATGGTTTTACTGTTATAAACATAAAGGGTTTTACATTCGCGGTTTATTAATATGCAAGACAATCCAACATTATTAAACACATTATCTTTTTTCCAGCTGATGAGAAAGAAACCATCCATCACCTATCTGTTGAAACCCTCAAACACAAGGACATTAACAGTCAATAAGCTGTTACAGCTATTGAGATGCCGATTTTCAGTCGTAGGATCAAACAGCCGCAACAAAGAAGAGGCAACCTATAAACATTTTGTACGGTATGCAAGAGAAGTTTTCGGTAAGCAGATGCTTTGAAACAGTATTTTAAGTTTTAAAATTAACCAAACATTACCATGGTTAGCTCAATTCTCCTTTTATTTAATTATTTGTTAAGGAATTTGACAATATCACTTTTCATTAACCGTGAACTGAAATCGTTGTCTTCTCATGAATGCATGACATGGTTTTCATACAGATTTTAAACAGTAACCTAAGTCCAGGTATACATGTTTCCCATGTCCTTTTGTTTCTTTTATTTATTATCTCCTTTTTCACTTTCATGACAGCTGGTAGAAGACCACCGGTTACTCTAGAGAAGGTTTTGGCATTCACGACTGGTTCTAGTATAGAACCTGTGCTAGGTTTCTCTATCGTGCCGGAGATTGAATTTGTAGCGGAAACTTCAATGTTTGCGACGGCCTCAACATGTGTTAACAAACTCTTTCTCCCGCTCATTGGAGATAGAGGCGAGGATGTGTACTTTAGTCATCTAGACATGTCATTTGCCAATGACTTTTTTGGCATGGAGTAAGGCAATATCGGACTGTATTTCGTCTTCAGAGTCGGTGCATACATGTATTTACAATTCATTGCTCATGGATCGAGTTGATACTTTCATATTATGTTTTTCTATGAATAACTGTAAGTGATGTTTTTCTTTTAATTATTGATGTTTGTTAACAGTTTACCTATATTATGTTAACATTGGGTCGATCACCATGTTTGGTCATCGATGGATGTTCTCACCTAAGACGAATGTTGTATTTCTAACTCAGACCATGTATACTTAGTTATCTTGTAGTTCATATAACTTTTATATCGTTTAGAAATTTGTGTGATCTCCATTTATTCACTTCCTACACCTCTTGACGTCATATCTGATGCAACACGGAATTGTCAGACAAGACCCTTAGATCCAGTCGGAGACTGCGTCTGGCAAGGATATTCAATTGATAAACCAGACTTGAAGTCCACATTATACAGACATTAAGGCAATTTGTATCTCTTGTAAAGGCAGATACGAAGCTGTACACAACTTCAAGGCTTTCTGTTGCATTGTGACATCGGGTGGTGGCACAACAATTTGACAAACATCTCGATGCTTTTGAAAAGAGAACAGAGAACATGTCCATCTTTAATCATTCGAGTTGTTTATCAATGGAGTGAATATAAATGTGGTGTTTCTTCAAAGACAATGCAAGACAGCATGCGACATAGATGGAATGAATTGAAGCTAAACATTGAGATTTGGATTGTCTTTAAACTGTGCTTCCTCGTTTTACCTTGTCGATGGAAATGTATATGTTTAGCTGATTGATTCATTATTATTTGGGGTTGTAGCATCTCTTAATAAAAAGTAGTTTTCTAAACAGTCTTTCCAGGATGCCGGGTATTTCCAATTTTTAAAAAGCAGTGTCTGTGATGCAACATTGTCAAAATCATAGGATCCAGATAGAGAGTCCTTTGGACATAGGGAACATCCCCATGTGAAATCATCTTCATCAATGTCCTTCAAGCAGTCTTTTGCACCTAAAAGAGTAATATAAATTTAAGACACAAAATACAATTTCTTTCATTAACAGCTATTGTTACGTATTTGAAATGTATCAACCAACCCTGCATATTCTACGATGTGTATGGCTGAATGGCTCAAACATCCGGTATCACTTTGAAGCGAGGATTAAAATGATAAGTGTGAATTGAAACCGGTCATGTTTGGATTTTGTTTATAGATGTGTAGTATAAAAGGAGATCCTGACAACAATCGCTATAATTTTAATATGTACTTTAATATATAAACAAGTACAATAGAAAAGTGCACGTGCTTATTTTTTTTCCTGCGAATATAGGAGGTTTTACATATGGTTTACTTACATTATCACTTTTTCAATGTATTGCAAATGGAAAATTATTATTTACCATTTGAAGTGAACCTGATATTGGTGAGATTCAACAGTACACATCGTAGAACATACAAAGTGCAACCGTGAAAAACAGTTGATTCTTGGAGTCAAAATTCTAAAGGGTGCAATTATATGAATACAGTAAAAATAGAACACACTGACTTTTCAATTACAAAAGGATTCACCACAGACGCCACAAAAATGTGTCAAATAAGGTATACTATGTACATGTATTATGCCCCTGATAGTTTTGAAAGAAATCATGGCTTAGAGTTCAATTGCTTATGAAAATATCTTTCTTTACATAACCTTTACCTTCCAACTCAATGAAAATATATAACATACCATAAACCTCTGGTGTACTGAACAAAAGCACTGGTTTTCCATTAGGAACTACAGCTTGACGAGACCGAGAGATATGATGATGATTCCAGGATTCTTTGACCTCGTCTAGTTCCTTTTGTACTAGATAGGAAAAGCAAACCCTCACACAGCGCCTACATTGAGAAGATGATATTTACTTTTACTGGGGTAAATACAATTGTTTAGCTTCCCTAGAGGACAATATTCGAAGGGCTAGGTGAGTATTGTCCTCTCGGGAGCAAACCATTGTATAATTATTATATTACATGAAGTTTTAAAATCATAAAATCTTCATTTTATTAAATGACAATGAAAATCATCTCGGCTAGCTTTGGAGTTTGAGCAGATAAGATAAAAAGGCAGACTTGGACATTCGTGATAAAAAAAAAACCCCATCTTTTTTAAATAATCGACAAAGAAAATCAACTCACTATTTTAAAACTACTTAAACCATATTTTTAGCCCATGAAGAGCTGTTGGAATGTCATATCTACCTAGGATGACGTCATCCTAGGTAGATATAATGTTTTGATTTTTTCGTACATGCGCTGTTTTATCCAATCAGGGCGCTGGGTATTTACCATTCATGCAATAAATTGTGAATCACCAAAATGTCCCACATCACACCTGCTAGCTGGCAGTTTTTAATATCAACTTCATGTCATACAATGCTTTGATTGACCATTTCATTACGACTTCAAAATTAATATATTAATTCTGCGTAAAATATTCATGGAAAATATCCTATAAATACAAAAATTCTGTAGAAATGTCATTAGGTATTAATGCGTTTAGGTGTTTTACGTCAGATACCGTTCCAAAGAAAACATAAGCCAACACAAGAAAAAAGGTATCCTTACATGTCGTTTTCATTTCCCATTTCAAAGGCACCGAAGGATGCAAGGTCACGAAAAAAATCTATCCACCATGTTGTGAATCTCCGTCGTAGCATGCTCCACCACGCTTCAATTCTCTTTAAAAAATGTATTGATATAAATGTCATGACAAATTGAACTGTATCTGTAATTGGATAAAAACATAGGACTATTATATCCATCTTTTCATAAGTAAGTACGCTGAGAACACACACACCCTCACAAAAACGCGCAATCAAATAATGTTAAGATCAACACTTATATTAATGGTGAACTCCTTTATGAAGCTCATCCTCGGTCTAATTAAAATACATGCGCTTTATAAAGCATAAGGTTTCTCTTAACCTCTTCAATCGTGTATGATGTATATAGATCTATATCCTATTATATGACTTGACAAATTGTCAATTAAGACATTATAATAATCTACATCCTTTTACTTTGTAATTTTGTCCCGTGAACTCTTTACCTGATTAAACGTTGACCGAACAATTCTGAAACTTTCATCTGATTTGTGAAAAAGAGATTGTAGACTTCCTACGATTACATTTTCTGTCCCAGGATCTGACTGCAGCAAAGAGGGACAACCTATTCAGTAAATTAATATATTGTATTAGGTATAGAATGTGTGCAGAAAGGGGGAGGGGGAGCCCAACTTACAGGGAGGGCGTTCAACACATAAGAAATATATACATGTCTAACAACCCCCTTAATAAGTAGATTTATGATATTAAAGTCTATCAGACTTACCTCCGCATTCCTCTACACATTTAAGAAAATATTTAGCAATCACATGAGGATCGTTGTTTGAGGCCCCAACGGCTAACCACATGATTTTTCTGGAAAAACTAAATAAAACGTCAAGTAAGTAATTAATACCAGTGGCCGTATAACTAAAATTTGGTATATACGTCCATGGTAATAAGTCTATAATTTGTTAAAACTCAATTACTCACCCGTCAATACAGCCATGTATCGATAACCCGTACGGCTTTAATTTATCGTATCTGTAAAATCATGAAAATAGAAATATGTTTACCGAAGGTAAAATGAGTCGTCGAATAGACCATAAATTAATGTTGGAGGAGGTGTGCTCGAATAGTATTCATTAGTGAAGAGTGTTCCTATAATATTTATATTTAATTACGTTAACCACTTTGTATATCCTTATAAATGATCTTGGTACTACTGTGACAATGGAATGTTCATTCATGTACATGTAGATGGCTGTACGAACTATCATCATTGAAGGGATGAATTTAACAACAAACTACATTTTGTATGTTTTCATCCAAAAATTAACTAGGTTTAGAATTGACGAAGCTTAAATTATATTGCTTAAAGGAATTCATGCCCTTTTTGTTTTGTTCTTTCCTGAATAAGTAAGCAAAGAAACAAACCCATCTATGTGCCAGGTATCATTTGGTCCTTGAGATGAATAAACTCTGCGAACAATTCTACGTCTCCGCCTGAATTCACAACCAGCAGGATCTACCTCTTTCATTAATTTCATAACGAGGTCCCTTCAATTATATCATATGACTATATACAGCGAAAAAACATACATGATTGAGCTCTAACAGTAAGCGTCTAATAATAAAATCAATCACATTTAACGAATAATTTCTTTTGAAATTAATAAAATCAATCACATTTAACGAATAACTTCTTTTGAAATTCTTGCACGTGACTTTAAATTACCACGTGCAAGAATGTTATTAATTTAACGAAGTAATCTTACCGACGAACATGGTACCCTCTCGTTCTTAAAGTATCGAACATACATCTGTAACCTACAGTGTATGGTTTCACTTCGATCTCTTTCTGAAAGATGAATTTATATTATCAAGAAGCTGAACACGCATTTATCATGTTTATAGAATGCAAACTGAATTCAAGCAAGATGAAAAAATTCTCTTCACAGTCATTGATTGTCATTTATCTTCTGGAAAAGAAGGGATAATATGGAACTAGAACAGACAGTTAAAACAAGAGTTGACAGAAGACAACATAGCTCGCCGAAATAGGATTTTGCCAATCATAGAAAAGAATTAATAAAAAGGGTCAAAGTCCTAGGTCAAAATTCAAGGTCTTAAAAGAAGGTCTACCCATGAGGTATCCACATGTGAAATATCAAAGCTCTTCCCCTTACGGTTTATAAGATATAGTCCAGGTTAAAGTTTTGGACAAGTAGGTCATAGTCCAAGGTTAAGGTCACTACGTCAAAAGTCTCAAATGAAGGTTTGCCCATGAGGTATCCACTTGTGAAATATCAAAGCCCTACCCCTTACAATTTATAAGATACAGCCCGGGTTAAAGTTTTTTTTAAAAATAGGTCAAACTCCAAGGTCAAGGTCACTAGGTCAAAAGTCAAGGTCCCAAACGAAAGGTCTGTCTATAAGGTATCCACATGTGAAATATCAAAACCCTCCCCCTTATGGTTCAGGGGATTCAGTCCGGTTACAGTCTTTTTTAAAGTAGGTCAAAGTCCAAGGTCAAGATCGCAAGGTCTACCAAGCAATAATCAAAGCCCTCTCACTAACGGTTCAGGAGATATAGCTTGTCCACGGACGACAACGACGACGACGACGACAACTACGACGCCGAGGGTATGACAATAACTTTCGTCCCGGCGAGCTAATGAGGAATGCACAATACCTGAATGATTGACTTTAGTTCTTGTTCGGACGTCTCGGGTGGACCACGCCTCTTGGGAAAGCCTCTCCGATGTAATCTCTTTTTGATGGCATTTGGACTTTAATTGAAAAGGGCTAACATTGGGAATTATACATTTCGACAGGTCTTACCCCAAAGTGTTTTGTTATTCTTTACTTTGTACATGCCAATTGCGACAGACGCATGTTATGCAATAAGGGTCACCATTTTAAATAATAAATGTGGACAACAATGAAATATGCAGCTGCATGTGCTGATCCAGCGGGAGGGGAGACAGGGAGTCACACCACTCATCGCAGAAGCCGTTTTAAATACACTCACCCCCCCCCCCACACCCCCAGTTATCTGCAACGTAAACAAGCAACACACAATAGGTACATTTTTGAACCCCCTCTGACCAAAATTGCTGGATCCGCCCCTGAGCTGATTCGGATGTATAATTATAATAACATACCTTAGTTTTATCTTGTAAAGAGTCGTCAGAAGGTTTGATATTGCTTTGTAGGTTATTCCTCTCTGAGCATATTCCCAAATGATCTCATTCACTAAAAATAAAAGTCTTAATAAATGCATACTTCATAGGTTGCAGTCGAAGAGATCATTAATCCATTTCCCCTATTAAGAAAGCTGTCGACAAAACCAGTATATTTTTGTAATTGACATTGCCATTTATTATACTCCCTGGAATGATTGGTAATTTAATACACATGTCGTTCACTACCCCTAGAGTTACATGAAGTAGAATAGATTACAGTGTAAAGTATCCATGGATTGTTAAGTTTACGTGAAACTTAATTTTGTATTACTATAATAAAAATGGTAATAAGATACTTAAATACTTGGAGTGCACCAAAGTCATCTTCTCTGACTCTGAATTAATAGAATATAGAAAATGTAAAATCTTACCGTTCCCGTCTTCTAGGTCCATCCGGAGATCGTTTCGCTAAACACACAACAAAGGAGGGTTAAAGCGCGGGAAACACGATGACCTATATACTGACGGGTCATATCATGGTTTAATTTTGCCTCTATAAGAAATGCCGGCATCTAAGAAATGCCGGCATGTCAAATACAACTCATGGTTTAATTTTGCCTCTATAAGAAATGCCGGCAAATAAGAAATGGTGGCATGTCAAACACAACTCATGGTTTAATTTTGCCTCTAAGAAATGCCGGCAAATAAGAAATGCCGGCAAGTCAAACACAACTCATGGTTACTTTTTCAGCGGCCCATCTCGGCCATCGTAATTTGGCGACAAAATTTAGGTTAATTCATAAATAGCCCACTCCAAGTTTTCGTTCATTTTAATTGCCAATAAACTCACAATAATCACCGGTCTCCTATTGGTGCCTTTTGTGATATTTAAGATTGATTATGGTAAAAAAAAAACACACACACTAAATTGGCCCTTATTTTCACCTCTATATTTCGCTTCGTTTTAACTGATGTTGGCTTAATACATTAAGTATATGTGTGAGTGCGTTCAACCATTCCAGTCTCTGGTTACACAGATGACCTTTTTGTGTTTAAAAACCTCCTCAATGCAAAGCCCCGGTCACACTGCACTCCACGTCCAAATCACGTTCAAAAATCTGCTGGACGTGGTCGCACGTGGTATTTTATGCCATGGTTGTGCTTTCTACAGGGTATGACCGCCGGCGTCTGTTCCACTGCTGAAACGCTGAAACTGCTCGCGTCTTACCGCGTCTTCCCCAAGTTTTAATCACTACCGGAACACAGATTATCACGTGTGCTTTGCTTGTGTTGCACGTCTTTAACACGTACACCGTCCGTGAATGTCCGCGGAATAAAATTTTGCGCTGTTCAAAATTTCTTTCCGCGTCCAACGCCGTTCAGATTTTTTACCGCGTCCTATCACGTCTACAAATCGTCTGTAATGCGTCTTAAGAGCGGACAACACCGTCTGCTTTACGGGAGACCTTTTTTGTGACGTGAATTGGCCGTGATCAAGCCGTAAAGCGCAGTGTGACCGGGCCTTAAGATGACTACATAAACAAGACAGATGAATTAAAGTTTTTTTTAATTTAAGGTAACTCACTACACTTACCTTTCATTATTTACAAATACATTTTGTTTACATTTTGGAGGCCGTTTTGATATTATGAAGTCTTACATTGTACTAAGAAGTCCCCTAAGGCAAGGTCCTTTTGATTATGTGGGGGAGGGGAGGTTTCAAATTTTGCTGAAATGGTGCGACAAAAACAATCTTGCTCTAATGCTTCCTTGTTTATAATCTGAAATTGAAAAATTAAAAAACAAATTCAGCTGCACATTCCTGAAAATTTTATGGCTCGCTTCGCTCGTCGCAATATTAAATCCATTTCCTAAAATTCTAGACTGACCTCGCTCGTCATACATTTCTATGTAAACACAGTTGGTTTCATTGTACTATACTAGTCAAAATTTCTAACTTACATTTTCCCAGTTACTTCAATATCACGATTGGTAGAAATCAATTATTTATTATCTATATTTATAATAACAACGAAAGTTTTTTTAAGTGTAAATGAATAAATGATCATCCTGCGATGTGTAACTTCAAATTCTACAGCATTTTAGCAAAGAATCATCCGCTTCCGGTTTGTAAGAAAACTTTGTCTCTTGACTGAAAAGGCTACAATAGAAAGGTTCTTACGGTTATCATGCGATTCGTTTTTCGGATTTTGAAATATTGGCGATTGAAACTGTTATTTCGTCATGATATGCTTAAACATTTTGTGATGCGTTACAAGTCAATAACACTTCCGGTATCATTGATATACCAGGTAAGAATTTTTGTGTCGAAACATTTCCTGCGAATGCGATTTTTTTATTTATTCCTGTGCTAAGCAACTTTTCGTGAAAAGTAAGCCTAGAAAAAGATGTTTGGTTGATGGAAGCTCATTTTACGCACCACTCACATGAGTTATGCGCACGCATCCATTTTATGGAAAATTCGTTAAGTTTTATTTGCTAATTATCGCTTTTGTAACAAATGCATTCCGTTTAATTCATGTTTTTCTGATCAAACTTGGTACAAACGATTCTTTAAAAGTGGTTTGATTGTAATTTTCCGATAAAATACGCGAAATTCATGAAAAGTGTTCTAAATTCAAATTTCGTCAAGGTCTGTTTCCGTTGAAAGAAATTTCGTTTTTCTTGATTTTAAAGTAAAGGGAGAAATGTGTATATCAAATCCAATTATCTTTAAAATAATTTGAATTCAACATTAACGAAAATCCATTCTCGTAGAATGGTAAGTTAGAAATTTTGACAAGTATATGTTCTATTTGAAATAATGCATTATCAGTAATTATACTAATTTACAGTTTTGACAACAAATAAACTACATGTTCTTCTGCTATAATTGATAAAATACAGACATTCCTGTACACAAATACATCTTTCGATAGAAAAAAAATCTTACTCCAATACTGCAAGAAAACTAGAATTGTCCTGGTACCGGACAAAAACCCCAAGCCCCCCTCCCCTGAATATGAAATTGACCGTTAATAGTATTCTTTCTTTCATTGTTTAAACATTTTGTACAATATCGTTGCTCGATAACTACTGCATCATTGTACATGTCATATCATACAAAAATTGCTACATCAACAAAATTTAGTTACTTTAGTTTACCTGTTCATCTAAAATTATCTCTTGTATGTGTACACGTATTTTTAATCTGTATAGCGGTAACATCTAAAGAGATAAGATAAATTGTATGTTATGATTTCATTTTATGATGAACTGAACAAGATGGCGTTTGCCTCGTCAAGAATAGGGGCACAGGAGGCAATCATAAAGCCATGTGACTTATGTGAAGATGGCGAGAACGTCAACTGGTTCTGTAAGGACTGTGATCAAATTCTGTGTGACAGATGTAAAAGGTCTCATCTTCGAAGTAATGTTTCAAAGTCACACATCATACTTTCGATTTCCGAAGGATCTGAAATTGGGAAAAGGAATTTATAAAACATTTGCCGAGAACATGATGAACTATTTACGTTCTATTGTAGAACTTGCGATCGGAACATTTGTTCGAATTGTTTGTCCTCGGAACATAAAAAGCATGACTTCGTAGGTTTGCGTGAGCTTCAGTCAAAGGTACAGAAGCAGTTAGATGACGTCATCAAAGAAAAGGAAACAGAAAAGCAGACAATGACAAAAAATTATGATTACTTGGTTCAACACGAGGACAAATCAGGATATCATTTAAAGGAGCAGTATGCTAAAATCGATGACCGAGTTAAGGCTATTAAATTGGCTGCTGATGAGGAAGGAGAGATACTTAAGGAATCACTGAGTTCAATAAAACATCAACAAGACGAAGAGGTGAAAGAAGGCAAACAAAAAATACATACTCTGACCGGTCTCTACAATAAAGAGATCCAAAGCGTGCGACAAGAACTTCGCCTTCAGACGACCTCATCGTTAAATGGCTTCGTGAAGGAATCTATAACAAAACTTAAGAAATTGAAGCCAATATCTATTGCGATACCAGACGAACAGCAATTACCTTTTGAGGAACAAGTTGAAGACAGTCAGATCAGAGAAACGATTGGAAAACTAATTGGATCACAATACATTTCTGAAATAGAGATTACAAAAGGAGGCAAAGATGGAGCGAAATGCAATGTTTTATCAAATTTAGAGATTGTCAGAACATTCAACGTGGATAAATTTAGACATTGTTATTCAATGTGTCTCAGTCCTGATGGTAGTATATGGATTGGTGGTATTGGATATGTGTACAAGATGAGCTCTGACTGCTCTACAGTCCTCCATCAGATACCCACTAGGAATTCTTATGTGTGTTATTACATAGCATGTCTACAGTCAGGTGATGCTGTTGTGTCTTATGGTGGTGGAGTACCCTACGTAGACAGATTCACCTCTGACGGGAGAAGAGTAGAATTCACAGAACTACCACGAAGAAAAAATTACGATAAAGCTGTCAATACCAATGACGAGGTTGTCATCAATGTTGATGGGAACTATATTTATATATTTTCAAACAAAGGGAAAAAACTCAGAGAAATTGAAGTCGACGGTGGTATTAAGACATTTTGCATAGACAGAGAAGGACACATTATCGTTGCAAACAGGGGATCACCAAACCTGACAATACTTGATGGTAGGTGTGGAGAAGTCATAACATTATGGAGAGTTTCCATGTCCGACATACAGCATCTTACATGTAACAGATATGGAAACATTCTGGCCACAAACTGGATGGAAAATGTTTATGTCCTCAGCAAGGACGGAGATGTCAAGAAAACTTACACTGTAGACTTTGATGGAATCATGGGAATCTGTGTGAACAAAGAAGACCATTTGTTGATTCTGATGCGTAAGAATGACAAATACGAAATACACGTTGCAAAGTACTTGGAATAACTTGACAAACAATCGCTCGTATGTAGTCACATACGTTCAGCTAATACCAACTTGGTGCTTCGTTCATTCTAGTTTATATGAGTGATCATCGAATAAGCAATAGTCAATAATCTCATTTTTCAAATAGAGGACATGATGAATCCATTTTGTTAAATATCTTGCATGCTCAAAATATCAAAACGTTGACTTAAAACATTACATTTTCTTTTTGTTGTATGCGCCTTATTATCACAATTCGTATTTTATCAAAGCTGTAGCGTGGTGTGTAATTATTTATTCACTGTATAGCTCACATACTATATATATCTAAAAATTCTATTCAGAAATGTAGCGTCGGGTATGGTTACAAAATGAGTGATTAAAAGTATTCAGTCAAACAATTCTACAGAACAAAACGAACTTTTATCTCTTTATTTGAAAATAATTTGCCCCTTAAAATGGGCCGTCAAAATAAACCATTAACATTTAAACGGCTGATATTCTATCAGTGACTACTAAATATTAACTGCAGATATTCTATCAATGACTACTAAATATTAAAGGCAGATATTCTATCAATGACTACTTAATATTAAAGGCAGATATTCTATCAATGATTACTACATATTGATGGCAAAAAATCTATCAATGACTACTAAATATTAACGGTAGATATTCTATCAATGACTTCTCAATATAATTGAAAGATATTCTATCAATGATTACTAGATATTGATGGCAAATAATCTATCAATGACTACTAAGTATTAACGGTAGATATTCTATCAATGACTACTAAATATAAACTGCAGATATTCTATCAATGACTACTTAATATTAACGAAAGATATTATATCAATGACTACTTAATATTAATGGCAGATATTCTATCAATGCCTACTAAATATTAACTGCAGATATTCTATCAATGACTACTAAATATTAACGAAAGATATTCTATCAATGACTACTTAATATTAGCGAAAGATATTCTATCAATGAATCCTTAATATTAATGGCAGATATGGCGTGTTCATATCTCAGTTGATACGCTATGCCAGAGCAAGTACCAAATATACGGATTTTGTTCTGAGAGCTAGGCGTCTTTCAGATAAGCTTCTCAGTCAGGGATATGTTTGTGACCGACTTACATCGTCACTGAGGAAGTTCTACGGTCGATATGGGGAACTCGTCATACACTATGATGTCCCACTATCCAGAATGGTGGATGATATTCTGTCATAGACCATTTGAACCATCCAACCAAAGATTGTACTCTATATCTTCCAAAATGGAAGTAACCGGATGTGACAGTTCTACCGAATTGAAGCGACGGGTGTTGCATGCAAGCAGGAGATGCTTACTCTTCCTGGGCACCTGGTCTCACTCTCATATCGGGAGTTCGCTTCTTTTCATATCGTGGAGGTTTTTGTTTTTGTTTGCTTTGGTTCCTGTTTTATCCTGATTTTGTATGCCTTCGGTTTCTGATTTTCTGAATTATCGATTTTGTACTGTAGACAGGGATATGGTCATTATCCATATTTGTCATTCTATCAATGACTACTTAATATTAATGGCAGATATTCTATCAATGACTACTAAATATTAATGGCAGATATTCTATCAATGACTACTATATATTAATGGCAGAAATTTTATCAATTAGTAAATATTAACGACAGATATTCTATCAGTTACTACTGAGTATTCACGGCAGATATTCTATCAATGATGACTAAACTTTGACTTGATGATTTTGTTTTTCTTGTGTTCTTAAATTAAGAAGCAAAACTGACATACTTAACGGTATAAAATTGAATTTCGAAACCTGCACAGATGATTCGCCTTTAAGAGTAGATCACAAATCTTCATTTAAATGTAGGTCATGATCTATATTATCCGCCTGAGTGCACATGTTAGGAAGATATGGGTATCAATAGTCTACATTCCTTTTCTGTTATGTTTAGTTGCTAGCATTTTCGTAGGTCCTCAATAGGTAATCTTTGACTACTCCCTGTTTGTTGCAATGATGAAATGCTGCTATGATGTGAGCTGCTTCGTAATCTCTATATAAATAACACTATGTTTGCGATTGTTTTCTTAGTTTAGCTCGTTGTTTCTTAGGACTAAATTTTTCTTATCACATTGTTCCTATGTCACATGACCTAGGTCACTAATTACTTTAGTAATGAAATGGTGTATATGCTAATCATGTCCAGAAATGTCATGAAATAAAATTGTATCCATTCACTAATTCATTTGTTGTTGCTCATGCTTCATGTGTTTCAGATAAAAAATATCCAAGGTCATGTGACAAAAGTCGAGGTCATTAAAAAGAAGGGAGGAGATCTCCAACAAGACCCCGTTGCAGAATCAACAGTAAAACACCAAAACACCCGATGCAAAAACACAAAAGACGAGTACAGCACGAGACGGAAAAGAGACACACTACATGTAAACATCAAACACAAAAGACTACACATAAACCGACGAGACCAATGGGTAACCGGTGCCGACTTTGGACGGCCATCTGTCACGCAAGTAGCAAATGGTGTGGTTATCCTGGATTACGTGCGCACAACCCTCTCACTTCTCCAATTACCCAGAGGTCTCGAAGAACGTACAATTGTGGTGTAAAACAACCTCCTCACTGTAAGATGACATCACACAAACAAGACCGCGAAACGCAGAGGCCCCATAGACACAGATGAATATGTAAATGGATATAAAAAGGGGGCATGCGTAATACAGTCCGTGCTCTGCCGGCTGTAGCGAGCTCATGTATGTAATCACCCGAGGAGTCCGACTGACATTCAGAGAGGACAGGTATGCCTAAATGAAATTGTATATGAGTATCATATTTGGGCTATAATACCTCTTACACAATATAGTGAATCACTTTCATGTTTAGTATGATGTATTGGACCAAGCTCAAAGTCACTTAGAGGAGGAGGGGGAGACATCTTTATTTTCTGAAAAAAACTATTTTTAGCTCACCTGAGCGAAGCTCAAGTGAGCTCTTGTCATAGCGCGCCGTCCGTCGTCCGCCGTCGTCCGCCGGCGTAAACTTTTAACATTTTCGACATCTCCTCTGCACAGAATTTCACGAAACTTCACAGGAAGCAAGTACTTAATGCCCTCTACCAAGTTTGTGTTTTTTGAGCCGATCTGAAATCCAAGATGGCCGCCACATGCTCTGATTTGCTGACACTTTTTCTACTTCTCCTCTGAAACCGTTACACAGAATTTCTGGAAACTTCACAGGAAGCAAATACTCAACGCCCTCTACCAAGTTTGTGTTTTTCCAGCCGATTGGAAATCAAAGATGGCTGCTACAGGCTCTGATTGGCTGACACATTTTCGACTTCTCCTCTGAAACCGCTGCACAGAATTTCAAGAAACTTCACAGGAAGCAAGAACTCAATGCCCTCTACCAAATTTGTGTTTTTCGAGCCGATCGGAAATCATAGATGGCCGCCACAGACCCTGATTAGCAGACACATTTTCGACTTCTCTTCTGAAACCGCTGCATAGAAATTCACGAAACTTCACAGGAAGCAAGAACCCATTGCCCTCTAACAAGTTTAAGTTCTTTGAAGCCGATCTGAAATCCGATAGGCAGCTACAGGCTCTGATTGGCTGGCTGACACATTTTCGACTTCTCCTGTGAAACTGCTTCACAGAATTTCAAGAAACTTCAAAGGAAGCAAGTACTCATTGCCCTCTTAGTCTACCAAGTTTGTGTTTTTCGAGCCGTACATACAGTCTCCTCAGGTGAGCGATGTGGCCCCCTTGGGCCTCTTGTTTGAATTAGTGTTTACTAATATTTACAATTTGAGATGAATAGGTCGTTTTAAATAGCCAAAGTAATTCACATACTTCAACTTTGAATATTAGGATTTATCCGCCATTGACACGGCGCTTTTAGAAACAATGCTTCAAATTGACAAAAAAGGGATTGGCGATCAGGTGTAAAGACGAATAATGACCCCCGTCGAATAATGACCGGGGGTCATTATTCTTTGTAGAAAAATGACCTCCGGTCATTATTTGACGACCCGGCTGTCTGAGTATCGTGATAAGATATTTTCCGTTTGCCCCTCGGTATCCATGGGATTGCTTCAACAGAGGAGCGCGGACTGTTTTTCCTGTGAGCAAATGAAACTTTAACAGGATATCTACAACGCAGCTACGTTAAGGCACTCCTCAAAAATGACGTCTTCGAATATGGCGCGAAATGACGTCAACCTCAGATTTTGACGTCATCAACACGGAGACTATTGTCGTTTGCAGATTTTGATACTCTTTATTGTCATTTATCATCGAGTTAGATCTTTATACAATGTTGATTTTTTTGCTGAATATGTTGTAACTTTTATCTATAGTAAAAATACTTGAATGGCATAACGTACTATACAAATATTTGATGAAAATGCTTGCCTAGCAACCACGTGCGGATGTTACTCAAAGTCGTAGCTTGAGGGCTTTATGGATTCTTTTTTAAAATAGATGATTCGTTTTTTAAACTGACGTTAAACTAACTGAGGATACAGCCTTTCAATCTAAACAAAGTGAAAGCAAGGAAGTTATAATGATAAGATCATAATAAATTCTCTATAAAGGCCAAATTTAAAGAGGGGAGAGAAAATACTACCGACGACAACTTAAAAAAAAGGGCTTAAAAAATTAAAATGCTGGAAGTTACTAAGTAAGGTGGCGTGCGTAACATTCAGATTGGACGTTGTCAATTATGAATAATTGTACGACATGCATTTTCTTCGTGGTATTCTTTTAGATTTTAATTAGAATGAAAAAAAATAATGATATAAAAATTTCACGTCTCCCTGTTTGTTTCTCTCTCTCTCTCTCTCTCTCTCTCTTTCTCTCTCTCTTAGACCACGTGAATTGAATATCACAAGCTAAAATAAAAATTATAATTTATATGTTAGTAACGAAATTTTACAGAATTAATATTCTCTTTCCTAATATCACATATTTTATCTGTACTGTACAAAGCTCTTTTAATAAGTACAAGCAAATACAATATTCGGAAACAATGTAAAATGTTGAAAAATAAAATGAAGTTCATGCCAGGATCGAACTCACGATCATAGAATTTGCAGTCCTGCGTCATCACCACTATGCCACCGAACCGTTACGTCCTTGTGACGAAATAGTAAAATACATTTCACTGAATGCCAAAGATTTCATCTTTTCACTTTTTTGATTGAAATACGATGAAATTTTCCTCAATTAAACAACATAGTATTTATTTCATCTTCTCAGGTAAATATTTGTGTTTAAAGGCCACAAAACTATGAGAACGAAATCGCAACTTGGTCTCCAAGGCGCATCTCATTCCGCTAGGCGCTTCATTACAATGTAGGTGGAGGGTTCCAAAAATACCCCTTCGGGCAAGGTCATATTGAGAGTGTAACGTAGTGGAGTGAACCTATGACGTTGTGATGCAAGACGAACAAAATCGGCGAAGTCGACATTGATTGTTATAAACTACGAGTTGCTTCCCTTCGCTAGTCACATATACGTTTGAAAAAGATATCGTCGTAGGGTGATGGTATAAAATTGCATGGCGCAGGCTGAAATTACAATGCTATGTGATGGGGTCGCGTTAAACTAGTCCGATAGATGGTTGTCCTCCATGATCTAAGTAGGCACTTTGTCAATTTTATCTACGACTATTTAAAATATACGAAAATACTGGGAGTTTAGTGCTGTTCTAGTCATTTTTTAGATAAAAATCTTCTTTTATTCCAAAAATATAAAAAAGAATAAATGTGCGCACTTGAACTCATAAATGGCAATGCCTACAAGGTATTTTGGTAGTAAGCATAGGACTGTAATTGCAGGAATGGCGTTGCGCCAGCTCGTTTTATACAATTCATTGTTTGTATGTTATAAATAGTTGTCACGTGACTTGTGATGTGGCACATGACAACACTATTGGCTAAATGTGTAGTACAAGCTTAGTGTTAAACACTGATAACAAATACATAAAGAAATTTTATTGGAGGATGTCCTTTTTCATTATTGAAAATGTCTTTAGAAAATGACACGAATATTGCAACGTAAAAACGAGGAGTGCCTTAACATAGCTGCGAATGTCAGAGACACACACAAGCATTTTCCTGCAGAGATTCTTCCTTTGCAATCACTAGCGTAACGCTTAATTAATTGTTCATTTATAGCCATCTTTAATCGAAACCTTTCTTCGTCAATGTCAAGAGGCATAACTCGTAGATGAGTCACAGTGGTTAATCAGAATATGAGAGTTGTCATTTCTTGGATAAGACAAAACCATATTAAACAGCGTCAATCTTCCCCACGTGTAAAGGAGTAATAATTCCGTGTAAGGGAATGTCATGATCCTACATGTATAAGCACATATCCTATAAGAATGTGTCAGCCAATCAGAGCCCTTGGTTGCCATATTTGTTGACCGATCGGCACGAAAAAATCAAACTTGGTAGAGGACCTTGAGTACTTCCTTCCTGTAATGTTTCATGAAATTCTGTGCAGCGGTTGCAGAGGAGATGTCGAAAATGTGCCAGCCATTCAGAGCCCTCGGAGGCCATATTTGTTGACCGATCGGCACGAAAAACACAAACTTGGTAGAAGACCTTGAGTACTTCCTTCCTGTAATGTTTCATGAAATTCTGTGCAGCGGTTGCAGAGGAGATGTCGAAAATGTGTCAGCAAATCAGAGCCCTTGGTGGCCATATTTGTTGACCGATCGGCACGAAAAACACAAACTTGGTAGAGGACCTTGAGTACTTCCTTCCTGTAATGTTTCATGAAATTCTGTGCAGCGGTTGCAGAGGAGATGTCGAAAATGTGTCAGCAAATCAGAGCCCTTGGTGGCCATATTTGTTGACCGATCGGCACGAAAAACACAAACTTGGTAGAAGACCATGAGTACTTCCTTCCTGTAAAGTTTCATGAAACTGTGTGCAGCAGTTACAGAGGAGTTGTCGAAAATGTGTCAGCCAATCAGAGCCCTTGGTGGCCATATTTGTTTGCCGATCGGCACGAAAAAATCAGACTTGGTAGAGGACCTTGAGTACTTCCTTCCTGTAAAGTTTCATGAAATTCTGTGCAGCGGTTGCAGAGGAGTTGTCGAAAATGTGCCAGCCATTCAGAGCCCTCGGAGGCCATATTTGTTGACCGATCGGCACGAAAAAATCAAACTTGGTAGAGGACCTTGAGTACTTCCTTCCTGTAAAGTTTTATGAAATTCTGTGCAGCGGTTGCAGAGGAGATGTCGAAAATGTGTCAGCCAATCAGAGCCCTCGGAGGCCATATTTGTTGACCGATCGGCACGAAAAACACAAACTTGATAGAGGACCTTGAGTACTTCCTTCCTGTAATGTTTCATGAAATTCTGTGCAGCGGTTGCAGAGGAGATGTCGAAAATGTGTCAGCCAATCAGAGCCCTCGGAGGCCTGTTTGTTGACCAATCGGCACAAAAAACACAAACTTGGTAGAGGACCTTGAGTACTTCCTTCTTGTAAAGTTTCATGAAATTCTGTGCAGCGGTTGCAGAGGAGATGTCGAAAATGTGTCAGCCAATCAGAGCCCTCGGTGGCCATATTTGTTGACCGATCGGCACAAAAAACACAAACTTGGAAGAGGACCTTGAGTACTTCCTTCCTGTAAAGTTTCATGAAATTCTGTGCAGCGGTTGCAGAGGAGATGTCGAAAATGTGTCAGCCAATCAGAGCTTTTGGCGGTCATATTTGTTGACCGATCGGCACAAAAAACACAAACTTGGTAGAAGACCTTGAGTACTTCCTTCCTGTTAAGTTTCATGAAATTCTGTGCAGCGGTTGCAGAGGAGATGTCGAAAATGTGTCAGCAAATCAGAGCCCTTGGTGGCCATATTTGTTGACCGATCGGCACAAAAAACACAAACTTGGTAGAAGACCTTGAGAACTTCCTTCCTGTAAAGTTTCATGAAATTCTGTGCAGCGGTTGCAGAGGAGTTGTCGAAAATGTGTCAGCTAATCAGAGCCCTTGGTGGCCATTTTTGTTTGCCGATCGGCACGAAAAAATCAAACTTGGTAGAGGACCTTGAGTACTTCCTTCCTGTAAAGTTTCATGAAATTCTGTGCAGCGGTTGCACAGGAGATGTCGAAAATGTGCCAGCCATTCAGAGCCCTCGGAGGCCATATTTGTTGACCGATCGGCACGAAAAACACAAACTTGGTAGAGGACCTTGAGTACTTCCTTCCTGTAAAGTTTCATGAAATTTTGTGCAGCGGTTGCAGAGGAGATGTCGAAAATGTGTCAGCCAATCAGAGCCCTTGGTGGCCATATTTGTTGACCGATCGGCACGAAAAAGAAAAACTGTGTAGATGATCTTGAGTACTTTCTTCCTGTAAAGTTTCATGAAATTCTGTGCAGCGGTTGCAGAGGAGATGTCGAAAATGTGTCAGCCAATCAGAGCCTTTGGCGGCCATATTTGTTGACCGATCGGCACAAAAAACACAAACTTGGTAGAAGACCTTGAGTACTTCCTTCCTGTAAAGTTTTATGAAATTCTGTGCAGCGGTTGCAGAGGAGATGTCGAAAATGTGTAAGCAAATCAGAACCCTTGGTGGCCATATTTGTTGACCGATCGGCACGAAAAACACAAACTTGGTAGAAGACCTTGAGTACTTCCTTCCTGTAAAGTTTCATGAAATTCTGTGCAGCGGTTGCAGAGGAGATGTCGAAAATGTGTCAGCCAATCAGAGCCCTTGGTGGCCATATTTGTTGACCGATCGGCACGAAAAACATAAACTTGGTAGAAGACCTTGAGTACTTCCTTCCTGTAAATTTTCATTAAATTCTGTGCAGCGCTTGCAGAGGAGATGTCGAAAATGTGTCAGCCAATCAGAGCCCTCGGAGGCCATATTTGTTGACCGATCGGCACGAAAAACACAAACTTGATAGACAGTAGGGCGGCCAAGCCAGATTTGCGCGTGACGGCAACCGTTGCTAAGAACGGCGCATTAATATCGAACGAAGTTCGCGTCGCCGTTACTAGGCATTTTTTCGAAACACATTCACAGCAGAAAAATACTAATAACAGCGATGCAAATCGATGGTTTCGGATTTTAAAAGATTAAACAAACTCTTTAAGATTTTATGTCTCTATATATACCCAAAATGTGATGTTTTATTCTGTAAATTTGTCGAAAATCAGCTGACAAAATGACAGCAGTACACTTAACGTTCGACTCCCATGCCCCCTTCCTCGCAAACAGGGGGATCGTTTTCAAAAATATTAAAAAGTGGTTCTGTAATTTTTTGATATGTTGTGGAGAATATATCCAAGTGTTCAATTCTCAAATTTTATGAAAATCGGTGAGGGACCATTTTTTTGTACCTCATTTATGTACCTCGACATGCTGCACAGTTTCGACAATTTCGGAGAAATCGTCAATCGACCGAACGCTTCGACATCAGAAATTCACAAAGCAGAATATAAATTCGAATTTACCATTCTAGAAGGAAGGTTGTTTTAACCTTTTGATGAGCAAACATTTAAATTGTAAAAAATATCACCAGAATTCAACAGACCGAAGATTTTTCCAGCGACCTTCCTAATTTCCTCTGATCAAGTACAAAACTGCCACGCACAAGGGAAAAATGACATTTTCTTGGATATGCCATACAATACATCCACAATTTGAAATATACTCATTGTATCCGAGAAAAATACATATAAAAATTCCAATTTTGTTCTGTTTAATGCGCAGGAGCTTTCAATAATAGGAAAACAAAAGATACAAATATGTTATTTTTTTTGCAAGGAAGCCTATATTTACTTTTTTACTCCAGATAATCACTACAAAAGAAATAATCATTAATAAAATAATAACAAAAGAATAACAAAAGAAATAACATAAGAAATAATCATAATAAAATAATAAAGAATGATCATGACAGTTGAATTTAAATTCCTATTATCATGAAGAAGAAATTTAATTGACCGATTCATCCTCTGCAAGAATTCACAAATTTTTTTTTTAAATTTATTATCACACTATATCTGCCATTGTCCAATATTCACAGTCATTAATCATGTTAATTGTTTTCTGAAATGTTGACAGGTCTTGAACTCTTCCATCTTCTGTGAATAATCCATTTGTATGGTATTTTTGCACACTCACAATTCACAAAGAAGAATATGATGACAATATGCACAATCTTCAAACCAATTCGATGTAGAATATGATATCAATATACTATAGTACAGAATTTCCAATCAATAATTCCTTTTAAATGCATGCCTTCCATATAATAAGCCACTGGTTGATGTTCAGACAGCAAGATTTCTTCTAACAAGTTTGACCTGAAAAAGTAATACATTTTCAATTAGTTTTAAGTCATTCATTTATTATTTACTCATTTATTTATTTGTTTATTTTGATACAATTTCACTATTTCACAATTCCCCCCCCCATCAATCTCTTTTCTCTTTATATTCTGAATGAAAAAAAAATACATTTATAATATCATGTATACTTGTGAATGACATAATGTACTTTTTTAAAATACAAAAAAAATTTGCTTAATTAGGCCCAATGAGGTGGGGGGGGGGGGTAGGCTTGGTTGGTCAAAATAAAGGCACATAAATGAACTTAATAACCTGATCAGTTCAGTGATTGAAAATTATTACAAATCTTGGTAGTATTAGTAAAGTGTGTGTATGTATGTGTGTGAGAAAGAAAAGATATTTGTTTACAAATTTGTTTATTTACCTTGAGCTTGAGGAAAAAGTCGATGTTTTCAATGGTTCCTAGATTAATTTCGTCATCGAGGCATCGGCCTAGTATCCATTTCACTATAAAAACAAGCAGCTAAACTGAAGAAAGTACATGTACTACATGTATGTGAAGTACACAAGTCGTACCGTGTTTTTGCGTCATCAAGTTTACATCACACCGACACTGCACTGGCACTGCACTGACATCGGCCTTCGTGAAGTCGGGTTGGACAAAAACAGCTTGAAATCTTCATTAATCTCTTCTTAATTGCACATCCAAGGTTAGAAATGAGTTCACGAGATAAAAATCTTCCAACAGCTATACTTTTTCATACATGAAATACTTTAAACTCCGAATAAAGTATACTCATTCATGTTTACAATGTGACACACGTTCAATGTGTATTGGGTGCAAAATCGTGATTCTGCGCATGCCGAAACGAAGCTAACACCAGCTGATTTCAAACGGGAATTATTTCAATATATGAAAAAGTGGTTCTGTAATTTTTTGATATTTGAAAGATGCCGATGTGAATGTCATTTTTTGAAAATATTATAAAAATCTGTGAGGGACCATTTTTTTGTACCTCATTTTTATTTTCCACTTTTTGGGGCATTTTTTCCCGGGAAAATTTAGCCAACTTCAATCATCGATTTAGTAATTAAAATGTCAGGTGTGTCTAAAATAAACTAATTGAGGGTAAAATATAAAGCTAAAAGCAAAAGTTCGTCGATATTTTACTTGCTGAAATAAAAAATTGTGCTGTCTAGAGCTTTCGGAAAAGGACCAAAATTCGAAGGCGTCCATATTTTCTCCGACGAGAAAGAGTGCGTCATGCATTCGCGGACTCACATTTTCCTTTTTACGCCGCACGTGCAAATCCGGCTTGGCCGCCCTACTGTAGAGGACCTTGAGTACTTCCTGTAATTTTTCATGAAATTCTGTGCAGCGGTTGCAGAGGAGATGTCGAAAATGTGTCAGCCAATCAGAGCCCTCGGAGGCCTGTTTGTTGACCAATCGGCACAAAAAACACAAACTTGGTAGAGGACCTTGAGTACTTCCTTCTTGTAAAGTTTCATGAAATTCTGTGCAGCGGTTGCAGAGGAGATGTCGAAAATTTGTCAGCCAATCAGAGCCCTCGGTGGCCATATTTGTTGACCGATCGGCACAAAAAACACAAACTTGGAAGAGGACCTTGAGTACTTCCTTCCTGTAAAGTTTCATGAAATTCTGTGCAGCGGTTGCAGAGGAGATGTCGAAAATGTGTCAGCCAATCAGAGCTTTTGGCGGTCATATTTGTTGACCGATCGGCACAAAAAACACAAACTTGGTAGAAGACCTTGAGTACTTCCTTCTTGTAAAGTTTCATGAAATTCTGTGCAGCGGTTGCAGAGGAGTTGTCGAAAATGTGTCAGCCAATCAGAGCCCTTGGTGGCCATTTTTGTTTGCCGATCGGCACGAAAAAATCAAACTTGGTAGAGGACCTTGAGTACTTCCTTCCTGTAAAGTTTCATGAAATTCTGTGCAGCGGTTGCACAGGAGATGTCGAAAATGTGCCAGCCATTCAGAGCCCTCGGAGGCCATATTTGTTGACCGATCGGCACGAAAAACACAAACTTGGTAGAGGACCTTGAGTACTTCCTTCCTGTAAAGTTTCATGAAATTTTGTGCAGCGGTTGCAGAGGAGATGTCGAAAATGTGTCAGCCAATCAGAGCCCTTGGTGGCCATATTTGTTGACCGATCGGCACGAAAAACATAAACTTGGTAGATGACCTTGAGTACTTTCTTCCTGTAAAGTTTCATGAAATTCTGTGCAGCGGTTGCAGAGGAGATGTCGAAAATGTGTCAGCCAATCAGAGCCCTTGGTGGCCATATTTGTTGACCGATCGGCACGAAAAACACAAACTTGGTAGATGACCTTGAGTACTTTCTTCCTGTAAAGTTTCATGAAATTCTGTGCAGCGGTTGCAGAGGAGATGTCGAAAATGTGTCAGCCAATCAGAGCCTTTGGCGGCCATATTTGTTGACCGATCGGCACAAAAAACACAAACTTGGTAGAAGACCTTGAGTACTTCCTTCCTGTAAAGTTTTATGAAATTCTGTGCAGCGGTTGCAGAGGAGATGTCGAAAATGTGTAAGCAAATCAGAGCCCTTGGTGGCCATATTTGTTGACCGATCGGCACGAAAAACACAAACTTGGTAGAAGACCTTGAGTACGTCCTTCCTGTAAAGTTTCATGAAATTCTGTGCAGCGGTTGCAGAGGAGTTGTCGAAAATGTGTCAGCCAATCAGAGCCCTTGGTGGCCATATTTGTTTGCCGATCGCCATGAAAAAATCAAACTTGGTAGAGGACCTTGAGTACTTCCTTCCTGTAAATTTTCATTAAATTCTGTGCAGCGCTTGCAGAGGAGATGTCGAAAATGTGTCAGCCAATCAGAGCCCTCGGAGGCCATATTTGTTGACCGATCGGCACGAAAAACACAAACTTGATAGACAGTAGGGCGGCCAAGCCAGATTTGCGCGTGACGGCAACCGTTGCTAAGAACGGCGCATTAATATCGAACGAAGTTCGCGTCGCCGTTACTAGGCATTTTTTCGAAACACATTCACAGCAGAAAAATACTAATAACAGCGATGCAAATCGATGGTTTCGGATTTTAAAAGATTAAACAAACTCTTTAAGATTTTATGTCTCTATATATACCCAAAATGTGATGTTTTATTCTGTAAATTTGTCGAAAATCAGCTGACAAAATGACAGCAGTACACTTAACGTTCGACTCCCATGCCCCCTTCCTCGCAAACAGGGGGATCGTTTTCAAAAATATTAAAAAGTGGTTCTGTAATTTTTTGATATGTTGTGGAGAATATATCCAAGTGTTCAATTCTCAAATTTTATGAAAATCGGTGAGGGACCATTTTTTTGTACCTCATTTATGTACCTCGACATGCTGCACAGTTTCGACAATTTCGGAGAAATCGTCAATCGACCGAACGCTTCGACATCAGAAATTCACAAAGCAGAATATAAATTCGAATTTACCATTCTAGAAGGAAGGTTGTTTTAACCTTTTGATGAGCAAACATTTAAATTATAAAAAATATCACCAGAATTCAACAGACCGAAGATTTTTCCAGCGACCTTCCTAATTTCCTCTGATCAAGTACAAAACTGCCACGCACAAGGGAAAAAATGACATTTTCTTGGATATGCCATACAATACATCCACAATTTGAAATATACTCATTGTATCCGAGAAAAATACATATAAAAATTCCAATTTTGTTCTGTTTAATGCGCAGGAGCTTTCAATAATAGGAAAACAAAAGATACAAATATGTTATTTTTTTTGCAAGGAAGCCTATATTTACTTTTTTACTCCAGATAATCACTACAAAAGAAATAATCATTAATAAAATAATAACAAAAGAATAACAAAAGAAATAACATAAGAAATAATCATAATAAAATAATAAAGAATGATCATGACAGTTGAATTTAAATTCCTATTATCATGAAGAAGAAATTTAATTGACCGATTCATCCTCTGCAAGAATTCACAAATTTTTTTTTTAAATTTATTATCACACTATATCTGCCATTGTCCAATATTCACAGTCATTAATCATGTTAATTGTTTTCTGAAATGTTGACAGGTCTTGAACTCTTCCATCTTCTGTGAATAATCCATTTGTATGGTATTTTTGCACACTCACAATTCACAAAGAAGAATATGATGACAATATGCACAATCTTCAAACCAATTCGATGTAGAATATGATATCAATATACTATAGTACAGAATTTCCAATCAATAATTCCTTTTAAATGCATGCCTTCCATATAATAAGCCACTGGGTGATGTTCAGACAGCAAGATTTCTTCTAACAAGTTTGACCTGAAAAAGTAATACATTTTCAATTAGTTTTAAGTCATTCATTTATTATTTACTCATTTATTTATTTGTTTATTTTGATACAATTTCACTATTTCACAATTCCCCCCCCCCCCCCATCAATCTCTTTTCTCTTTATATTCTGAATGAAAAAAAATACATTTATAATATCATGTATACTTGTGAATGACATAATGTACTTTTTTAAAATACAAAAAAAATTTGCTTAATTAGGCCCAATGAGGTGGGGGGGGGGGGGGGGGGTAGGCTTGGTTGGTCAAAATAAAGGCACATAAATGAACTTAATAACCTGATCAGTTCAGTGATTGAAAATTATTACAAATCTTGGTAGTATTAGTAAAGTGTGTGTATGTATGTGTGTGAGAAAGAAAAGATATTTGTTTACAAATTTGTTTATTTACCTTGAGCTTGAGGAAAAAGTCGATGTTTTCAATGGTTCCTAGATTAATTTCGTCATCGAGGCATCGGCCTAGTATCCATTTCACTATAAAAACAAGCAGCTAAACTGAAGAAAGTACATGTACTACATGTATGTGAAGTACACAAGTCGTACCGTGTTTTTGCGTCATCAAGTTTACATCACACCGACACTGCACTGGCACTGCACTGACATCGGCCTTCGTGAAGTCGGGTTGGACAAAAACAGCTTGAAATCTTCATTAATCTCTTCTTAATTGCACATCCAAGGTTAGAAATGAGTTCACGAGATAAAAATCTTCCAACAGCTATACTTTTTCATACATGAAATACTTTAAACTCCGAATAAAGTATACTCATTCATGTTTACAATGTGACACACGTTCAATGTGTATTGGGTGCAAAATCGTGATTCTGCGCATGCCGAAACGAAGCTAACACCAGCTGATTTCAAACGGGAATTATTTCAATATATGAAAAAGTGGTTCTGTAATTTTTTGATATTTGAAAGATGCCGATGTGAATGTCATTTTTTGAAAATATTATAAAAATCTGTGAGGGACCATTTTTTTGTACCTCATTTTTATTTTCCACTTTTTGGGGCATTTTTTCCCGGGAAAATTTAGCCAACTTCAATCATCGATTTAGTAATTAAAATGTCAGGTGTGTCTAAAATAAACTAATTGAGGGTAAAATATAAAGCTAAAAGCAAAAGTTCGTCGATATTTTACTTGCTGAAATAAAAAATTGTGCTGTCTAGAGCTTTCGGAAAAGGACCAAAATTCGAAGGCGTCCATATTTTCTCCGACGAGAAAGAGTGCGTCATGCATTCGCGGACTCACATTTTCCTTTTTACGCCGCACGTGCAAATCCGGCTTGGCCGCCCTACTGTAGAGGACCTTGAGTACTTCCTTCCTGTAATTTTTCATGAAATTCTGTGCAGCGGTTGCAGAGGAGATGTCGAAAATGTGTCAGCCAATCAGAGCCCTCGGAGGCCTGTTTGTTGACCAATCGGCACAAAAAACACAAACTTGGTAGAGGACCTTGAGTACTTCCTTCTTGTAAAGTTTCATGAAATTCTGTGCAGCGGTTGCAAAGGAGATGTCGAAAATTTGTCAGCCAATCAGAGCCCTCGGTGGCCATATTTGTTGACCGATCGGCACAAAAAACACAAACTTGGAAGAGGACCTTGAGTACTTCCTTCCTGTAAAGTTTCATGAAATTCTGTGCAGCGGTTGCAGAGGAGATGTCGAAAATGTGTCAGCAAATCAGAGCTTTTGGCGGTCATATTTGTTGACCGATCGGCACAAAAAACACAAACTTGGTAGAAGACCTTGAGTACTTCCTTCTTGTAAAGTTTCATGAAATTCTGTGCAGCGGTTGCAGAGGAGTTGTCGAAAATGTGTCAGCCAATCAGAGCCCTTGGTGGCCATTTTTGTTTGCCGATCGGCACGAAAAAATCAAACTTGGTAGAGGACCTTGAGTACTTCCTTCCTGTAAAGTTTCATGAAATTCTGTGCAGCGGTTGCACAGGAGATGTCGAAAATGTGCCAGCCATTCAGAGCCCTCGGAGGCCATATTTGTTGACCGATCGGCACGAAAAACACAAACTTGGTAGAGGACCTTGAGTACTTCCTTCCTGTAAAGTTTCATGAAATTTTGTGCAGCGGTTGCAGAGGAGATGTCGAAAATGTGTCAGCCAATCAGAGCCCTTGGTGGCCATATTTGTTGACCGATCGGCACGAAAAACATAAACTTGGTAGATGACCTTGAGTACTTTCTTCCTGTAAAGTTTCATGAAATTCTGTGCAGCGGTTGCAGAGGAGATGTCGAAAATGTGTCAGCCAATCAGAGCCCTTGGTGGCCATATTTGTTGACCGATCGGCACGAAAAACACAAACTTGGTAGATGACCTTGAGTACTTTCTTCCTGTAAAGTTTCATGAAATTCTGTGCAGCGGTTGCAGAGGAGATGTCGAAAATGTGTCAGCCAATCAGAGCCTTTGGCGGCCATATTTGTTGACCGATCGGCACAAAAAACACAAACTTGGTAGAAGACCTTGAGTACTTCCTTCCTGTAAAGTTTTATGAAATTCTGTGCAGCGGTTGCAGAGGAGATGTCGAAAATGTGTAAGCAAATCAGAGCCCTTGGTGGCCATATTTGTTGACCGATCGGCACGAAAAACACAAACTTGGTAGAAGACCTTGAGTACGTCCTTCCTGTAAAGTTTCATGAAATTCTGTGCAGCGGTTGCAGAGGAGTTGTCGAAAATGTGTCAGCCAATCAGAGCCCTTGGTGGCCATATTTGTTTGCCGATCGCCATGAAAAAATCAAACTTGGTAGAGGACCTTGAGTACTTCCTTCCTGTAAAGTTTCATGAAATTCTGTGCAGCGGTTGCAGAGGAGATGTCGAAAATGTGCCAGCCATTCAGAGCCCTCGGAGGCCATATTTGTTGATCGATCGGCACGAAAAACACAAACTTGGTAGAGGACCTTGAGTACTTCCTTCCTGTAAACTTTCATGAAATTCTGTGCAGCGGTTGCAGAGGAGATGTCGAAAATGTGTCAGCCAATCAGAGCCCTTGGTGGCCATATTTGTTGACCGATCGGCACGAAAAACATCAACTTGGTAGAAGACCTTGAGTACTTCCTTCTTGTAAATTTTCATTTAATTCTGTGCAGCGCTTGCAGAGGAGATATCGAAAATGTTAAAAGTTTACGCCGGACGACGGACGGACGGACGATGGACGGCGCGCTATGACAATAGCTCACTTGAGCTTCGCTCAGGTGAGCTTAAAACATTATATTTGTTCTGAATTATATTCCTGTTTGTATGTATTGTACATGCATATGTTTTGATGTGCCAGATGGCATAAGGTAATACAACTGAACTGAACTGATTCACTAATTCCATCGTACAGTTAACTCGGTAGTATTTTAAATCGTTGTCCAGGGTTAGCAGGACATGAATGCTTGTCTATTATGGTCTTCTTATCCATTAAAACGGATTTTTGTATTGCGAAATGTCTTCAACTTTGATCTACACTAATTTTAATCTTTGAAACATGATTAAAGTAAAAGGTTGTAATGCTGAAAATGTAGCTGCCATGTGCATACACATATGTAGTTTACGAAACTACCAACCGTGGATGTACAATAGCATAAACTGTCGACATACGAATCAATGGTAGCTTCTGTTTGTCCTATTTTCTTTTGTCTTGAGAATGTTCCCTTTCATATTTTTTCTCATTAATTTATAAGCTTTTTTATTGTGATTTTTTGGAAAATTTCCTGTATTGTGTTTGACTTTTATTCAAACTTACCGAGGTTGTTGTACTAAAATAAATTCTCAATGATACTTTATTCTCCAAGCATTGAATGTAGGTGAGGGATTTCTTTAACAATAGAAAAATTAAAATGATTGTAAGGCAAAAGAAGTTCTTAAACACTGCTGTGTGAAATCAACCTTCTTAACATTAAATTTAGATTTCGTTGCACAGGCACGCGTGATTTGGATATGGAAAATAGTAGGTCTGAAGTTTTATATAAGCTGTACCCATAGGAAGACATTATTTTGAATATGCACCATACACGTATGAATTATAAGTAAAACATTTAACTTTTCCCTATTTCAATTCTTTACAGCAAATGATTATAAATGAGCATCTTTTGAATGGTCCGATCGAAAAATAATTTGCCTATCAAAGAAGATCAGTAACCTTTTTTTCATAATGATATTATACTTAAATCAAATATATCCACATTATAAACTACGCCGTGATTGTAACGGACAGCTAGCAAATCCATGCTAGACGTTAGCAATTAAAAAAGGTCATCGCAAGCAATGAATCCAAACACCTTTCATATTTTTATTGCAATATGTACACATAAATAAGTACTAGTAAAAGAATAAAGGGGTTTAATTTCATTAAGTTGAATTATATCTGTTGCTGTTCAAATAGAAAGAGGAGGGTAAAAGATCTTGAAATAATTCTAAAGATAATGTACGTCATGACGCTCAAGTCCAGAGAACTCATTGTCTTTAGCGATATTAATGTGAAATATGAGTATGCCTCTTATATTGACGTCATAAGGGATTTTGCAAAATAATTTTTGTCCAAAATAAAGTGTAACTCCAAGGTCCATTAAGAAGGTGAATATATTAGATAAGATTCTAATCATCAGTACATGTAACTGTAAAATACTAATATATTTTGCAGATCGAAAGTTCAGATAAAGGTTACATCTTTAGGGAAACAAAACACACACGGACATATATAAAAGACTATTCCACTAATCTTTGATACAGGGCAGTTTACGATCATGTTTGTTTTTCTTTTTTTGATAAGGGACATCAATCATTGGGAAGGATTCCACATTTTGGAACGTGTCGGAGTTTTAAATAGGTTCATTTTGATAATTAAATATATCAAGTGACGGATTTAATCGAGGTACACAAGCGCAAACCTCTCACTTTTCAAAACCTATAATCTATCTGACATAAACTGTGGAAACAATTTTATATCATGTCGATCAATGAAAATATCTTCTGTCTCATAGGGATGTTTTGTAAACAACTTCTGATGACGTCATATTCTTATTTATTTTCAGAATTGTGTTTTGGAATCTTTCTTGGAGTCCCTAATAGAACAAAACATTTCTCCTTTCTTGGAGTCCTGTATAGAACCAAATCCTGGATTCGCATCTAATTTCAATGGCAATAATATTAATTGTATTGTAAAACATGGATTATTAATTATAAATATTTTCATCATTGTGTAATAAACACTGTGAGAATACCATTGTTTATTGCATGTGTTTTAATTTGAACCTACAATGCAATGATATCTGTAAAATCAACTACATGCATTCAAATTATATCTGTATATAGGTCTTTCAAAAATACATTCAAAAGTCCTTGCAATGCGACATGTTAACATAGTTTACCTAAATAACTTAATTTTAATCTGATGTCAGGACTACAAAATGGCGTTTGCCTCGTCGAAGATAGGGGCACAGGAGGCTATAATAAAACCGTGTGATCTATGCGAAGACGATGAAAACGTCAACTGGTTCTGTAAGGACTGTGATCAAAATCTGTGTGACAGATGTAAAAAGACACATCTTCGCAGTAATGTCTCAAAGTCACACATTGTACATTCGATTTCCGAGGGATTTGCAATGGGGAAGAGGAATTCATCAAACATCTGTCGAGAACATGACGAACTATTTACATTCTTTTGCAAAACTTGCGATAGGAATATTTGTTCACAATGTTTGTCCGCGAAGCATAAGAAGCATGACTTTGTAGATATGCGTGAGCTTCACTCAGAAGTACAGAAGCAGTTAGATGACGTCATCAAAGAAAAGGAAACAGAAAAGCAGATGATGACAAGAAATTTCGATGATTTGGTTCAGCATGAAATCCAATCAGAGATGCAAAATAAAGACGAGTGTGCCAAGATCAAGGACCGAGTTAGAGCTATCAAAGTCGCCGCAGATGAGGAAGGAGAAAAACTCATAGAATCCATTAATTCAACAAAACAACAGCAAGACAAAGAGGTAAAAGAAGGCAAACATAACATCCAGACCCAGACCAGAGTCTATGCCACGGAGATCCAATCCATACAACAAGAACTCCGGCTCCAGACGGCGTCATCATTACACGGCTTCGTCACGGAATCAATGAAAAAACTTAAGTCATTGAAGCCGATATCTATTGCGATACCAGACAAACAGCAATTACCGTTTGAAGGAGTCGAAGGCAATCATATCCGAGAAACGATTGGAAAACTATTTGGATCACAAAAGGTATCGGTAACAGAGAATACTGAAGGCAGAGATGGAACGAAATGCAACTTGTTTTCAAATTTAGAGATAATCAGAACATTCAACCTAGACAGAATTGGACGTTGTTGGTCTATGTGTCTCAGTCCTGATGGTAGTATATGGATTGGTGGTAATGGATATGTGTACAAGATGAGCTCTGACTGCTCTACAGTTCTCAATCAGATAACTACAAGGAAGTCTTATAGTTGTTCTTACATAGCATGTTTACTGTCAGGTGATGCTGTTGTGTCATATGGTGGAGTGTCCCACGTAGACAGATTCACCTCTGATCGGAGAAGAGTAGAATTCACAGAACTATCACCGAAGAAAACTTACGATATAGCTGTCAATATCAATGACGAGGTTGCTATCAGTGTTGATTTGAGATATATTATCATATTTTCAAGCAAAGGGAAACAACTAAGAAAAATTGAAGTCGATGGTGGAATAACAACATTTTGCACATACAGAGATGGACACATCATTGTTGCACACAGGAGATCATCAAACCTTACAATACTAGATTGTAGGAATGGAGCAGTCATAAAATCATGGGAAGTTTCCATATCCGACATAACACGTCTTACATGTGACAGATATGGAAACGTTCTAGCCACGAACATGTGGAAAAATATTTATTTCTTCAGCAAAAACGGAGATGTCCAGAAAACTTTCACAGTGGACTGTGATGGAATCAATGGAATCTGTGTTAATCAGGACGATCATTTGTTGATAGTGATGGTTACGAAGCGCAAATTCGAAATAAAAGTTACGAACTACTTGGAGTAAGAACAGATAACAAACAATCGTTCCGATGAAGTCACTTACGCTCAGTTTATAACAACTTGGTGCACCATTTCTTATTGTGGATACGAGTGATCATTGAAAATTCAAAAGTCAGTTATTTCATTTTTCAAATAGAGGACGTATTGCGGTAAATTTGTTAAATATCTTGCTTGCTAAAAATATCAATACCTTGATCTATGTCCTTGTTTGTATCTGTTTGCTGTATGCGCCTTATTATAATTATAATTCATTTCTTATCAAACTTGTAGCGTGCTGTGTTCTTACTTGTTCAAAGTATAGCTCATATACTGTATATATTTAAAAATTTCTGTTCGGAAATTTACAAATATGGAATCGGGTTACAAAATCAGTGATTGAAAGTACCCAGTAAAACAAATCTACTGATGATAATGAACTTTCATTTCTTTCATTGAAAATTATTTGCCCTTGAAATATGCCATTGAAGATATACAATTTTCTTTTTAACGAAAGATTTTATATCAATTACTAATAAACAATTATTTGTTTCTTTTTTTTCAGGCATGGTAACTGCTTCAATTGAGATACCGCCGCTTTGCAACCTACCTCAAAATATAGTGCTTTTTCTAATTTTAGAATTTGCTGTCTGATACATGCAAAATGCAAGGACAAGGATATTATCCTTCTTGAAAAAAAATTCAATTTCATATAAAGTAAATGCATCACAAAAAATGAACAATACATTTCTTGCTTTCACTGCACGTTGGTGGCGTAATAATATATAACTTCTGATAAGAGTTGTCTTCCTTATATTAGGACGAAACGATGAGAAACGAAAGTAGAAACAAAGCACAATCTTGTTGAAAGAAATTGGAAAATCTGGTAATTGAGAAGAGAATTTTTAGTAATTACCAGCAATAATAAACTTAAAGTTTCGCTGGAATTGCTAGTACATGCTTCCGCTCTGTGATCAAATATATGGTAGACTGTCAGTAACTTAGACACGCATGCATGGTCTTTTTAGTTTCTATAGAACCAAACTGGCTAATTAATTAATTAAAGACGCTGCTCCAGGTTTAAGTCATGAGAAAAAATTTGTAATTTTAATTATACCACTTCTAGTAAATATAAACAGTTTGTGCTGTTTATAGAACTATTTGAGCACGTAGAAATGAATAATTTATTTCTATTATTAATGGATAAAATCAATCAGAGGGTTACTTTTATCTAGAATTAACCGATTAAAATCAACTGTGAACACGAGATTGGTGTCTATATTTAAAGACCCTGATGTTATCACAGAACTTACCTACCTCCATGAACATTATGTCATCACAACAGCGGACAAAGCCTCAAATAATTACACATTTACTTGCAAAAAGTACTATTTCGACAGTCTAGTTAAAGAGTTGGGTTTAAATTCGACACCTGGAAATCCCACTTACACCCCAAGAAACCTTTCTGCATCTGAAATAATAGATAACCACAAATCAGCTCTTGCTTCCTTTGGCTTCGACACTAACAATTCAGATTTAGATTTACCATACTTATACTGCATACCTAAAATGCATAAGAATCCGTACAAACAACGTTTCATCGCTGGTTCCTCAAAATGTTCTACCAAATCTGTATCGATCTTACTCACCAGAGTTTTATCTGAAATCAAATCTGGGCTACAAAAATATTGTTCGACAGTATATTCTCGCAGTGGTATCAACCAGATGTGGATTTTAAAGAATTCGAAGGAACTTTTAGAACATCTAAAATCCACTCATTTTAGTAGAGTCCATTCGAGCAAAGCTTTTGATTTTTCGACACTTTACACTACAATTACACATTCTAAATTGAAAGAAAGACTCGCAAAAATTATAAGTAACGCGTTTACAAGTAAGAACGGTAATCGCAAATACAAATTTATTGTTGTTAACTATGACAAAACCTACTTTGTAAAAGAAAAGTCAGATTCTGAAAATAAGTACACTGAAACAGACATTATTCAGATGTTAAACTTTCTGATCGACAACATTTTTGTGGTGTTTGGAGGAAAGGTCTTCCAGCAAATTGTCGGAATTCCAATGGGGACCAATTGTGCCCCACTCCTTGCCGACATTTTCCTTTACTCGTACGAAGCTGAATTCATTCAATCTTTGGTCTCTGAAGGGAAAAGATACTTAGCTTCTGACTTCAACTTCACTTACAGATACATAGACGATGTTTTGTCCATCAATAATCCAAAATTCGCGGATTACCTGAGCAGTATCTATCCTTCGGAGCTTGAAGTCAAAGAAACTACAGCGACAAATAATTCAGCATCCTATTTGGACATAATGTTGTCCTACGACACTGATGGTCACATGAACACCTCACTCTATGACAAACGTGACGACTTCAATTTCAGCATTACGAACTTTCCTTTTCTGAGTAGCAACATCCCTTCATCGCCTGCTTATGGCGTGTTCATATCTCAGTTGATACGCTATGCCAGAACAAGTACCAAATATATGGATTTTGTTCTGAGAGCTAGGCGTCTTTCAGATAAGCTTCTCAGTCAGGGATATGTTTGTGACCGACTAACATCGTCACTGAGGAAGTTCTACGGTCGATATGGGGAACTCGTCATACACTATGATGTCCCACTATCCAGAATGGTGGATGATATTCTGTCATAGACCATTTGAACCACCCAACCAAAGATTGTACTCTATATCTTCCAAAATGGAAGTAACCGGATGTGACAGTTCTACCGAATTGAAGCGACGGGTGTTGCATGCAAGCAGGAGATGCTTACTCTTCCTGGGCACCTGGTCTCACTCTCATATCGGGATATCGCTTCTTTTCATATGGTGGAGGTTTTTGTTTTTGTTTGCTTTGGTTCCTGTTTTATCCTGATTTTGTATGCCTTCGGTTTCTGATTTTCTGAATTATCGATTTTGTACTGTAGACAGGGATATGGTCATTATCCATATTTGTCATTAAGCTTCAAATCCTATGTAAATAAAATCATCATCATTTAAATACCTAAACAATAAAATGATTCAACATCCATCTGCTGACTATAAATTTTGAAAAGAAGTATATCTCAGATCCTTCAGTCCTTTGATTTTTCAAATATCCTGACATGTGTACTTAAACGAAGAAAGCAAATGGACGAAGACAGGAAGGTCTTAGCTCTTTGTATCATTTAGTATCTTCATGTTCTAATTTTCAATAAACAAAAAGCATGAAAAATGTTTCTTGATTCATTTTTTTCCTTTTATGAGAATTGATTGCACAGAAAAAATGTAAATAAACATTCAATCATAAATCATTTTGGAGAATGATATCGGTGGAATACCCGGATTATGTCGCACACCCTCTCACTTACATGGATAAAGAGAAGTCTTAAATATCCGAAACACGTGTCTAGTACAACAAAATGGGTACTATAGAACATATATTTCAATAATGACAATAATGTCGAAGGGTTTCAACTCACTACCTTCTTGAAGAAAATTCCAAACCAATTTACATGCACGAGACACGTGTTTCGAATATTATATTCAGTGATGCTTTCAGCGGAGCCACCAAAAATAATTTCAGTAGCGCCCTCTTCTGTAATGTACTTCTGTAATGTACAATTGCTTTTTTTATAGCCTTCTTATTGTAAGCTGATAACAAAACAAACATACAGTAAAAGACAGTGACCTTTGATAGTACATGTAGAAACAAAATGTGTAAATGGATATCTAAAGCGTAGTCAATAAAGAAAGTCCATGTTCCACAAGCGAGCGAAATAAAAATTACTTGAGAAGTCCGACAACCTTAATTTAGGGACTAGTAATCGTTACAAAGTTTTCTCTGACGAGATTTGAATAGATCATCATGGATTTCCGTTGTCACAATTTGCCCAGTGTGCCTTGATAATAATACCGTACACGGCTTCAGTGCCAAACTTAATATTCTTGTGATTATTTTCTGACATTTCCTCGGTTAAAAAAGTCAACCAACTGCTCCATTTGATTCAAGTTTGAAATGCTTTTGATGGATATTAAGGCACCGTAACATCAAGCACAGAAATTCAAAGTGAAATATACCCTGATGCTGGAATTGTGCTGCACTTCGAAATATTATGAGAACGAATTTTGTAAAATTTCCGGAACTTTCAGGCCTATTACACAAAAAACTTCAATGGATCTACAACACAACTAGGTTGAGGTACCGACAGAAAAGGATCGAAAATCCCCTATGTGAAAATACATAATAGACAATAAAAAAGAGACACAATGTTAATCATTTTCAAATTCAATAGCATCATCTAAGATCAGATAAATTTGCAGCATGGACCAGACATGCACGTTTTGGGTACTCAACCCTCGTCAGTGATCCTCAATCTACAAACAATGTAATGTTGCCAAAGAGTGTGAAAATTATTATGTCAAAATATGTATCGAAAGACGTAGCAGAACATCTTCAATCTCAATGGCATCAATGCAACACCAAACGCTACACAGTACACAATGTCATAAACCAACGAAAAAAAAAGTATAAGGAATATATCTCCCTCATTGCATTAGATATGTATTTGATCATATATGATCTTTGACACATATTTCAGGTCAAGTTAATGATTTCGCTATTCATATGAATATTCACTTTTTGTAGTCCCTCACAGATGAAATTGTCATCGCTGATGTAACATAATTTGTTGATCATGTTGATTGGCGAGCACAAAACCCAAATACTATGACACTAGAAACGAACACTTACAGTACATAGACAGTAACAATATGACACTAAGAACTAACACTTACAGTACACCAACAGTAACACTATGACACTAGGAACTAACACTTACAGTACACCGACAGTAACACTATGACACTAGGAACTAACAACTTACAGTACACCGACAGTAACACTATGACACTAGGAACGAACACTTACAGTACACCAACAGTAACACTATGACACTAGGAACTAACACTTACAGTACACCAACAGTAACACTATGACACTAGGAACGAACACTTACAGTACACCGACAGTAACACTATGACACTAGGAACTAACACTTACAGTACACCAACAGTAACACTATGACACTAGGAACGAACACTTACAGTACACCAACAGTAACACTATGACACTAGGAACGAACACTTACAGTACACCAACAGTAACACTATGACACTAGGAACTAACACTTACAGTACACCAACAGTAACACTATGACACTAGGAACGAACACTTACAGTACACCGACAGTAACACTATGACACTAGGAACTAACACTTACAGTACATCAACAGTAACACTATGACACTAGGAACGAACACTTACAGTACACCGACAGTAACACTATGACACTAGGAACTAACACTTACAGTACACCAACAGTAACACTATGACACTAGGAACTAACACTTACAGTACACCAACAGTAACACTATGACACTAGGAACGAACACTTACAGTACACCAACAGTAACACTATGACACTAGGAACGAACACTTACAGTACACCAACAGTAACACTATGACACTAGGAACTAACACTTACAGTACACCAACAGTAACACTATGACACTAGGAACGAACACTTACAGTACACCGACAGTAACACTATGACACTAGGAACTAACACTTACAGTACATCAACAGTAACACTATGACACTAGGAACGAACACTTACAGTACACCGACAGTAACACTAGGAACTAACACTTACAGTACATCAACAGTAACACTATGACACTAGGAACTAACACTTACAGTACACCAACAGTAATACCAACCTTACGCTTGAATAATAAATTAAAATATATTCTACTGTCCGCACAGCTACGATGTAACTTCAGAAATCGAAAAATTGAAGTTTTCTCTACTTTGTCGGCATATTTTCCGATTCAAATTTATATAGGGGGATATATCTCGAACTCACACAACTAACGGCGTATGCTATATGTTTGTAGGACTAGTACTTCATTGCCCATAGTGAAAGAAAAAAGTTTTAGATGGGGAAATTTCTATGTTAATTTTAGCGTGACGTCGTCGACGTTCTCATTAGACTCAGCGTTAAACATCGTCGACGTCGCGCTAAAATGAACATAGAAAACTCCCTATCTAAAATTATATTCTTAATTTCACAGTGAGCGCAGTATTTATCGTAGGTACATATACTCATAAAAAGTAACGCGTAGTATTTGTTCATTTCATTCTTAGTGCACATATAAAATAATCACATTTATCATTTCAATAGACAAAATCAAACCAAATGTACATAATGGTATTTTCAGACACCAAGCTTTCGACGAGAACCTCTTTAGTGTTTTAATAGCAGTTCTCTGTAAGGACCAAAATAATTTCAAAAGCACGTGGAAACAGCATGTCTCCAATTTTTGAGACTTTTGGTGTGGAAGGTGTATATGATGTACTGAGACAAAAATAAACTTTCTTTTTACAAATTAAGTTTGAAAGAATACTTGTAACATGGCATTTTTCACAAGGCTCGTTTCCATGGTAACAGCTATTGTAGTCAACTGAAATTTCCTTAATTTTTCTCTTTATATCTTTAATAGTATAAATATTACATAAGAAGTATGTTTCTGCTCGCTATTCTCTTTGTCAATATGCTCAAAATGTAGGCAAAAACCTGTTTTGAAGAGGCCCTTTTTAAGACCGAAAAAGCTACTAATTTAACATGATTTTGCTCAAATTTAAGGGCAAATAATAAGAAATGTCATGCTAACTTGATTTCTACTGCCAATTATCTTTAAAGTTTAATCCTCGATCTTAATACAACGCTTGTCTAACTACCATATAAAAATGTTAAAATTTGGGTGGGACCTCTTCACAATTATAAGAAAAAAGGGTATAAAAATGGTTACCATGGTGATATTCTGTTCAGTGCTATTACACATAGAGTAATTTACTGGTAATTTTTCAGCCGTCCGTTATTTATTTTTAAGCATTTTTTTATCAGTGCATATAAAAGAGCATTATTGATTAAAAAATCACCTTAAAAGTTTTCAAGGTCACAGGACTCAATGTCAAGGTCATCTTGAATGCAATTCACCAAATTTGGCAAAATTCTGTGATTTTTCAAAAATATGAGAGGCAGTTACTCATATATCATGTGGTATTGAGTAAAACAAACACATACATAGTTATTTTGGATATATCCCCTTTTTATTGACCAAAGTTGCAAAAAATCTCAAAATTAATAAAATCCTAGATTTTTAGCTAGTTTTTCATACATACATATAAAAATGTGAGATTATCGTGATTTTTGTCTGGGGCTTATTTTTTTTTTTAGGAAAAATGTTTTGAACTAAAAATTGTAATGTTTTTCCATCTATCGGTCCTAATTGTAGAAAGAAGTATTTTTGATACAAATATATAACAGTCAAGCCTAAATTTAGTGACAATAAATAACAACAAAAATGCAAATTTTATTGAAATTGGAACCTATATTTTGAATTGACCTTGAACTTAGAGTCAATGACCTTGACAAATTTTGGAAGTGTTCAAATAAAGAATAATTTCTTCTGTTGTCCCTACATAAAGCTAAAGCAATATTAGTTATTTAAACCATGCTAAAAACCAATTTGAAAAGATATAGTCATCATGTGTCAAACGAAAAGTTGCCATGGCAACCATTTTTGACCTCAAAATGTAGGAAAACAAAACAAGGTCCCACTTATTTTTTCCAGCGATTATATTTGTCACATGAAACCTATTTTGTTCTGACAACAGTGATGGTGTTATCAGCCTGACATTTTGTGTTATTTTTGCTTAAAAATGGTAAAAATTGGACAAAAATAGGCCTTGATTTTGACCTTATTTTATGGCAATTTACTGATTTTGATTTGATAGGATCCGGCTAACTGGAAGAAATGTCAAAAATTTGTTAGTTTTTCTAAAAATAGAGGTTTTAAAGATTATAAGTTGTTAATACCAATTAACTCTGACAATGGTTTCCATGGCAACATAATAACCAAAGATGACTTATTTGACCATTTTTAGTGTTATAAATAGACAGATCTCGTTTCCATGGCAACCGGAATATTTATTTTCAAAAAAATTGTTATTTTTGTTTTCAGGGGATTATACATACCATTTATAGAAAAATCATGAAAATCCATGACATGCTGTTTCCAAAATATTTTGGTCCTTACAGAGAATTGATATTAAAATGTCAGTTAAAATGACTCAAAAACAATATGGGCTCGATGTTCTTTTAGAGGCCAAATTGTGTAATTTTCGGAGATCCAAAAGCATCCGCTTGTTTTCCATATCATTTGAAAATGTTTTGATTCGATGGACAAACGGATTCACCATACTAAACAGCGACAATCTCATAATGGTGGCATTACTACGCATGATGAAGTTTTATTCTATGATGTCATCTAGAGTTCGCCGCTTTCCATGAATTTGCGAATCAGTTTCATCGAGAGAAATTTGGTTCATAAGGAGAAAAATCCTCTAAATTTGACTTTTTGATCCTTGAACTTTACAGAGTATTACTCATTTACAAATGGGAATCATTCGATCACGTCGCAATGTTGAAAAGCATTGCATCGGACATTGTAAACATGCATTGCATTAAAGCGGAAGTGACCCGAAGAAGTTAAATCCCAAAATTTTTTATGGGTATCAATGGACTTTGACTTTGGAAAAATCAAATTCCTCATAAACATGGAAAATGCATAAAAACCAAAAACAAAAAAGTCGAAAATTCAAAATTTTATGTTTTTACCTAAAAAGAGATAAAATTGTACTTAAGTCCAAAACTGCTTGTCCTCCTCTATACCATCATTAATGCAAACAAATAAGGTCACATAATCAATAGCTTGTGCATCTTGAATAATAATAATACATTGTAATATTGTTATATGCGTTTCTTCTTTTGAAGAGTATATATCATACATCGTTAGTTATGAGAGGTCGAGATATATTCCCCTATCTAAATCTTAATCGCAAAACTTGCCGACAAAGTAGAGAAAACTTCAATTTTCCGATTTCTGAAGTGAGCTGCGCGGACAGTACATTCCCTGGTACTATGACAGTGTAGTGTATGTGAAAAGAAAGGTGTATTTATCATATATATCGGTCACTCCGTATAGTTTAAAAGTCCTTTCTATGCGATAACCAGTTTTAAAATTATCTATTTAAAGGGGCAAAATGTAGGACAATCAAAAACATGAAGTAATTACTAGTACTACATCGTCATGATTAGGGGAACAGGGTGGAAATAATGGTTTTATATATATGTCTGTTTTAGACACGATACTCTCTGAGGAGAGTGTGGATAGTATTCAAGTCTAAGATGTGATACGAAAGGTAGGAGGTATTGGAAACAAAGAATGTTAGTGGAATAGACGGATCGAACAATATGGAAATCAATGTTTTATCAAATATAGAGACGATAAGAAAGTTTAATCTGAACAGAATTAAAGATCCTTACTCTCTTAGCCAATGTACCGATGGCAGTATTTGGATCGGTGGTTATGGATATGTGTACAAGATGAACCATGATTGCTCTACAGTCCTCCATCAGATAAACACGAGAGATGACATGTGCTGTAACTACATAGCTTGTTTACATGCAGGCGATGCTGTTGTTTCTTATGGTCACAAAGAGTACATAGACAGATTCACCTCTAACGGCAGGAGAATGGAATTCATAGACCTATTCCCTGGGTCGACTCACGATATTGCCGTCAATAACCATGATGAAGTTTTTGTCAATGTTGACTTCGAATCAATTGTCGTATTGTCAAAGGAAGGGGAGCAACTCAGACAACTGAAAATAATTGGTGCAGTTCAAACATTCAGTATAGGCAGAGACGGGTACATTATTGTTGCACATCGAGGCTCAAGTATTACGCGATTAGATAGTATAAGTGGAGAAATGATAGTATCATGGGCCGTTCCCGTGTTCAACATAGAACGTCTTACATGTTATAATTTTTGCAATCATCTTGCCACAAATAGGAAGAAGGATATCTATTTCTTCAGCAAGAATACAGAAGATAAGAGAACTTTCACTTTGGACTGTGATATGATCAGAGGGATTAGGGTGGATCAAGAGAGTCATTTACTGATATTAATAAAAGGAAGTAATGAATTTCAGATAATAAAAATTAGGTATTTAAGTTATTTGGAGTAAGAATAAAAATATGTACACTACAAAATAAAATAGTGAAATGAAATTTTCTGTTCCAAGAAAACACATTTATATATTTCTTTGTTATATTTCACTCGTTTCATAAAGGTGGGATTATTAGTTATTTGAGATGGACGCGTGATTATGTCTTAATTGTACTCTGAAATTATACACTAGATATATCTGACTCTTTGTGGCAGGGGAATTATACCTTGAGTTTATTTTACACCACTATCGTGCGTTCTTCGAGACCTCTTGATAACCGTAGTTGTGCGCTCGTAATCCTGATAACTAAACAATTAGCTACTGGCGTAGCAGATTGCCGCACCGGTTGCCAATTGTTCTCGTTGGTTCATGTGTGGTCTTTTTGTGCTCGATGTTTCTGTGTTGCTCATGTCCCTTTTGAGTCTCTTGCTGTGGGTGTCTGCTCTATGTTTTTGCATTGTTCGCCTTGGTGTTTTGCTGCGAGTACTATAACCAAGTATTGTTGGAGATTCGCTCTTTTCTTGGAAGTGTCAAAACACAATATTTAGATATCCGACATTCATTATATGCATGCAACATCCGATTTCATTTCGGTAGAATTGTCACATCCGGTTACTACCATTTCGAAAGATACAAGTTTATCCGGTGGTTTTATGGTTCAAATGGTCAAAGACAGAATATATCATCCACCAAATCATCTCTTTTGTCATAAACATATGAATCCCCCATAAACAATTTTGATATATTTCAGAGAGGACAAGTGGTCTCTTCGTAAATGATGCTATTGAATTTGAAGACATTTAACATTCAAAAGCATCATTTAAGAACAGATAAATTTGCAGCGTGGAACAGAGATGCACATCCCTCGTCAGTGATCCTCAATATAAACAATGTAATATGACCAAAGAGTGTGAAAATTATTACGTATATATAAGTATTGGTAGAGACGAATGTTCCTAAACTTAAGTTGATACGTAGTAACGTTTTCAAATGATGATGGTGTTAAGATAAACTTCAACGAAATGCACGTGGCAATCAGATAAACGAGGGAACTAAAAGGACCAACAGCTAAAACCAGAGAAACAAAGCTAATTGCCATGCCACATTTTGCACTTAAGAACAACGTCCGAAGTACGACCAATAATTGACTTCAGAGTGATTTGTATTAAGTGGTATTGGTATGTTTGCCTTTTATGGTGTTTTCGTCCTTTTTCGAATATTCGACTCTGAGGGTCTGGTTCATAATGTTTGATTTTAGGCTTTCGATCTTGTTAGAAATCACCATTCTTTGTAAAGAATAATCTATCTTGAGGTTCATATATATATACTGCTCCATGTTATATCACATGATTAAAGTGCAAACTTTCTATCTCTTATCAATTTATATCTATATATTTACATATGAATTGCGTTCCCCTTATATGCAAGTATATAGAGCTCTTGCTTTGTATTTTCCAATGCAAAACATTGACGCAAGTGCGTCTTGACAGCCGCATTACATTTCAATACAGACTCAGACGAAACTCTATTACAGCGTGACCCAAACCGTTCAACAAGAACTTAATTGGTCTTTAGACAGCGTCAACTCTAAATGTCTTCGTCAGAGAATCAATGGCAAAACTCAAATCATTGAAGCCGACGTCAATTACTATTCCAGAAATGAAATATCATTTTTCTAAAGAAAAAGTAGATAGAAATGAAATCAGAGAAATGGTCGGGAGAGTGCAAGAAAAGCCGATCATTGATGTAGATAATGTAGAGGTTAAGAGTACAATTGATCTGAAAACATTGGGGAGTTTGTATGTCAGTGTGTCTCAGTCCTGATGGCAGTACATGTATTTGGATTGGTGGAAGTGGAGTGGTGTGGTGTGCAAGATGAACTCTGATTGTTCTTCAACCCTCCGTCAGATACCTGCAAGAGGTTCTTATTCATGTGGTTACATAGCGTGTTTACAGTCAGGAGAGATGCTGTTGTGTCTTACGGTTCCACAGAGTACATCTGATGGGAGCAGAATAGAATTTTCAAGCCTATCACCTGGGGTAAGGTACGATATAGCCATAAATAATGATGACCAAGTTGTTATTAAGGTTAACAAAACAACGATTGTCATATTATCGAATGAAGGAAAACGGCTCGGAGATTATAAACTTGATGGTGACATTAGAGCATTTATCACTGATGGAAACATAATATTTTGCACGGAAGGGATCAGGATTCCTCGAGATACTGGATGGATGAAGTGGAAAACACATAGCACATTTGCATGTTACATTGTCAGACATCGAATGTCTAACACATGGCAGCTATGGTAACCTTCGTTGAACGAATGGGAAGAAAAATATTTACATTGGCTACAAAAACAGATGCAGAAGAAAGTACACTCAAAAATGGTATTAGTGGAGCAACCAAGTCGCTAAATTTGAAATTTTAATCAACCCACCTAACACAGGGCTAATTTTTATATCAAACGAAAGAATATAACATGGGACATCAGATTTGACCTGTCGTAAAAAATTCGTATGGTCAGAATTACTGTAAATTCAGAGAAAAGCGGAAAATTAGTAAAATTCAAAATCATAGATATTTTAACAAAAATTATCATCCTTTAATAAATGAAAAGTCAAACTGACCGAAATCAATGTCAATATGCTAATTGAAGTCAAATGAAAATTTTTGGATCAAATTGATTTTTCTAATTTCAACTTCATGGATGAATGAGCACAAATTCTAAGATAAATTGGTAAAATTGAAATTTTCAATACTTTCACTTCAATATTGAGAATTTTAATTCAAAGATAAAAATTAACATACAGAAACGATATTTTGATATGTGAATGTGTTTTTAGGAAAGTTTGATAGAGATCGATTGAAAAACTTAAGAGTACCAGGCAAATAAAGTGCCCCACCCCCAACTTTGTTATAAGCGATTCACTGCAATATAAACTAGGAGATGTTTTCTCGATAATACGGAGTAAAACTAAATAATTACGGCTAAATTAAGTTTTAACATATAATAATGAATGAAAGTATCGCTTTATTTCAAAGAAGATGACATATTTACATCAATAATTTTGAAAAATAATTTTTTTTCTGTACTATCTATGTTCTTGTAATTTCAAACATTGTGATATGGACGCAGCCGAATTTTAGAAATAATTAAGTATAACAAAGATTTTGTGATCAACAAAACATGGAATTATGCAATGCAATTTAGTTCCACAAGCGTAGCTGCCTATACGACCCCATCACATTCGGGGCAATCATGGCATTTTCTTTCTCTGTTTCACCTTGTGACAACAGTTGTCGCTAAAACGTAGCTTAAAGGCATCGTTCTACAGGTATTGTCGTAGCAAACTGACATGACCGGGCGGAGCTTATTTTCACCTGGTCATCGGAAGAGTTTATTACTTCTGACCAGGTGATAAAAGCCATATAAAATTACAGGTAATGAGTATTTACTCTAATTACGATGTGCAATTCATAATCTATCTACCCTAAAATTGTATCAATTCGTCTCAATATTGCTTGATTGAATTAGCTCCGCCCGGTCAGGTTTTTTTGCTACGACAATAGATGATTATAGGGGATAGCCTCTGATTTCTAGTTTTGGTTCTCTAGTTTCTGATTGATTGATCGTTGATGGCCATTACCAGCCGAGAGGCAATATTAAGATAGAAATCTGAGGTCTCACGCTGAGCTGTCAACATATCAGTCTCGTCGATACAAAAGTTAAATTTTACTTTGTTGTATCGCATCTTGGACTCTTTAATATCCATCGTTGAAGGTCGATGCTTTGCTGTTGGAATAGTTTCTTCTTGGACACATTTCACCGACTATTCTTTGCGTCATACTTTCACACTTTTTCAATTTTATTTCTTTATTCGGAGCTCTTTGGGAAATTTTATACGGCCATTGACGCGCCAACATTCTAAGCTCCTGTTGCGGCGAATTGTTCGTTGTCAACAGACGGTTCCTTTTCGTGATATAACCTTTTATTTTTTTTTATTGTATTGTAGACGTATGTAGTCCTTATTAATGTAGGAACTGCCCAATTAAATTACCAATATTACATATGACAATGTGGTGTTTGTGCGTATGTACAGCATTATAAATTAAAGCCCCCCCCCGTGACCCTTGAGGACTTTCCATTGGATCTCACGGAGATATCAAATGGGTTCTCTGACTCAGTATATTTTGAAAAGCATCCACTTGATTTTGTAACAGTTACAAATCTGAACGAAGAGTAAGTGCGGATGCTAAAAGGGATAAATTGCACAACGTTAACCCAAGGCATATATCGTAATGTTTAAAACACAGATAACGAAGAGCCCAAACTCTGACCAATGTACTTTACATGTATATTCACATCTCTGTGGTACCAAAATAAACGTCAAAAGATACTTTTCATAATTTTATATAAACTTAATGCATTTGTCTTCAATTCACGTATTTTCATTTCAACTTGTCACGAATAGGTTTCCATACACGGTCTTACCACGACATATTAAAAAGAAGTATTTTTCATTAATTTTTAAACAGTATGATGTAATTCCACTTTCTGAATTTAACTTTTATCAAAAATATGTATGTATACCGGTTGATGGGTACGATTTGATAGAAACTGTAACACGTGGTCGACCGAACTTCATCTACGGAAACTAATTTGTGAAATGACGCTTAAATCAAAAGTATATACGCTTTAGGTTTTTACATTTATTTATGGCTCCTTGGAAAAATGATCAATAAAAAGGCATTGGAAATAATAAACATATATTTTTCGATATTTTTCGAGACAAAAATTTAGTCTCTGTGCTTCAAAGAAAATATTAACACGGATTCTTCATATTTCACAGAAATTTGCATAAAACTGTAATTTTTAGAGAGAGAAAAAATATTCTTCCTCCAAAACAATTATATAACATGTGTACATATCTAATGCATTGATTGCAACGACTTCCTATACAAAAAAGAACAAAATATAGGAATACCGAGGATATAAACAATAAATATTTCGTTTTAATTTTTCACGATTTTATCGCTTTTTACCCAATTTAAACAAAATCTGACCGTGGCATATTCTTTACGACAGCTCTATTTGAAAGCAGGGGTATTCAGCAAAAGGTTCAGACCAAATTCAGGCCTGTGTTAGGTGTGTTGATTAAACTCGAAAACTAAGCTTCTTTTTTAAATTGGTCGCTCTACTATATGTTATAATCCGAATCTGTGTTAATAAAGATTCTTAATATACATACTAAGTTAAAGGAAGAATGCGAAATTCGTGTTACGAAGTACTTGGAATGAGGATAGAGAACATAAACTTACTCTTGTATTTTTTATTCAGTGATTTTCAGATTCAAAATGTGTCCCCTCCTACGTACTATACAAACAAGATAAGATAATTACATACAATGTATTGCATTATGACACACAACTGTAGGTCACTATAGCATTTCATAAAGAGGCGGAACGAGGAAAACTGACAAGAAAAAACATAACTTATTCTTATTCCTCCAACTGGGTTCCTTGATACATGACTTTTAGCTATATTCAAATATGATGAAGAAAAAAAAGAAAGATTATTGGCGAACTTTTTGCAGAAGTAGAAAGTGATAGTATAAGTCTTGAAAACCAGCTAGTGACAGCGATCCAATGAAAATTTTCAAATACGAGGGCTAATTGATAAGTTGTGAGCAGCGGTTTCCTTGGATGCAAAAGGTATACTGCTGATAGATTATCTCCGAAAAGGACAACCAATCAATGGAACATACTATGCTTCACTTCTGACACAGTTACGGGAAAATATTAAACTTAAGCGCCACGGAAAGCTCACCAGTTAAAGGTGTTCTGTTCGATCAGGACAATGTTCCTGTTCACAAGTCTATCACTGCCATGACTGCAAATCATCATTGTGGCTTTAATTTGTTTGATCATCCGCCTTATCAACCTGATCTTGCTCCATCAGACTTTCATCTATTCCCAAAACTGAAAGCAGTTATTTATTACACCACTTTCAGTCCGATTGTGACGTCATACATGCAGTGGATGGCTTTCTAACCAGTCAAGATAAAGAGTTATTTAAAAGTGATATTGAGGCCCACAACACCGGTGGCAAAAGTGTATGCTGAAGGGGATTATGAATAAAACTAATGCAAAATGTCTGATTAAATTCAAATCGTTCAGTACGAGGCTTACAACATATCAATCAACCCCCCGCACATGTACTAACAGAATTAATCTTAATTATTCAGAATTTTCATTGTAAATTTAGAGCATTTGAAAAAAATATTCCCCGCCAAAGGAGGAGATAGGGACCTGCACGACCCCTCTAGCTTCGGTATTGATCCATTCAAGCATAACAAAGAAAAAATAATGCAGAGTGAGCTGAAGTTATTAAGCATGGTAATTATGTAATCAAATAAAAATACGGTAATCGGGCGACCCTAAATCTAAGTTACTGCTCGCAACCAACACTTATTAGAAACATTGAACCGCAAGACTACATGAGAGGATTCTCTGTTAGCAAGAATCAATTTTGTAGTTGCATTGCAAAGCGGCCCAATTTATCAACGTTTTAAGAAAAAAAGAAATGAAAACGTAAGCAAACGTAAAATAAAACTCACACTTCAAAATCAAAATATGCTAAGTAAGTCTGCCGAAAACCCGATCGCGGGAGGTTAGTTTCGCCCCCTGAATCTTTACATTTATTACTCGATCGAACGGGTGGCTATCAATAATTAGTCTGCGATATGCAGGGAAATTACATCGAACAGAAAAACTTTATGAGCTTCGGACAGTCATCTGCTGCATGATTTACATAAAATGGTGTGAGCACAACCAACTGTTAGCCTTATTCATATTGGTCTCTTTTGGTCTAACATGTATGGACAGTAAACCTTTCTCATTCTGAGGTAACGCTCCAAAGAACATGTTAGTGACTTAGCAGTCTCTACACTAATGATCGATCAATAGAATTAACAAAGGAAGTCTTTCAAATAAGGACAAATTTTATCTGAATACAGACATGAAAACATATATACAGTGAATATTGTCACAAACAAGGGTTGCAAAATAAGGTTTCATACGAAAGTAGAGCTTCATTCATTACAAAATTCCTAAAAAGTTGATGAAATATACAAAAGCCAGGACAAAATACAAAAAATGTCAGGACATTTAACTTTTTTTAGATTTTGGTTTTTCTGCTTTGCATTTTTGATTTCTCGAGAAAATATGGTTACTACTGTTGAACTGGCCATTATCAATTATCAAAAGAGTCGAATGACAAATATGGATAATGACCATATCCCTGTATACAGCACAAAATCGATTATTCAGAAAATCAGAAACCGAAGGCATACAAATGTAAACGTCTTCAAATTAAATAGCATCGTTTAAGAACAGAGTTATTGGCAACTTGGACCAGACATGCACGTTTCGGGTACTTAACCCTTATCAGTGATCCTCAAATCTAAATAATATAATATGCCAAAAACGTATGAAAGTTACTATGTCGAAAAAGCGTACCGAAAGACGTAGCAGGATGGGTGGGATATGATGCTACAGGACCCACTTTTTAGAAATTTCAAGAATTTTTGAAAACAGAAATTTAGAATGCGTTGAAGAAACGATCAACCGAAATTGATCGAACTTGGCTACATGTGCAGTTAGGACAAAACAGGAACCAAAGCAAACAAACAAAAACCTCCACCATATAAAAAGAAGCGAACTCCCGATATGGGAGTGAGACCAGGTGCCCAGGAAGAGTAAGCATCTCCTGCTTGCATGCAACACCCGCCGCTTCAATTCGGTAGAACTGTCACATCCGGTTACGGATGAAAAGCAGTGGTGTAATATACATCATGTATTAATATCTAAAAATCAGTCCCTTTCTTAAATATAAAATACATGTACAGTTTGTTGGTTAAACTCTTCCCGTAACACTTAGTAAGACGTGCGCACGATATACTTAACATACAGAAACGAAGGATTATGTCGTGGCCACGAGATAATAAGCCATGGCTACGAGATAATATGTCACTGTCACGAGATAAGTCATGGCCACGAGACAATTACGTCGTGGCTACGAGATAATTAAGTCATGGCCACGACATAATAAAAAAATGCACACGTCCCCTCTATTCTTTCGTAAATATCAGCCTTCTTCCTTATACTTAACAATAGATAAATAGAAATTCAAGATTTTTTTTTCAAAAGGCCCCCATTGTAATAAATACAAGGATTTTTTCTAATACTCATTTTCGAATTTTAGCTGTCATCTTTGACTTTGAAAATTGACTTTGAATACATTAAATTTGCAGCATGGACCAGACATTCACGTTTCGGGAACATAACCCTCGTCAGTGATATTCAATTATTTATAGTATCAGACCACTTTAAGGACTCTTAAATGTGATGAAGTTAAAATGGAACAATTCAGAATACACGGAAGTAGTCTGGCTTATCTACGCATCATGATTCTTTGACCTACAACCTTGAAAATGAGTTTTACGTTTGAATGTCAATCTGTATTTATAAGTAATTATTAGTGAAGACCCTTTTCTAAAAGTCTGTGCAAGGCCTTTATGAAAATGTTTCACTGAAAGTTTTTTTCAAGGCAAATGCAGTAGTTGTTTACAAAGTTTGACTGAGATATCAACGGAAAATTGTCCTGTTGTGACTGTAAAAGGTAGCGTGACGTTTTTAATCATACAACTAGATACCCTGATCAAATAACACATGATGTAAGGTCATGAATGGTCTCCTCGTGCAGCTTAGTCAATATTCTACACCGAGAGTTTTCCCAATCTCATCTTGTTGAACATTGATACACGTATGGAGTACAAATAAGCATGATAATACATTTATAACATTATCAATTTAAAGTGCATGTGATTTACAAATATTTCTATTAATAGGGAAATCCGACTTTTCTTGTGTTTTGTTTTCTCCTTTTTCTATTCAATTAGGCTTCTAGATAGAAGAACGGACATTTTTTATCAATATATAATCTTTGCAAGCATGCAGTAGAGTGCAATAAATTTAGATTTCTTTTGGCTAACTTCAATATTTAGATCCATTCCCAAGGAAACATGTAGCCAATGTTTAACGTCTCAAAATTCATTAGCATCATTTTAGAGCAGACAAATTTACAGCATGGACAAGACATGCACGTTTCGGGTACTTAACTTAGTGATCCTCAATCTAAACAATGTAATATGACCAAAATCTGTGAAAATTATGTCCTAAATATACCTAAAGACATAGTAAAATGGCTGGGATATGATGCTACAGGACCTAGGTTTTAGAAATTTGAGAAATTTTGTTAACAAAAATGCTCAACTGCGTTTGAAGAAACGACAAACCGAAATCGATCGAGCTTGGCTACATGTGCCCTCGGAGACTCTTGGTCCAACAGCAATGACACTCAACTTCAAAATTGTCTCGAAATTTCTGAAAAGTGGGTCCTGTAGCATATTATCATACCATTTCTTCAACGTCTTTCAGTATTTTTTCAAATATAACTTTCATAGTGTCTGGTCATAAATATTTTTTCATTGAGGTTCACTGACGAGGGTTAAGTAACCGAAAGGTGCATGTCTGGTCCATGCTGTAAATTTGTCTGCTCTGGAATGATGCTAATGAATTTGAAGACGATAAACATATTGCTATTTTGGACACTTCTTATTTGCCTAAGATATCATAAAAATCATAACAGGTTAAAATTTGTCCACCATCCCTTATGTTCTTATATGATTCTATGAATTTGAGGACGTGACATTTAGTACTGCTTGACCTGGAGGCTGCTCAATAGAATTGTTAAACCAATTTTGAAGGAAAAAATGCTGACTCGGTGTTTGCTCACATATCAAAATTATTCACATATATTATCAGATTTCAATTGGGTCATATCTATAATGGCTTGTAAAAATAAAAACATTTAAAGAAAAGCTATCGATGAATTCAATTCGTTGGTAATACAAAAATACATTGAAAATCATAGACTCGGACATAAATACAAGCGTTTCTTCAAATGGAGAAACGTCTGGACCTGTTATGAAGGTACATCATACTCGTTTTTATAAGGGACGTATTATGGTATGACGAAGTCTGTCTGTTCGTCTGTCCGTCTGTCCGTTTGTCCGTCCGTCCGTCAGTCTGCTTCTGGAACGCAATAACTTGAATATGCGTCAAAGGATTTTCATGATATTTGTACATTGTGATAAGACTGTAAAGAGGAAGCCGCCTTTTGATTTTTCAATTTCATCCGATTTCTCGTTACGCAGTAATGGGACTTAGACTTTTAAAATACCGTGAAAATATACTGAAATTGTTAAAAATTCTTTTAAAAATCTATTTTTTGGTGAAATGTTTTGCAAAGTTGTATTCTTGAAGAATAAAAGTCGTTCTTTGACATATGTAACGGGTTTTTCTTTTTTCTTTTTGCAGCAAAATCGAGAAATTATGTATAATGGAAAGGGGGTATATGCACATACATGTTAAGCTAAGGGCAAAATATAGGTGCATGGAACGCAATAACTTGAAAACGCGTCAATGGATCTTCATGAAATTTGTACATTGTGATTAGACTGTAAAGAGGACGACGCCTTTCGATTTTCAGGTCCATCCAATTTGTCGTTACGCAGTTATGGGACTTGGAATTTTAAAATACTGTGAAAATATACTTAAACAGTTAAAAATTCTTTAAACATCTATTTTTGGGTGAAATGTTTTGAAAATTTGTATACTTTAAGAAGGAAGAATGTTCTTTGACATGTTTAATGGGTTTTTATTTTTCATTTTGTCGCATAATAGAGAAATTATGTGTAATGGGAGGGTGGTATATGCAAATACATGTTAAGCTAAGGGGAAAATACAGGTGCATGGAACGCAATACCTTGAACATGCGTCAACGGATTTTCATGATACTTAGCATTGTAAACAGACTTGAAGTGGAAGCCGCCTTTCGATTTTCAGGTTCATCCGATTTGTCTATATGGAGTTAAGGGACTTAGATATTTAGGTGTTGTGAAAAAAAAATCCCAACAGGCGTATCTTGCTGCGTGAGCGTAGGCTTTATTTAAGGATTGTTTTTCAGCTTTTGCGCTTTATCGGTGTTTATTGGCAGTAGGGAATGGAAACAAAATATGTAAAGCACGAAGTGCTTTTCATGAATTTTGTTTCCATTCCCTATTGCCAATACACACCGATAAAGCGTAAAAGCTGAAAAACAATCCTTATATTTACATTTTACGTGTTAACTAAGTTATTTCTGCCATTTTTTCAGCCAGTTTCTTTACATTTGAAATATCATTGCGGAGGGAGAACGCCATTTGACGTAAGAGCAAACGAACGTTCGACGTTTTTCGCTTGATTCGAAGTAGTACCTTCTATACGGAAACGTTGTCGACAAATGAGAAACTGAATTTTGTCCTCTTGCTGTATTTTTAACATTTCAATTAAAACTGAAGAAAATTGAATCGTTAAAATTCGTGACTTTTGTCCAACATAATTCAGACATGGCGGAGAGTTAAACTGGAGAAATTTCATAGAACTGAAGGAAAAACTTTTGAAAACTCTTTTTAACACACTGTTAAACTGCTTAGACATATGAAATCCATCGGTAATTTTGTATACAAACTTCTGTAAATACCCTATTTCATATGGAAGTAATTAGAATGATGCAAAAGTCGAGTACAACCGTCGAAAACGCAAAAACTTTCGGTATTTTCATCACTTACCTCAACATCATGGCTAAAGATTCGCTGATACTCGAAGTATTTCTGATATTATGAATCCATAAGAAGCAAAGATAAATTCACTGTTGATAATGACACAAGTGAATCAAATTCTCATCCTAAATACTGAATATTTGATCCACTTATGCCTGAATATTCGCTCATCCAAACACGGCATCTTTCTGCAAACAACAATGCAGTTCGTCCTTGAACGTCGTCTACTGACGCGTGATCGACTTACTACGTCACACTTCTTGGAAGTGTACATGTGGGTGACCTAGATTTTGACACATTTAATCACTTGGGGTAGACGGCGTCGTTTGATAATGGATACATGTTTTGAATCTGTATTAAAGCAATAAATAAAATGGGCATTTTATCAGAAATTAATCCGCGTAAGTTCTACAGTCACGTGATAGGCTCTTGCGATTATCGAGAAATAAAGCAACAGTTGGTTTGGTACCTTTATATAAGGGAAACGCAGTAGGAATGTAAATATTCTACTTTAGACCGAGAAAATGATTGCAAATTTTAAATACCAGTATTTCCGGCATACGGTAGTCAATACCAGCTCATCCGTTATGCTATGGCATGTGCGGAGATTTCAGATTTTCATTATGGAAATTTACAAATTACAAAGAAAATTTTATGTCAAGGTTTTCTGGAAATTGTACAAAATTTACGATCAACATTTGAAATACGGAACCATACAAGCAACAGAGTATATTGTATTTGGTATTTCACAACCTGCATGTTATGGTGACATAATTCAAAAAATAAGAAGGATCAAATGTAGGCAAAAATACCATCGAAATTGTGTTCGAATCATGACAAATATGGATAATGACCATGAATACAGCACAAAATCGATAATTCAGAAAGTCAGAAACCAAAGGCATACAAATGTTAAACGTCTTCAAATTCGATAGCATCATTTAAAACCTGATAAATTTGCAGCATGAACCAGATATGCACTTTGCAGGTACTTAAGCCTCGTCAGTGATCCTCAATCTAAACAATGTAATATGGCAAAAAGTGTGAAAATTAATAAGTCCAAAAATGTACCGAAAGACGTAGCAGAATGGATGGGGTATGATGCTACAGGACCCACGTTTTAGAAATTTCAAGAGATTTTGTAACAGACAATTTCAAATGCATTGATCAACCGAAGTTTATCGAACTTGGCTACATGTGCCCTCGGGGACTCCTGGTCCACCAGCAGTGACACTCACCAAGTAGTTCAAACCATTCGATAGCATCATTTAAATGTAAACGTCTTCAAATTGAATAGCATCATTTAAGAACAAATAAATTGGCAACGTGGACCAGACATGCACGTTTCGGGTACTTAACCCTCATCAGTGATCCTTAATCCTAAATCTAAACAATGTAATATGCCAAAAAGTATGAAAGTTACTATGTCGAAAAAGGGTACCGAAAGACGTAGCAGGATGGGTGGGATATGATGCTACAGGACCCACTTTTTAGAAATTTCAAGAAATTTTGATAACAGAAATTTAGATTGCGTTGAAGAAACGATCAACCGAAATTGATCGAACTTGGCTACATGTGCCCTCGGGGACTCCTGGTCCACCAGCAGTGACACTCACCAAGTGGTATAAATGTAAACGTCTTCAAATTGAATAGCATCATTTAAGAACAAATAAATTGGCAACGTGGACCATACATGCACGTTTCGGGTACTTAACCCTCATCAGTGATCCTTAATCCTAAATCTAAACAATGTAATATGCCAAAAAGTATGAAAGTTACTATGTCGAAAAAGGGTACCGAAAGACGTAGCAGGATGGGTGGGATATGATGCTACAGGACCCACTTTTTAGAAATTTCAAGAAATTTTGATAACAGAAATTTAGATTGCGTTGAAGAAACGATCAACCGAAATTGATCGAACTTGGCTACATGTGCCCTCGGGGACTCCTGGTCCACCAGCAGTGACACTCACCAAGTGGTATAAATGTAAACGTCTTCAAATTGAATAGCATCATTTAAGAACAAATAAATTGGCAACGTGGACCAGACATGCACGTTTCGGGTACTTAACCCTCATCAGTGATCCTTAATCCTAAATCTAAACAATGTAATATGCCAAAAAGTATGAAAGTTACTATGTCGAAAAAGGGTACCGAAAGACGTAGCAGGATGGGTGGGATATGATGCTACAGGACCCACTTTTTAGAAATTTCAAGAAATTTTGATAACAGAAATTTAGATTGCGTTGAAGAAACGATCAACCGAAATTGATCGAACTTGGCTACATGTGCCCTCGGGGACTCCTGGTCCACCAGCAGTGACACTCACCAAGTGGTATAAATGTAAACGTCTTCAAATTGAATAGCATCATTTAAGAACAAATAAATTGGCAACGTGGACCAGACATGCACGTTTCGGGTACTTAACCCTCATCAGTGATCCTTAATCCTAAATCTAAACAATGTAATATGCCAAAAAGTATGAAAGTTACTATGTCGAAAAAGGGTACCGAAAGACGTAGCAGGATGGGTGGGATATGATGCTACAGGACCCACTTTTTAGAAATTTCAAGAAATTTTGATAACAGAAATTTAGATTGCGTTGAAGAAACGATCAACCGAAATTGATCGAACTTGGCTACATGTGCCCTCGGGGACTCCTGGTCCACCAGCAGTGACACTCACCAAGTGGTATAAATGTAAACGTCTTCAAATTGAATAGCATCATTTAAGAACAAATAAATTGGCAACGTGGACCAGACATGCACGTTTCGGGTACTTAACCCTCATCAGTGATCCTTAATCCTAAATCTAAACAATGTAATATGCCAAAAAGTATGAAAGTTACTATGTCGAAAAAGGGTACCGAAAGACGTAGCAGGATGGGTGGGATATGATGCTACAGGACCCACTTTTTAGAAATTTCAAGAAATTTTGATAACAGAAATTTAGATTGCGTTGAAGAAACGATCAACCGAAATTGATCGAACTTGGCTACATGTGCCCTCGGGGACTCCTGGTCCACCAGCAGTGACACTCACCAAGTGGTATAAATGTAAACGTCTTCAAATTGAATAGCATCATTTAAGAACAAATAAATTGGCAACGTGGACCAGACATGCACGTTTCGGGTACTTAACCCTCATCAGTGATCCTTAATCCTAAATCTAAACAATGTAATATGCCAAAAAGTATGAAAGTTACTATGTCGAAAAAGGGTACCGAAAGACGTAGCAGGATGGGTGGGATATGATGCTACAGGACCCACTTTTTAGAAATTTCAAGAAATTTTGATAACAGAAATTTAGATTGCGTTGAAGAAACGATCAACCGAAATTGATCGAACTTGGCTACATGTGCCCTCGGGGACTCCTGGTCCACCAGCAGTGACACTCACCAAGTGGTATAAATGTAAACGTCTTCAAATTGAATAGCATCATTTAAGAACAAATAAATTGGCAACGTGGACCAGACATGCACGTTTCGGGTACTTAACCCTCATCAGTGATCCTTAATCCTAAATCTAAACAATGTAATATGCCAAAAAGTATGAAAGTTACTATGTCGAAAAAGGGTACCGAAAGACGTAGCAGGATGGGTGGGATATGATGCTACAGGACCCACTTTTTAGAAATTTCAAGAAATTTTGATAACAGAAATTTAGATTGCGTTGAAGAAACGATCAACCGAAATTGATCGAACTTGGCTACATGTGCCCTCGGGGACTCCTGGTCCACCAGCAGTGACACTCACCAAGTGGTATAAATGTAAACGTCTTCAAATTGAATAGCATCATTTAAGAACAAATAAATTGGCAACGTGGACCAGACATGCACGTTTCGGGTACTTAACCCTCATCAGTGATCCTTAATCCTAAATCTAAACAATGTAATATGCCAAAAAGTATGAAAGTTACTATGTCGAAAAAGGGTACCGAAAGACGTAGCAGGATGGGTGGGATATGATGCTACAGGACCCACTTTTTAGAAATTTCAAGAAATTTTGATAACATTTTGAAAACTAGACATGCACATATCGGGTGCTTAAATCAGGATAAAACAGGAACCAAAGCAAACAAACAAGAGTGAGACCATCATACGCCCTTTATATCGTGGATATGATCATTGAGTCACCAGACGGGCACTTTACTCGGTACTTGACCAATCTACAGCTTTTACAAGTACATTTTCTGTAAGAACCAAGGAATGTCATGATCAATGACATGTTGGCACGGCATGTCATGGATTTTAGAGATTTTTGGTATTGAAGTTCAATGTGAAGTACTAGTATGTAAATCAACATCAGTTTTTTTTTCAAAAAGGCCGTCGTTACCATGGTAACCGTGTCTGAAGTTTCAAAAATCGGGAAAAAATCATACGACAAGGCATAATTGTAGGCTTCGTTACCATTGAAACAGGTACTTTTTTATACTGAACTTGCTTTGATTATTTCCTTTCTATCCTTATTATTATTAACATGTGTAATTTTATTTTTTACATTTATCGCAGATGCATTTTGTATAAAAGATGAAAAATTGTGCCAAAACAGGGTATCAAAAGGCTCTACTTTTGGCACTTAAAGACCCTTTTTTGCATGTTTTTACTGTTTTACAAGGTTGAAAATTTCATAAAAGCACCAATTTTTGAAATCAAAATTCTACGTATCCAATCTGTATCTTCTTTGAACTATACATTTATACAAAAAATTAATTGGGCTAATTTGTCCTTTTATATGCAAAGCAGCATTAAACTTAGTTGCTATGGCAACAATTGGTTGAAAGGTTTCCATGCGATGAATTTGAACATGTTAAACACAACTTGTATCAAACTATCTACGCTTGATATTGGAACAGAAGTTCATATCTTTAACTCATTCATGTATACATTTATCAATGGCGTTTTAACATAAAGATGACCTTGACAATATTTCAAGGTCACCCACTGCATTTCCAAGGTCATTAAACTTTAAGTGACCAGATTTGACGAAAAATCATGATATTTCATAAAATGAAGGTGCCAATATTTTAGAAACCTTGAAATATTGATCTAAACAGTAATTTGTCATAAAATGATCAATCTATCACTAATTTCTTAGAACTATTGATAACGTTTCTTCGCATCTTTGAATATCTAAATTCTTGGTGAGTATTTTGATAAAAAACAAGAGGCCCAGGGGGCCACAACGCTCACCTGAAAACTACGTAAACTAAGCATATCAAACAAAAAGAAGTTTGTAAGAGGAAAATAACCAGACTTCAGAGTGGAACAAAAATTAACAACACTTCTAAAGACATCTCTCTAGATAATCCTGATGTTTTCGGTATGTCGATACGTGCTTCCGTTCTGAAGAAGAAGTTTGTCAAATGAGGGTACTTCCCATGACCTATTTTTGCCCGTTGTGGTGCCACCTGTTCACAGATCTGGACAAAAACAACAATACTTGTAGGGGACCATGATTACTTCATTCCTACCAAGTTTCATGAAAATCTGTTCAGCGGTTCTGGGGAAGAAGTTGAATATGTATGAAAAACATCTCCCCCCTTCTTCTTGAGTAATCTAAGTAACCCGAGACAGAGCTAAAGCAAAATCCTGCTAATAAATTTCAGCCTTCTCCCCCTCCTTTCACTGCGTTATGTAAATGTGAAGTTCTGTTTTTACATAAATATTTTGAGCTTCTCTCAATATTTTAATTTCAAAGTTATATATCTAAGTCTTCACAAGATAAATTTGAAAATACTTATTCATCTTTTTTGAATCATTTAATTTCCTTTTGCGTACTCATTTAATAATTTAAAATATATAACATTCAAATTAATCGATAATCCAAGAATACATATATCTATATTAAAGAAAGACAACTCTTGCATATATGAGTTCTGCTGCCTCTTATACGAAACTAAAGTTACCAGGGTTTATAATTCCTGATATAGATAAAAGAAGTACCAGAACTTGAACCCACAAGCCTTGGGTCCATGTGCACAGTAAACATATCTATTCATGATTGAAAAAATACTGATAAAAATCTGTTCAGCAGTTCTGGAGAAGAAAGTGAATATGTATGAAAATCACCCCCCCCCCCCCCTTTCCTTTTCACATAAGAAAAAAAATTCATAAAAAATCAAAAAATTAAAATTTTAGTATAAAATACATATCAAAGCTTTGCTCAGGTGAGCTAAAAATTGTTGGGGTCCCGCCGGGGTTTGAAGCCACTCCCCATGGGTCCATTGGGCATGGAAAACGTACATTATACCTATGTACAATCTTAAAAAATATTTCTTAAAAATGCAAAAGTTGATATCTTGACAAAATTCTTTCACTTGTAGGGTACCATGCATGAGTACCTCATATCTACAAATTGTCATGACAATCTGAAAAGTGGTTATAGAAAAGAAGCAGAAAATGCATGAAAATCAACCCCCCCCTTTCCTTTTTACATAACAAAAAAAAATCATAAAAAATCAAAATAATAAAATTTAAGCATAAAATACATATCAAAGCAAAGTAAGTTAAATATGATAAATATGCAGTAAATGAGTGTGTAAAATCATACACTTATTGAGTTATTTAAAGAAATAGTGCAAAAATGTGCATTTCTGACTAAGTCCAAAAAGACGTCAAAAACGCGTCAAAAATTTGACTTCGAAGTGGAACCAAAAATAACAACACTTCTTAAGACATCTCTCTAGATCATCCTGATGCTTTCGGTTTGTCGATACATGCTTCGGTTCTGAAGAAGAAGTTAGTCAAAGGAGGGTACCCCCCGTGACCTACTTTTGGCTGTGGTGGCGCCACCTATTGACGGATCTGGACGAAAAACAACAACACTTGTAGGGGACCATTAGTACTTCATACCCACCAAGTTTCATCAAAATCCCTTCAGCTGTTCTGGAGAAGAAGTCGAAAATGTGAAAAGTTTACGACGGACGACGGACGACGGACGCCGGACGGCACGCTATGACAATAGCTCACTTGAGCTTTGCTCAGGTGAGCTAAAAAAAAAACGGACGAAATCTGTATTTTCTTTTTTTTTTTTTGACGGAAAAATATTTTCCTATTGAATTGCTACAGTGCAAAAGATTCTAAGATTTTTCTTTCTTATATTGATGTGCTTTCATAATAAATATGACCTATGAAAATATTCAAATAAATCATTCATTAAAGTCAATTCAATATTTTTGCAAAATGTGAGTCTCAAAATAGAAATGACCTTGAATATCAAGCCAATGACCTTGAACATTTTAATTGTTCTAATGTAAACAATTTAAGTCATATCTAAACATGCGCACATTTCGATAATCTTACATAATTCTTAAGAGGAATAAAATCAATTTCAAAGACCAATTGTGCCCCATTCCTTGCCGACATTTTCCTTTACTCGTACGAAGCTGAATTAATTCAATCTTTTGTCTCTGAAGGGAAAAGATACTTAGCTTTTGACTTCAACTTCACTTACAGATACATAGACGATGTGTTGTCCATCAATAATCCAAAATTCGCGGATTACCTGAGCTCTATCTATCCTTCAGAGCTTGAAGTCAAAGAAACTACAGAGACAAATAATTCAGCATCCCATTTGGAGATAATGTTGTCCTACGACACTGATGGTCACATGAACACCTCACTCTATGACAAACATGACGACTTCAATTTCAGCATTACAAACTTTCCCTTTCTGAGTAGCAACATTCCTTCATCGCAAGCTTATTGCGTGTGTATATCTTAGTTGATACGCTATGCCAGAGCAAGTACCAAATATACGGATTTTGTTTTGAGAGCTAGGCGTCTTTCAGATAAGCTTCTCAGTCAGGGATATGTTTGTGACCGACTAACATCGTCACTGAGGAAGTTCTACGGTCGATATTTGGAGCTCGTCATACACTATGATGTCTCTACCGAATTGAAGCGGCGGGTGTTGCATGCAAGCAGGAGATACTTACTCTTCCTGGGCACCTGGTCTCACTCCCATATCGGGAGTTCGCTTCTTTTCATATGGTGAAGATTTTTGTTTGTTTGCTTTGGTTCCTGGTTTATTCTGATTTTCTGAATTATCGATTGGCCCTTATTTTCACCTCTATTTTTCGCTTCGTTTTAACTGATTTTGGCTTAGTACAATAAGCTTCCTGTAATAAAGTAAGAATGGAAGTAAGAAAGAATATATCATATGTTAAACGTCTTTAAATTCAATAGCATCATTTAAAACCTGATAAATTTACAGCATGGACCAGACATGCACGTTGATCTAACTTGGCTACATGTGCCCTCGGGGACTCTTGGTCCACCAGCAGTGACCAAGTAGATCAAATGTTAAACGTCTTTGAATTCAACAGCATCATTTATATAAAGATAATTTAGCTGCAACAGTGGTATCCATGGCAACGGAATATCCGGAGCTGGCTTATTTAATGGTCCCAAAAGTGTTATAGTGCTATAAATAGAATGACCTCGTTACTATGGCAACCAGATGTCACATCGGCTGAAAAGTGTTATTTTCATGGTCAGTATTCAAAATATGAATTTGAAGAAGTTAAACACATATACTAATTTTACCGAAAGTCATCAAAATCCATGACATGCCGTGTCATTCGATTTTGGTCCTTACAGAGAATGGCTATTTTTTTTTTAAAGAATTGCACTCTGACTAACTGTGACGACAGTACTCCTTGACGAATCCTGTTCAAACAGGGCCCTTACCACCTGTCCTCTCTGCATTTCAGTTGGACTCCTCGGGTGATCACATGCATGAACTCGCTACAGCCGGCAGAGCATGGACTGAATTTCGTATGCCTTCTATTGTTTTTGTTAATATCCATTTACAAATCCATCTGTGTGTTTCCTAGGTCCATGCGTTATGCTGTTTATTTGTATGTTCATCTTATAGTGAGAAGATTATTTTACACCACAATTGTGCTTTCTTCGAGACCTCTAGGTAATCGCGAAAGTGGAAGGGTTGTGCGCACGTTATCCGTATAGCCACACCGTCTGCTACTTGCGAAGCAAATAGTGTTTTATCCCGAACGCTTCCGATCAACTCTTCAACTTGTATAGAAACCAAGGTATGTCGAAGAGCTCACATTTCATGTATATATTACACATCTCAACAAAACGAGGGGCAAAATAACACACAAATGAATAAGTAAATGCATAAGACTTAGGAAGTAAAGCTTTGCTCTGAAAAAGACATGGAAAGTGCGCTCAATAGCTAAATTGCACATAAAGGAAATTTTGTTGAACATTGTTGGTAACAGAAGAAAATATTCAAAAGCCATGAACACGATTGTTTAAAAATATGCAAAAATGACATCAGAGACAATCTTCAGGGAGGGATTTATATTGAATTTGTGTCATCATTATTATTTTTGTGGAGGGAATTAAGACTCGATTTGGTGCATTTAGTGTAAACATTAAAGTAGTACCAATCAATATGTTTTCTCTGCACCAGACACGTGTTTCGAACATAAAATTCGCATGACACGGAACCATTTGAAGCGAATTTTCTAATTCAATCCATACTTTGATATCGTTGATTTTTTCCTGTCCCTTTCATGTTTCTTCTTCTCTTGTGTCCTATGTGCTTCTCATTTGATGTTCCGATGTGGTTGCTACAAGTGGATCAACTCTTTTCTCTTGGAGGCACCTGCTAATACAATGTATCCTATACTACAAATGTTTTTCTCCTTTCACATCTAAAACAGTCACTACCTTAAATCAAAATCATTGAAAAATAATCTTTCTTGAGACAAAGAAGGGAGAAGATTGTCAATACAACTCGATTGAAGCACCCACATCATAACATTTAATAATCCAAAGCGAAACACATAAGTTATAAGACATACAAAAAGGGCAAAGAACATAAAAAATTCGACAACAAAACACCAACCGCAAAAGACTTCACTTAAAACCGACGAGACAAATGGATAATCGGACTCGCAATCTGCCACGCTAGCAGCAAATGATTTAGTTATGCGAGTTATGTGCGAGTGTGTTCAATCATTCCATTTTTCGGTTACACAGATGTCCTTTTTGTGTTTAAATACCTGGTCAATGTAAGATGACCACATTTAAACAAGACTGATGAATAGTTTTTTTTTAATTTAAGGTCACTCACTACCCTTACCTTATATTGTTTACAAATACATTTTGTTTAAATTTTGGAGGCCTTTTTGATATAATGAAGTCTTACATTGTACTTAGAAATCTCCTAAGGCACGGTCCTTTTGATAATGTGGGGGAGGGATCTTTTTGCTGAAATGGTGCGACAAAAATAATCTTGCTCTAAGGATCATCTTTTATGATCTGAAATTGAAAAAAATAATAAAAATTTCAACTTCACATTCCTGAAAATTATAAGGCTCGCTTCGCTCGTCGCAATATTAAATCAAATTGCTAAATTTCTAGACTAACTTCGCTCGTCACACATTTCTATTTAAACACAATTGATTTCATTGTAAACGTTCTAATGAAATAATGCCTTATCAGTTACTTATTTACAGTTTTGAGATCAAATAAACTACATGTACTTCTCCCCAAGCCCCCCCCCCCCTCCCCCGTGAATATGAAATTGACCATTAATAGTACTCTTTCTTTCATTGTTTAAACATTTTGTAAAATATCGTTGCTCGATAGCAACTGCATCATTGTACATGTCATATCATACAAAACTTGCTACATCAGCAAAATTTAGTTACTCTAGTATACCTGTTCATCTAAAGTTATCTCTTGTATGTGTACACGTGTTTTTAATCTGTATAGCGGTAACATATGACGAGATTAGATAAATTGTATGTTATGATTTCATTATATGATGAACTAAACAAGATGGCGTTTGCCTCGTCAAGAATAGGGGCACAGGAGGCAATTATAAAGCCATGTGACTTATGTGAAGATGACGAGAACGTCAACTGGTTCTGTAAGGACTGTGATCAAAATCTGTGTGACAGATGTAAAAAGACACATCTCCGAAGTAATGTCTCAAAGTCACATATCGTACTTTCGATTTCCGAGGGATTTGCAATGGGGAAGAGGAATTTATCAAACATCTGTCGAGAACATGACGAACTATTTACATTCTTTTGCAAAACTTGCGATAGGAATATTTGTTCACAATGTTTGTCCGCGAAGCATAAGAAGCATGACTTCGTAGATTTGCGTGAGCTTCAATCAGAGGTACAGAAGCAATTGGAAGACGTCATCAAAGAAAAGGAAACAGAAAAGCAGATGATGACAAGAAATTTTGATGATTTGGTTCAGCATGAAATCCAATCAGAGAAGAAAAATAAAGACGAGTGTACCATAATCAATGACCGAGTTAAAGACATTAAAATGGCCGCCGATGAGGAAGGAAAAAAACTCATAAGATCCCTTAATTCAACAAAACAACAGGAAGACAAAGAGGTCGAAGACGGTAAACATAAGATCAAGACCCAGACAGGACTCTATGACAAAGAGATCCAATCCGTACAACAAGAACTCCGACTCCAGACGGCGTCATCATTACAAGGCTTCGTTACCGAATCAATGAAAAAACTTAAGTCATTGAAGCCGATATCTATTGCGATACCAGACAAACAACAACTACCGTTTGAAGGAGTCGAAGGCAATCATATCCGAGAAACGATTGGAAAACTATTTGGATCACAAAAAGTATCGGTAACAGAGAATACTAAAGACAGAGATGGAACGAAATGCAACGTGTTATCAAATTTAGAGATAATCAGAACATTCAACCTAGACAGAATTGGACGTTGTTTTTTTTCTATGTGTGTCAGTCCTGATGGTAGTATTTGGATTGGTGGTCATGGATATGTGTACAAGATGAGCTCTGACTGCTCTACAGTCCTCCGCCAGATACCTACTAGGAAGTCTTGGTTATATTGTGATTACATAGCATGTTTGCAGTCAGGTGATGCTGTTGTGTCTTATGGTGGTGGAGTGTCCTACGTAGACAGATTCACCTCTGACGGGAGAAGAGTAGAATTCACAGACCTATCACCGAAGGAACCTTACGATATAGCTGTCAATGTCAATGACGAGGTCGTCATCAATGTCGATGTGGAATGTATTATCATATTTTCAAACAAAGGGAAACAACTCAAACAAATTGAAGTCGATGGTGGAATAAAAACATTTTGCACAGACAGAGATGGACACATCATTGTTGCACATCCGGGATCACCAAACCTGACAATACTTGATGGTAGGAGTGGAGAAGTGATAGGATCATGGGAAGCATCCATGTCTGACATACAGCTTCTTACGTGTGACAGATATGGGAATGTTCTAGCCACGAATAGGGTGAACAATGTTTTTTTCCTCAGCAAAGACGGAAAATTTAAGAAAACTTTCACCGTTGACTGTGATAAAATCAAAGTGAGCTGTGTGAATAAAGATGATCATTTGTTGATTCTGATGTGTAAGAATGACAAATTCGAAATACACGTTACAAAGTATTTGGAATAAGAACAAAGAACTTGACAAATAAAAGATCGTATGTCGTCACCTACGTTCTGTTCACACCAGCTTGGTGCTTCATTTTTCAATTATGGATATGAGTGATCATTGAATAATCAATATACAATATAGAGGACGTAATGCGACCATTTTGTTGAATAAAAGATCAAAACGTTGATTCATGTTCTTGTCCGCATGTATTTCTTTGCTGAATGTGTATTATTACTCAGGTGCATAAAAATTGGTTTGAAATTTTCTTCGAGAATGCATAGAGTTGGAACTCTTCCTTATTAGTCCCCTACCGGCAACGCCGAAGGGGACTCTTAGTTTCCTCTCGGTCTGTCTGTCTGTCCGTCCGTCTGTCTGTCTGTCTGTCTGTCTGTCTGTCTGTCTGTCTGTCTGTCTGTCTGTCTGTCTGTCTGTCTGTCTGTCCGTCTGTCCCATTTTCAGTTTTCCGGACTTTTTTTCGCTGTTGTTGTATATATTGAACTCATTTTTGGTATGTGGATATATCTCAATGTGATACAGATCAAGTTTGAGTTTGCTTTCGATTGACCTAATTTTACAAGAGTTATGGCCCTTGGACTTAGCAAATTTTATGAAAATTTCAGTTTTCCGGACTTTTTCCCGCTGTTGTTGCATATATTGAACTCATTTTTGGTATGTGGATATATCTCAATGTGATACAGATCAAGTTTGAGTTTGCTTTCGATTGACCTAATTTTACAAGAGTTATGGCCCTTGGACTTAGCAAATTTTATGAAAATTTCAGTTTTCCGGACTTTTTTCCGCTGTTGTTGCATATATTGAACTCATTTTTGGTATGTGGATATATCTCAATGTGATACAGATCAAGTATGAGTTTGCTTTCGATTGACCTAATTTTACAAGAGTTATGGCCCTTGGACTTAGCAAATTTTATGAAAATTTCAGTTTTCCGGACTTTTTTCCGCTGTTGTTGCATATATTGAACTCATTTTTGGGATGTGGATATATCTCAATGGGATACAGATCAAGTTTGAGTTTGCTTTAGATTCACCTATTTTTACAAGAGTTATGGCCCTTGGACTTAGCAAATTTTATGATAATTTCAGTTTCTGGACTTTCTTTGGTTCTATTGCAAATAATGCACTGATTTTTGGTAAATGAATACATCTCAGTGTGATACAGACCAAGTTTGAGTTTGGTTTCCATTGGCCTATTTTTACAAGAGTTATGGCCCTTGGACTTAGCAAATTTCATGAAATTTTTAGTTTCCCGGACTTTTTCATGCCTGTTATTGCAGATCATGAGCTGATTTTTTGTATGTGAATACAATATTATAGTGTGATGCAGATTTGAGTTTAATTTAGATTGACTAATTTTCACAAGAGTTATGGCCCTTGGACTTAGCAAATTTCGTGAATTCAGTTTCCCAGACTTTTCTTGGCTGTTGTTGCAGAAGATGAACTGATGAACAGAGATGCAAGTCATAAATTTATGCCGCCGGTAGGGGACTTATATCGCACAGCGATCATTGCATTTTTATTATTATTACATGAATCATAATTCATATCTGATCAAATGTGTAGCGTGGTGTGTACTTACTTGCATAGCTCACATACTGTATATATATTTAAAAATCGTATTAAAATAATGTAGATTCGGGTTGCAAAATCAGTGATCGAAAATATCTAGTCATTTGCAAAAAATACTACGAGATAAACAGAGCTTTTATCTCATTTAATGACAATAATTTGCCCCTAAAAATGTGCCATTAAATATATATCATTGTTTTTCACGAATGACTATATGTACTAATCTTTGCTTTTTTTCCTAGACTTGTTTACTTAAACAATGGAGGCAAATGGACAAAATTAACGTTTTGAGTTGATTGCTCTGTATATGATTTAATTTCTCTCTGTAGTTATTTTCAATAAACTAAAAGCATGAAAAACGTTTCTTGATTCTTTTCATCTTGTATTAGAATTGGTTGGATAAAATAAATTGTGAATGAACATGCTATAAAAAAGGTTAAAGAAGGATATTGAAAAGATTTCAAGCAAGAGCAACCTGTACATATCGCAATGGATAACAACTGTACGAACACTGTAACAAATAACGGACACTTTACCATGTTTACATGACAATCTCTACAAAGAATATGCGATAATGTGATAGAAAACAGAACAATATAAGGGAAGAGTATTGAAAATATCTAAAGAAAAAACAACCGGTTCCGATCACAATTGAACACACCCGTTAGAATGTACAATGTAATAAATAACAACAGGGGGACAAAGAGAAACATAACAGGACACGCATCAAATTGAACAAGAAATTATCAAATCAGTTAAAGAAAGTCAATTCCAAATTCAGAATCCAAAAATCTCAATAAGTATCGATTGTTGATTAATATAACACAAAATAAAGATGTCAACCAAACAGTGAAACAAAGGAGGGGATTGACATCTTTATAATTTGTAAATTTCTACTATGATGATCCAAAACATCAGTACATGCTCTAGCATAGAAAAAAGAGCGAAACAAACTATCACGAGACAAGACGTGGAGGACAAACAGACGGAGACAGTAGCATTGCATCATAGAAGCACGAAGGACAGCACACATTATGATTATGATATTGTAATGTTTATATATTCTTTCGTAATTATACGGTGCATCATATGCGTATTTAAATTTACAATGTATGATCAGTGATGCTCGAGATCAAAAGAAAGGTAATCCAAGTATAGAATACTGTAAACCGTCTTTTATTCGCGAACACGAGTGAAGTGACTGGTTGGCGGCGTTTTATTTTCACGACATGACATATACATATCTTATATATCACTTACAGATACATAGACGATGTGTTGTCCATCAATAATCCAAAATTCGCGGATTACCTGAGCAGTATCTATCCCTCGGAGCTTGAAGTCAAAGAAACTACAAAGACAAATAATTCAGCATCCTATTTGGACATAATGTTGTCCTACGACACTGATGGCCACATTACAAACTTTCCTTTTCTGAGTAGCAACATCCGCTCACCGCCTGCTTATGGCGTGTTCATATCTCAGTTGATACGCTATGCCAGAGCAAGTACCAAATATACGGATTTTGTTCTGAGAGCTAGGCGTCTTTCAGATAAGCTCAGTCAGGGATATGTTTGTGACCGACTAACATCGTCACTAAGGAAGTTCTACGGTCGATATGGGGAACTCGTCATACACTATGATATCCCACTCTCCAGAATGGTGGATGATATTCTGTCATAGACCATTTGAACCATCCAATCAAATATTGTACTCTATGTCTTCCGAAATGGAAGTTACCGGATGTGACAGTTCTACCGAATTGAAGCGGCGGGTGTTGCATGCGAGCAGGAGATGCTTTCTCTTCCTGGGCACCTGGTCTCCCTCTCATATCGGGAGTCCGCTTCTTTTCATGTGGTGGAGGTTTTGTTTGTTTGCTTTGGTTTCTGTTTTATCCTGCTTTTGTATGCCTTCGGTTTCTGATTTCTAATCTGAATTATCGATTTTGTGCTGTATACAGAGATATGGTCATTATCCATATTTGTCATTTCACACTCTGTGGCAATATTACATTGCTCAGATTGAGGATCACTGACGAGGGTTAAGTACCCGAAACGTGCATTCTGGTCCAAGCTGAAAGTTTTATCTGTTCTTAAATGATGCTATTGAATTTGAAGATGTTAAGTACCCGAAGCGTGCATGTGTGGTTCATGCTGTCAATTCATGTGCTCTTAAATGATGCTATTCAATTTGAAGATGTTTGACATTCAATATTTACAATTTCAACGAATAGGTTGGTATCGCTGCTAGAGGATTGTAAGTACCCGAGGATATCGCTTGCCTACTTTTAGTGTTTACGCACTGCATTAAAATGTATTCCAAATTTTCTGTCATCAAGTTAGACCTAATTTCTAAAACTAAGGGGTAAATCCCTCAGTGCATAGCTCTGTCCTTAGCTGGAGTTTCAGTATAATGTTTTGGGTCATGTTTAGATTTAAGGTCCTTGCTCTACCCTCCAACATTTTTTGGCCTTAATTTTCCTTTGTATGCGCTTCTGACTAATACACAATGCGACTACATACATTTGTACTACATACACAAAATTTGGAGCCGCTCATTTTGGCAAGCAGAAATTAACAGTCTACTAGTATATTGTAGATGACGCCAGGAAAATTCACTATGGCTTTATTCAACCTATTTGACATTAAGTACGACTGACGAGTATTTAAAAATATCCGAAAAGCGTGTCTAGTGCAATATAATTGGTACTATAGAACATATATTTCAAGATTGACAACGTAGAGGGTAGGTCTAAATAAAGAACTCTAAAGAACCCTAAAGAACTCTAAAGAACTCTAGTCTAGGTTTTATATGAATGTGGGTTGGTAAATTGAGAAAAGATTTTGATGTTTGTTCAGATAGATGAAGGCCATACAAACATAAATATATATAGTTTATAGGGGTTGACTAGTGGGAAAGTATCTTTATTGTAGATTGAAAGTTGCTGAATTTTCGAATCGGCGCGCGCGTAAGACGCCATGTTGGAAATGTGTATGTATTTAGACTCAATCAATTTAAACTGTGCTTAAGAATGTAATTTAATGTTTATACAGTCAAACCTGTCTTATGTGACTTTGCAAGGGCCGACAGAAAATAGGTCACATAAGACAGGTGGTCACTGAATACAGGTTCAAGCTGATCTGACTTTGACAAACAAAATTTGCGTAAAGTAAGATTAATACTATTAAATGAATTACTGCATATATCAATTCGTGTATTTATTGATTAATCGTATTACACATATAAAATCGCATTACATTTAATTTATATCAGAAGATTGAACTATGAAAAACACTGATGAAGAGATTTTATGTAAAATATTATGTAGTTGGGGTCCTTTGCAACACTAAAAGTCGTAATATACAGGTTCGGAATTCGGTACGGGACAGAAAAATCTCGGTCGTTGTCGCGTTAGACAGGTTGTCGCTATATACAGGTTAATTTGATAGGAAAAGTGCTAGGGAGGAATAAAAAAGGTCACATAAAGCAGGAAGTCGCTAAAAAGAGGGTCACTTTAAGACAGGTTTGACTGTATATATAAAGTACTTCCATAAATTGAACATATAATTTTTAAAGTCTTAGAAATTTATAAAATATATAATATTTATTAACTATGAAGAACTTTGTTCAGACTGCATCAGCATCTTTTTTGTACCTTGAAAATGTAATTAATAACTTGACATTTATTCATGTCAAATAAAAACAAAAACACTCAAATACAGAAATTTTCGGCCCCTTGGCCTTTATCAAGTGTAAAAAAAGACGATCTGGAAGAAAAATTTCAGTCTACTGCAATTTTGCTGACACTCCTGAAATACTTCCCTCTGGAAGAAAAATTTCAATCTACTGCAATTTCGCTGACACTCCTAAAACGTCTTTCGGGAAGAATAATTTCAATCCACTGAAATTTATTCATGTGTTTGTTCTTTATTCTCTTATATCTAATGCATATACATGTAATGCTCATGATACCCGCAAAAAGTGCCCCCCCCCCCAAAAAAAAATAATAGCCATCATTAAAAGTTGAACATCAAATTTTCCAGATCCTACAGCATGGAAGGGTTCTAATTGAAATTCAGGATCATATATATTGTTACGGATTCCGACTATTCCGTCGGAATCCTTTCTGTTATTATATTGTCTTTTCTTTATTCTTATTATTAAGGATTCCGACTATTCCGTCGGAATCCTTTCTGTAATTGTATTGTCCTTTCTTTATTCTTATTATTATTAAGGATTCCGACTATTCCGTTGGAATCCTTTCTGTTATTGCAATGTCTTTTCTTTATTCTTATTAAGGATTCCGACTATTCCATCGGAATCCTTTCTGTTATTGTATTGTCTTTTCTTTATTAAGGATTTCGACTATTCGGTCTGAATCCTTTCTGTTATTGCAGTGTCTTTTCTTTATTCTTATTATTATTCTTATTATTATTATTTTTATTCTTACCCCCTCATCATTTCCAGACACTTTATTCAAAGATCTTTTAACACAGAGCAAAAGGGATGGTACCATCAGAAAGAGCATACCAAGATCTTCTTTAACTATTTTTTTGTTTTTCGATAAGCTCACCAATGCCCCCGCTAGCGGTCATCAAAGGTCAAATCTTTAAACACTTATAATTCCTAAAGTAACCGTACGATTTGAACGAAATTTGTTTTAAAATGTTCTTTGGGAAAATTGAAATTTTTTTTACGCTACATGCTCGATAAAATATTTACGGTTTTCGCACTATTCCGAGTTGAAAATGGAACTTTAAATTGGCACAGTGCCAATTTCTACAGTTTTTGAGATTTTGAGTTGAAACTTTGAAAGTAGGTTACTTATAGGTAGTCATTTAATGTTGACCTACTTTCAAAGTCAAATTTCGATTCTCAAGGTCACAACAAACTTTTGCCTATAGAACATAAACTATTTGACCTTCAGAGTTCAAACTTCATACATATAATAGTTCAATCAAGCAGTTTCACCTTGACCTTGACCTTAGGTCAAATTCTTATTCTCAAGGTCACAGCAAACTTTTGCCTATAGAACAAAGACTATTAGACCTTCATAGTTTATACTTTATACATATAATGCTTGGGCCCAGCTCTTTCACCTTGACCTTGACCATGACATTGACCCAAGGTCATTTGTTTCATTTCAAGGTCATGACAGACTTTGTTTGATTAGATATTGAGCTTTGCTCAGATTAAAATCAATCGTGATGAGAATAATGACAATACTTATCTTTCATCCAAGACATTGGTTCAAGGTCAAATAATCATTCACAATGTCATAACAATCATTTACTCTTGTAGAATTCTCACTTTTTGTCCTATGAAATTTATTCTTCACACAAGTAGTCCTTCTTATTTGAATTTAACATAGAATAAGAAAGATAACTCTTTCCTTCTTGTTCTCTGTTTCTTTTTTTTTTCTTAGTAGCATTACATATCTGTACTTTCATTGTGTTGTCATTTTTTATTAATAGAAATTATCTCATCATTATTCTTATTATTCTTACCCCTCATCATTTCCAGACACTTTATTCAAAGGTCTTTTGACACAGAGCAAAAAGGATGGTACTATTAGAAAGAGCACACAAAGGACTTCTTTAACAAATTTTTGTTTGTCGATAAGTCCACAAATGCCCCCCGCTAGAGGTCACCAAAGGTCAAATCTATAAACTCTTATAACTTATAAACTAACCGTACAATTTGAACGAAATTTGTTTTATATTGTTCTTTGAGAAATTTGCAAACTTTTATACGCTTACATGCTCGATGAAATATTTACGGTTTTCACGCTATTTCGAGTTGAAAATGGAAGTTTAAATTGGCACAGTGCCAATTTCTACAGTTTTTGAGATTTTGAGTTGAAACTTAGATGGTAGGTTACTTATAGGTAGTCATTGATGATGACCTAGTTTCAAGGTCAAATTATGATTCTCAAACTCACAACAAACTTTTGCCTTTAGAACAAAGACTATTTGACCTTGACTGTTCAAACTTCATAAATACAATCACTGAGCCAAGCCCTTTCACCTTGACCTTGATCAAAGGTGAAATTCTCAATTTCAAGGTCACAACAAGATTTTGCCTATAGAATAAAGACCATTCGACCTTGAGAGTTCAAACTTTGTGCAAATATTCCTTACATCAAGTCCTTTCACCTTGACCTTGACCCAAGGTCATTTGTTCGATTTCAAGGTCACAATAGACTTTTGTTGATAAAATATTGAACTTTGATTAGATGAAGAGGAATCTTGATGAAAGTAAACTCAAATGCATATCTTTAATCCATGACCTTGGTTCAAGGTCAAATAAACTTTTTCAAGGTCATAACAAACATTTACTCTTGTAGAATTCACAGGATTTTGTCCTGAACTATTTATTCTTCACACAAGTAGTACTTCTTATTTGAACTCTACATAGTAAGATAAATACTTCTTTTATTCTTGTTCTCTGTTTCCCTTTTTGCCTTAGTAGCATTACTTGTCTGTACTTTCATGCTGTTGTCATTTTCTATTTATAGAAATTTTCTCATTGCTAACTCATTGTGCAATTCCTTTTGGGATAGCAATTTTAAAGGATTCAAAATGGATAGAATAGATCAAGGAGTTTAAAGCTTTCCTAAACGTGAAAAATATTTATCATCTTTTTCTTCTATTTTGTTGATGAATAAATAAGAGTCCCAAGTTAGACATAAGCTCTTTTGACCCATTTGCTGAAGTGAATAAGGTTCTAAAGCAACTATTCTTTTTTCCATCTTCTTTATTCGGATTTTAACACTTCAGTTCCGAGGAAGGTCTAATAAAGGAGGAATCCGTCTGTTGCTTGCAACAGTAGCCTTCTAGTTATTATTCTTCTTATTATTATTATTTTTATTCTTATCATTCTTACCCCTCATCATTTGCAGACACTTAATTCAAAGGTCTTTTAACACAGAGCAAAAGGGTTAGTTCCATCAGAAAGAGCATTACAAGATCTTCTTTAACTACTTTTTGTTTGTAGATAAGTTCACCAATGCCCTCGCTGGAGGTCATCAAAGGTCAAATCTTTAAACACTTATTACTTATTCCTAAACTAACCGTACGATTTGAACGAAATTTCTTTTAAAATGTTCTTTGGGAAAATTGTAAACTTTTATACCCTTACATGCTCGATAAAATATTTACGGTTTTCGCGCTATTTCAAGTGGAATATGGAACTTTAAATTGGCAAGGTGCTAATTTTTTTCAGTTTTTGAGATTTTTAGTTGAAACTTTGATTAGTAGGTTACTTATAGGTAGTCATTTAATATTGACCTACTTTAAAGGTCAAATTTTCATTCTCAAAGTCACAACAAACTTTAGCCTATAGAACAAAAAGTATTTGACCTTCAGAATTCAAACTTCATACATATTATCGTTAAACAAAGCTCTTTCACCTTGACCTTGACCCAAGGTCAAATTCTTATTCTCAAGGTCACAACAAACTTTTGTCTATAGAACAAAGACTGTTTGACCTTCAGAGTTCAAACTTCATACATATCATTGTTCAGTCAAGCTCTTTCACCTTGACCTTAACCCAAGGTCAAATTTTCATTCTCAAGGTCACAACAAACTTAAGTCTATATAACAAAGATTATTTGACCTTGTGAGTTCAAACATGACACAAATAGTCCTTGCAACAAACCCTTTCACCATGACCGTGACTCAAGGTCATTTGTTCGATTTCAAGGTCACAACCGACTTTGGTTGATTAGATATTGAGCTTTGCTCAGATTAAGATCAATCGTGATGAGAATGATCACAATACTTATCTTTCATTTATGACATTGGTTCAAGGTCAAACAATCATTTTCAAGGTCATAACAATCATTTACTCTTGTAAAATTCATACACTTTGTCCTATACTATTTATTCTTCACACAAGTAGTCCTTCTTGTTTGAACTCAACATGGTATAAGAAAGATAACTCTTTTATTTTTGTTCTGTTTCCTTTTTTTCTTAGTAGCATTACATATCTGTACTTTCATGTTGTTGTCATTTTCTATTAATAGAAATGATCTCATTGCAAAATCATTGTGCAATCCTGGTTTGAGATAGTAATTGTAAAGGATTTTGATATTGATAGAACATGGAGTTTAAAGCTTTCGTAAAACTGAAAGGTATTTATTATCCTTTTCTTCTATTTTGTTGATAAATGAATAAGAGTCCCAAGTTAGACATAAGCTCTTTTGACTCATTTGCTGAAGTGAATAAGGTACTAAAGCAAGTATTCTTTTTTCCATCTTCTTTTTTTCGGATTTTAACACTTCAGTTCCGAGAAAGGTCTAATAAAGGAGGAATCCGTCTGTTGCTTGCAACAATAGCCATCTAGTTATTCTTATTAAGGAATCCTTTCTGTTATTGTATTGTCTTTTCTTTATTAAGGATTCCGACTGTTCCGTCGGAATCCTTTCTGTTATTGTATTGTCTTTTCTTAATTCTTATTCTTATTCTTATTACAAGCTAATAGGTTCCATAATAATAATATGGTGATTTAAAAAAATCAAGCCAAAAAGTATCTGAAACCTGGAAACAATGACATCCCCTAAATTGCCTATATTCCATTTTAGTGGTTTATACTTTCCATCGTATGATCCATGGTGATCATGGTTTAAACTTTTCTATCTCAAATCAACATATTATTAATTATGGAACCGATTAACTTGCGGTACATGTAATATTAGTACATATATACTACATAGGTAATACATGTATGTTATTTCAGTATTTTCAAGTAATACACCGGCATCATCCAAATGGAATATGAGGTCAGAGCCAAGCAAAATCTAATCTGTGACCTTTCCCAATAAACAATTGTGGGAACATGATGAAATACTCATAAGCAGCCTATATATATATACATTCACCTGAAGATATGTGTAACAACCATCCCCTCCCCCTTTGGCACAAAATTTCTCATCGACTCAATGAAAAATCTCAAAAGATATTTCTAGTATACATTTTTCTATCATTATTCAAAATTTCAGATCATTTGGACAACATACTGATTTTTTATGAATTTAAAAGTTTTTATTGCACAAGAAATATACTTTCACAAAAAATATTACTTGATAATTGACCTTAAGTACTTTTGCCCCAGAGGATCTATCCTAATGAACATTAATAAAAAATATAAACAAATTCTGATGTAGGGTTTAGAAGATATGAGGTTAGATAGACAGACAGACAGACAGACAGACAGACAGTATGGGGACTTTATTCTCCTCCATCATGTCCATATGTGAAAGGTTTTCTATCTGGTCATCATACAGTCAATGAACATGGTAAATTGAAGAAATTTTTATAGGGATGGTGTTTGGTCAGTATCTTATCAGCTGTGGCATACAGAAGAGGAGGTGGACAGAGATAGAAACATCCAGATACTGTGATATTTATGTCTAAATATTGGCGTGTCATAACACTTAGTGATAAATCAGATTTCGTTTTTCAAAACTGTCACATTTAATCAATGTGCAATGAAGTGAAATGAATTTCAAACCGATTCTGAGTGAATATGTTCAGATAATGGAATACCTGTTAAGAATGTTTTGTTTTCCACCTACCCAAGAATAGTGAAGGAAATCAGACAACATGAACAACATGTATAATTTGTTATGGCCTGGCCTTGAACTTCACTTACCTTCATTTAGCAGCACAGTCACATTAAATTTGACGAAATTATCTATCATATCAAATAGGTAACAAATGCTGATTTTGAGAATTTTCATCAATCAGACAAATAATGTCCTTCGTTAATTCACTTGACATGAAAGAAAAATTCGACAACAGGTTGCATCTGTTGAGTCACATTTGGAAATTGTGAGTGGAAGTGCATCAAATGTTATTCAGTTTCCAAGTATACTGAAAATAGAAAAAAAATATGTATATGATAAAAGAAGGGATGAATTAAACAAATTGTTTTTCATAAAAAACAGATGTCTCCCCCTCCATCTAAGTTACTTTGACCTTAGGCCAAAATGCAAAATGATGTCCTTTGAGTCATGGGCAACATCATACTAAAACATGAAAGTGAATCATTACATTGTTTGAGGTAAAGCCCAAACATGATTGGCATATACAATTTCATTATAAGCATATTTAAAGAAATTGACTTTGGTCACATGACCTTGGATATAGGTGATCTGAAACCTACATTCACTGACGAGGGTTAAGTACCCGAAACATGCATGTCTGGTCCATGCTGCAAACTTATCTGCTTTTAAATGATGCTATTGAATTTGAAGACGTTTAACATTGTATGGATCATAAGCAATAAAAAAATGAATTAGTGATTGGATACACGGTTCAAAATATAAAGCCTAAACATTATTAGCACAGACAATTTCAGCCTGGACATGCTTAGCATATACAATTTCATTACCAAAGTAGGAAGCTACCTTAACCATGTGATCTTGGGACAATGTGATAAGAAACATTTAGTCCTTAGAAACAACATACTAAAATATGAAAACAATTGTAAGAAGGGTTCAGGAGATATAGCCCAGACAATATTAGTACGTACAATTTCATTAAAAAGAACTAAATGATCTTGACCTTGGGCACATGACCTTGGGTCAAGATGATAAGAAACCCTCCAATCCTGAGCAACAGCATACTATAGTATAAGAGTGATCCAGTATACGATTCCACAGATATAGCCCAGACTCAATTGCATTTACAATTTCATTAAAAAATTTAATACGTGACCTTAGCCATATGACCTTGGATCAAGGAGGAGTGAAACCTTTGGGTCATCAGCACCATCATACTAAAATATGACGTCATCAGATCACGGTTCAAAAGATTAAGCCTGGACATAATACATGTAACAAATACAATTTCATTTAAAATATACTAATTGACCTTGACTTTGGTCACATGACCTTGAGTCAACGTGATGTGAAACCTTTACGTGATAAGCAACAACATACTAAAATATGACGGTGATCTGATAAATAGTTAAAAGAGATACAGCCCCAATGGGATAGCATGTACAATTTCATTAAAATGTACTAAGTAACTTTGAACTTGATCAAATGACCATGGGTCCAGGTGAAACCATTTGGTCATGACTAAATACATTCTTAAACTTGAAAGCAATCCAGTATGCGGTCCAAGGGATAAAGCCTAAACAAGATTGTATCTACAATTTCATTAAAAATGTAGTAAGTGACCTTGGCCTTGGGTCAAGGTGATGTGAAGCCTTCGGGTCATAAGCAAAAACATACTAAAATATGAAAGTGATCCGGCAAACGGTTCAAGAGATATAGCTCGTTCAGGAATGTATGCATAATTTCATTTAAAATGCACTAAGTGACCTTGACCTTGGTCACATGACCCTGGGTCATGGTGATGTGAAACCTGCGGGTATTGAGCAACAACATACTAAAATATGAAAGTGATCCGGCAAACAGTTCAAGGGATATAGCTCGTTCAGGAATGTATGCATAATTTCATTTAAAATGCACTAAGTGACCTTGACCTTGGTCACATGACCCTGGGTCATGGTGATGTGAAACCTGCGGGTATTGAGCAACAACATACTAAAATATGAAAGTGATCCGGCAAACAGTTCAAGAGATATAGCCCAGACAGGAATGTATGCATAATTTCATTAAAAATGCACTAAGTGATCTTGACCTTGGTCACATGACCTTGGGTCAAGGTGATGTGAAACCTTCGGGTCATAAGCAACAACATCCTAAAATATGAAAGTGATCCGGCAAACGGTTCAAGAGATATAGCCCGGACAGGAATGTACGCATAATTTCATTAAAAATGCACTAAGTGACCTTGACCTTGGTCACATGACCTTGGGTCAAGGTGATGTGAAACCTTCGGGTCATAAGCAACAACATCCTAAAATATGAAAGTGATCCGGCAAACGGTTCAAGAGATATAGCCCGGACAGGAATGTACGCATAATTTCATTAAAAATGCACTAAGTGACCTTGACCTTGGTCACATGACCTTGGGTCCAGGTGATGTGAAACCTTCGGGTCATAAGCAACAACATACTAAAATATGAAAGTGATCCGGCAAACGGTTCAAGAGATATAGCCCGGACAGGAATGTATGCATAATTTCATTAAAAATGCACTAAGTGATCTTGACCTTGGTCACATGACCTTGGGTCAAGGTGATGTGAAACCTTCGGGTCATAAGCAACAACATCCTAAAATATGAAAGTGATCCGGCAAACGGTTCAAGAGATATAGCCCGGACAGGAATGTACGCATAATTTCATTAAAAATGCACTAAGTGACCTTGACCTTGGTCACATGACCTTGGGTCCAGGTGATGTGAAACCTTCGGGTCATAAGCAACAACATACTTAAATATGAAAGTGATCGGGCAAACGGTTCAGGAGATATAGCCCGGACACGATGTGTGACAGACGGACAGACGGACAGACAGACGACGAAGGCAAAACCAATATGTCTCCTCCCCATTGGGGGGAGACATAATTCAGAAAGTCAACTCAGAAGGGAATACTTGATGTATAGGTTAATACCAACTCATTGATTTTATTTTTATTAAGTCATATGAAGCACAGGTATATGACACATGCCTTATGAACCAATAAATGTCTCCATCATTTCGAATAAAGCCTATGCTAACACAGTAAATAATGCCTGTCAGAATTGATTTTCACAAACCAAACAAATTTAAGAGCCATATCTCTGTAACACCATATTAGGTGCACATGAAAATAGAAAGGCAGCATCCTCTCTACATTCTGATCACCATGATCAGTGATCACTGCAGTGTATAAATTAATATCAGGCATATTCAAAAATGTTATGATCGCTGAGCGATTTTATATCCTGCAACTCTGCCTTCTAAAAACTCTTCAATCAAACATGAATAATTCGAGTCAAACTTGCTCTGTAACTATCAAAAGGCCAAGCCATGTGTTGCAGAAAAATATCTGGAAAACTTATTTATTTATTTATTTTTATTTATTTATTTTCTATTTTTTTTTTTGGTTTAAGGAGCATAACTCCTCGAAAAAGGTAATGCGTGACCCAAAGTCAAACTTTGTTACTATCCAAGACAAAGGTACGTACAAATTACACCTGAATATCTTATTTGTTGCAGAACAAAAGTCAGGAGAACTGAAATTTGCAAGTCATGAATTTTGCAAGTCATCAAGGGGCATAACTCCTTGGAAAATAGGTCAAGAGTAACCAAAGTTGAACTTGCTCTGTAACTATCCAAGATGTGTATCAAATTTCACTTGAAAATTTCTGTTTGTTGCAGAAAAATCTGGCAAACTGGCAAGAGCTTAACTTCGCCAGTCATCAAGAGGCATAACTTCTTCTAGTTATATATATTTTTTTCATTTATTTTTGTTTTATTTTTTTATCTTATTTTATTCTTTATTTATTTTTTTTATTTATTTATTTTTTTTCCTTTTCAACATTTACAAGTCGTAAAAAAAGTCGAGATGTACACCTTATTCTCGCACATTTGACGTTGCCGTAAAAATTAGGGAAAACTAGTTTTCAGACGTTATGTTTGCGGACGGTAAATGCTGATTTTACGGTCGCAAACCGAGTTTTTCTGGTGACGCGTTAACAGCCGTAACTAAGGATCAAACAACCAATGAAGATCGACGTTACAGCGACGTTGCATTAGAATGACCCGTTCCACCGCGCCGAAACAATACGGAAGATCGCAAATACTTCTAACCAAGACTATACGAATGTTCTCGCGCACTCTTCGATTGTTCTCCATTGTTATGCACCTGTTGCGGAAATATTCATCGTGTATCTTGGGACAATTTTGTTCTTACAGGACAACGTAACTTTCTTTTGAACATGTTCAATAAAATAAATAGACATTTCATACTTAACCAGCGATATAAATTGAGACACAACGCTCGGTCTACGGATGCAACATATGAAACGAGTATGAGACGTTTTGAATTCTGCGAGCGGGATCACTCACTCAGCAATTATTGTCATATGCATCAATAAACTTAATATTACAATGAATTCTTGATATTTTTTACATACAGAAAATAGCGTCGACCGAGGTAGAAAAGTTACGTGTCATGTTTACTCGCGAAAGACCGGCCGTTGATTGTCCGAGACACGTGGAGGCGCTTGGTTTATAACTGTACAATTTTCGTATCAAAATGTTTTTACAGGCGTGAAAAGTAGATCGAGATCTATATCCTATATATTGTACTTCTTTAATATACGTTGCCGTAAAATGACTCATCATGCCGCATTGAAATCAATATATCGCGTACCGTGTACAGGCGGCGATTTTACCCAAAGTAGGAGGCGAGAAATCGCCGGCTCTTAATGAGAACCCTGCTGACGAGATATTTTTGCCGATTTTGATACTGCATAAGCGAAATAGTATAACTCATGTCTATTTCTATTGATGGAGACACGACCTTTGATATCAGCGAAATATGTAATTTTGTTACAATTACGTATTATTTATATATTTTCTAGTAAGCTTTTAAAGACTTATTTATAAGATTATACAAACGAAAATTATCATCTTGATCATAATAATGATAATTATGAGAAACCAAGAAAACAATTACATTCATTCGATCAATATTAATTATGCCACATACAAATGCCACGACAAAATAATTGTAAAAATTATTGTCCAATTTAATATTATTTTTTGGTCTTTAAATTCCTCCTTCAATAAACTAGCTCCTGAAGATTAGTGTTGATAATAGTTTAAGAATTATTCAAATTCGTGAAAAAATCAAACATGTCACTCGAACATCCCTATATTCTTGAATTTGTAACAGGTAAACGTGTTCCAATATGGCGTTTCACGCGCGCGCCGATACGAAAATCCAACAACTTTCACTCTACATTAAAGATACTATCCTACAACTCAACCCCTATAAACTATATATATTTATGTTCGTATGGCCTTCATCTATCTGAATATCGAAATATTTTCTCAATTTATCAACCCACACTCATATAAAACCTAGAGTTCTTTAGGGTTCTTTAGAGTTCTTTATTTAGACCCACAACAACGTAGAACAGTGTGGTTCTCAGGCAACGATTTGCAATCATGAATAGTATTGAGCCACCCACAAAGTTGGCAATTGTAACGAAATGATTATGTTCTCTTGATTATATGTATATATTTATCCTGTAATGCTGTTTTATTCATTATACATTGCTGAGTTATGGAAGGTTGGAGGGGCAGCTATTTAGAAGCTGCACATTGAACATGTAGTAGGGGCAGCTCGCTCGGAGCTGCCTTGCTATGATATATACATGTTGGAAGCGAGCACCTTGCCAGTGTGTCGCATCAGTCACAGTTGGTGGCAGTCAGCAACGGTATGTGTCAGTATGTAGTCGCATTGTGTAGATTGAATAGATAGTGTGTATATATGGATTTTATATTTAGGGGATAAGTGTCTTAATTTCTGTTTTGTTACGGGTATGCAGCATACAGCAAGTGTATTTATCGTACATGTAATGCGCGCTAGCGCATTTCATACGATAAATGCATTTGCTATGTGTTGCATACCCGTAACAAAACACAAATTATGACGTTTATTCTATATATATGCACCACAGTTGTCGATTTCATTCTTGTTTTCTGAAATCTCGTTTTCCAGGTAAAAGGGTAACGTTAACATTTAGGTCACTGCGGGTTCATTTTCCTGGTTAGAACAGCCGTCACTGTTCGTTTTCTGTAGAGCTTTTGCCTTGTGACATCACTTGCGTTTCATGCAGGAATACAACATGTGCCACTTCAATAGTTTAATCTCGGGAAATTACATTAGTTGTGCATATATAACATGATGGATTATTGTTAGACTTACACTTAATACATTAGTGAATGTCAATTGCGATTCTTATTTCAACATGTATTATTTGGATTTGCTGAGTTTAGTTATCTACGTTGTCAGCAGACGACCTGCTCTGTTAAAGACATGACCGCTCGGTATACTTCTAATGATAAAAAAAGATTGCTCTTTGTAATGTAAATGTAGAAATCTAACTTCAAAAAATTAAAGAGGGCGCTACTGAAACTATTTATGGTGGCGCCGCTGAAAGCATCACTGATGAGAATTTAATATTTGTAACACGTGTCTGGTGCATGTAAATTGATTTGGAATTTTCTTCAAGAAGGAAGAGAGTTGGAACCCTTCGACATTATTATACAACAATTAAAATCTACAAGTGTATTAAACAGACTATGCTCGAAAGGTCAACGCTACAACTGGGGACAGCGGTGGGATTAAAAACTTGCGTTACCATTAAATTAATCACGCGAATTCATTATGTTGTGAAAATTCGCAGAATTCTAAATTTGTGCAATTTGGATATTAAACTGCACACGGGTTAAGTATATCATTTTTATTCGCTAAATATTTAAATTTTCTTTTGCAGAATTTTATTTCAGACATTATTTTCTTGAGATTTACAATGAAAATTTGTGTTCAGTGTGCGTATTTTCAGTGGCATATTTTCAGTGTGTGATTTAAGTGAAGAATTCGACTTAATATTTTTAATGATTTTTATGCGCCTTTAGAAAAGGCCATGGTTGTCAGACTATCTTACTCAGAATTTTAGAAGATTGGAAACATGCTTTAGATAGAAATTATACACAGCAGCAATTTTAATGGACTTGTCAAAAGCCTTTGACTGCTTGCCACATAACATCCTTTTAGAAAAGTTGTCTGCCTATGGTCTCTCTCAGAATTCTGTCTCACTTTTTCTAGCTATTTGTCAAATAGGAAACAGCAAATTGAAATAGGTCAGGTTTTCAGTAGCTTGGAAAACATCGATATCAGTAAAGGGGTGCCTCAAGGCAGTGTGCTTGGGCCGATTTTATTCAATGTTTTTATTAATGACATCTTTTACTTTATTGAACATGGTAAACTTTATAACTATGCTGACGATAACACTTTGTCTATGTCATGCCCTGATTTTGATGTTTTAATTAGATGCCTTATTGAAGACAGCAATATTTTAATCAATTGGTTTCATTTTAACTGTATGCAAGCAAATCCAGATTCCAAGTTCCAAGCGATCACTGTCGGTAAGAAAACTCATGAAAAGCAGCCAGTTTTTTTCTATCCAGGGTACCAATATTTCATGTGAAGATAAAGTAAAGCTGCTTGGTGTTGATATAGATTTTCGTTTAAAATTTGATGTGCATATTGCAAATTTATGCAGAAAAGCGGCTCAGCAAATCAATATCATGAAAAGAATAGGCAAACATCTTAACAAACTGAACTTTCAATTTTTCACTCTTTTGTACAATCAAATTTTAACTTTTGTCCATTATCTTGGCTTTTTTGTTCTGAATCAAATACCAGAAAGATAGAAAACATACAAGAAAGAACATTACGTTTTGTTTATGAAGATTATATAAGCTCTTATGAACAACTTTTAGAAAGAGCAAAGGTGTCATCATTACACATAAGAAGAATCCGTACTATGGCATTAGAAACTTTAAGAATTATAAACAACTTAGCACCACCATGTTTATCAGATTTAGTTAAGATCAAAGAGAATAATTATAACTTTCGCTATTCAAATATTTTGCAGATTCCATCAGTTAGAACATCGCAGCATGGTAAGAACTCTTTTAGATATGCTGCGGTAGTACTGTGGAATACAAGAGTTTAGGGACACAGCAAATTTTAATCATTTCAAGTCTTTGGTATCCCAGTGGAATAGGGAAGGCTGCAAATGCAGCGTATGTAGATAAATCTCCATCAGTGCTGTCGCTGCGTAACTAAGTTCTTGTGTTTTCAAGTTTTGCTTTATGTGCTTATGTTGCATTGTGCTTTATGTTTGTGTATGCAGTGTGCATTTGTATTGCTATTAGTTTGCTTTGGTAAGTTTACGATGCCAGTGCTTCAATGTATATGTGCGACATGTTTATCTGCTTTGTTTCCATTGCTGGAGTTTAGTTTATGTAATCTGTGATGTATTGTCTTAAACGGTACCATGTGTTGCTTTTGTTATTCTCCTTTTAAACCTTAATGTGCTCAACATTTACTGTGATAATTAGTCATTCACCATTTTATCCATATTCTCCTAAATGTGATTAAACTTTTGTGATATTATTGCTGTGAAAGTTTCATCTTAATTACCATAACATCCTTCTTTAATTTTCTTATCTAATAGATTGTTAGTCAAGATATTAAACTTTACTCTCACATGGAAATGAAATCTTAACATATGCAGTAATTTCGGGCCGCCAGGAGGCGGTCCGTCTACTGAAATGGTTTTATGTTTTTGCAATGACAAATATGGATAATGACCATATCCCTGTCTACAGTACAAAATCGATAATTCAGAAAATCAGAAACCGAAGGCATACAAAATCAGGATAAAACAGGAACCAAAGCAAACAAAAACAAAAACCTCCACCATATGAAAAGAAGCGAACTCCCGATATGAGAGTGAGACCAGGTGCCCAGGAAGAGTAAGCATCTCCTGCTTGCATGCAATACCCGTCGCTTCAATTCGGTAGAACTGTCACATCCGGTTACTTCCATTTTGGAAGATATAGAGTACAGTCTTTGGTTGGATGGTTCAAATGGTCTATTACAGAATATCATCCACCATTCTGGATAGTGGGACATCATAGTGTATGACGAGTTCCTCATATCGACCGTAGAACTTCCTCAGTGACGATGTTAGTCGGTCACAAACATATCCCTGACTGAGAAGCTTACCTGAAAGACGCCTAGCTCTCAGAACAAAATCCGTATATTTGGCACTTGCTCTGGCATAGCGTAACAACTGAGATATAAACACGCCATAAGCAGGCGATGAAGGGATGTTGCTACTCAGAAAAGGAAAGTTCGTAATGCTGAAATTGAAGTCGTCACGTTTGTCATAGAGTGAGGTGTTCATGTGACCATCAGTGTCGTAGGACAACATTATGTCCAAATAGGATGCTGAATTATTTGTCTCTGTAGTTTCTTTGACTTCAAGCTCCGAAGGATAGATACTGCTCAGGTAATCCGCGAATTTTGGATTATTGATGGACAACACATCGTCTATGTATCTGTAAGTGAAGGTGAAGTCAGAAGCTTAGTATCTTTTCCCTTCAGAGACCAAAGATTGAATGAACTCAGCTTCGTACGAGTAAAGGAAAATGTCGGCAAGGAGTGGGACACAATTGGTCCCCATTGGAATTCCGACAATTTGCTGGAAGACCTTTCCTCCAAACACCACAAAAATGTTGTCGATCAGAAAGTTTAACATCTGAATAATGTCTGTTTCAGTGTACTTATTTTCAGAATCTGACTTTTCTTTTACAAAGTAGGTTTTGTCATAGTTAACAACAATAAATTTGTATTTGCGATTACCGTTCTTACTTGTAAACGCATTACTTTTAATTTTTGCGAGTCTTTCTTTCAATTTAGAATGTGGAATTGTAGTGTAAAGTGTCGAAAAATCGAAGGCTTTGATCGAATGGACTCTACTAAAATGAGTGGATTTCAGATGTTCTAAAAGTTCCTTCGAATTCTTAAAAATCCACATCTGGTTGATACCACTGCGAGAATATACTGTCGAACAATATTTTTGTAGCCCAGATTTGATTTCAGATAAAACTTTGGTGAGTAAGATCGATACAGATTTGGTAGAACATTTTGAGGAACCAGCGATGAAACGTTGCTTGTACGGATTCTTATGCATTTTAGGTATGCAGTATAAGTATGGTAAATCTAAATCTAAATTGGTAGTGTCGAAGCCAAAGGAAGCAAGAGCTGATTTGTGGTTATCTATTATTTCAGAGACAGAAAGGTTTGTTGGGGTGTAAGTGGGATTTCCAGGTGTCGATTTTAAACCTAACTCTTTAACTAGACTGTCGAAATAGTACTTTTTGCAAGTAAATGTGTAATTATTTGAGGCTTTGTCTGCTGGTGTGATGACATAATGTTCTTGGAGGTAGGTAAGTTCTGTGATAACATCAGGGTCTTTAAATATAGACACAAATCTGGTGTTCACAGATGATTTTAATCGGTTAATTCTAGATAAAAGTAATCCTCTGATTGATTTTATCCATTCGGGAAGGGTGTCGAGCTGTACATCCTCTTTCTTTGCCCAACGTCTTGCATATTCCTCACAAGAGTCCATGATAATTTTGACATTTTGGTTCCATGTAAAGGACATACTTTCTCTGTATTTGGGACCCTTTTTTAAGAATTCTCTCAACTTGTCGTTCTTGACTATACTAAGGTCACCAGTAATAACGTGTCCACAAGGAGAGTAGTTGAAATCCGATGAAGAACATTCGCAGGGAAGTGGATGAAGTGAGGGATTACTTAAATCAATACACTGCAGGAATCGTTTGTAATTGTAAATTTTAGATGCAACTGTTGGTGTGTAGCTATAGGAAATACAAGGAGTTTCTTTTCTTTTGAAATATGGTGGGATTTTTTCTGTGACAGTTTTGTGATTCAAAATTTGACCAAGATTCAAGTTATCAATACCTTTGTTTGCAAATTTTACTTTAATGAAAGGGCGGTTTGTTTTCTCCTCTGATTTATCTGATCTAACTGCTTGAAATAAACGAAAAGTAGAAATGTATTCAATTGTATTCAATGTATTCAATTTGAAGACGTTTACATTTATACCACTTGGTGAGTGTCACTGCTGGTGGACCAGGAGTCCCCGAGGGCACATGTAGCCAAGTTCGATCAATTTCGGTTGATCGTTTCTTCAACGCATTCTAAAATTTCTGTTATCAAAATTTCTTGAAATTTCTAAAACGTGGGTCCTGTAGCATCATATCCCACCCATCCTGCTACGTATTTCGGTACGCTTTTTCGACATAGTAACTTTCATACTTTTTTGGGCACATTACATTGTTTAGATTTGAGGATCACTGACGAGGGTTAAGTACCCGAAACGTGCATGTCTGGTCCATGTTGCCAATTTATCTGTTCTTAAATGATGCTATTCAATTTGAAGACGTTTACATGTCCAAGATGACTCCTTTTAGTCTGTATTCTGGGGAACGTGTATCGGTATATGCGAGGTCCTTCGTATAATCGTAGATTTCGTGTAACTTCCGTAAAGGAACAGAGTATAATTTGGTACGAATATAATGCAGGCCTAGAGGCTCATTCAAAAATGGAACCAAGTCATCGAAGGAGAAACTATGTATCTCAGGCCTATTATATTTTCGAATGCCATGACTTCGAGGCCTTCTTTGTGATCTGTTGAATAAGCTAGTCACATTTACCGATTGACAACCGGGACTTGTTAAGTTTCCTATAGTGCTGATGTTATCGTTACACCCATAGGGCGCTGCAGTGTTAAGATTTTTTATCCAGAACTCTTCTCTGTTGCGACGGAGAGGTGTGCTCAAATTGGGATTATTTGTGGGGTGATATATTTTCTCCAGGATTCTGACTCTCATAGATAAAACAGAATGATCCACCTGGTCAAAATGTCGATAAAGGAGTTGACTTCCTTTATTATTTAATTTTGACCGGTGTCCTGACATTCTTTTTCGGAGCTGGCCTTTGGTTTCGCCCACATAAATCAATCCACAAAGTGAGCACTCTATTCCGTACACAACATTAGATGTCATGCAGTTTAGGTTTTCAAAACTATGCGTGTTAAATGTTTGTTTTGTGAGATTACTTGAGAATGAAGTGTCTGTTATTAGGATGTTACAAGTTTTGCAGTTCTTCATGCCACACTTAGAAATTGAGCAATGTAATTCTGCGGGATAGTCATTGATATTTGTATATGATTAATATTTAAGTTTCTTTGAGAAACATGCTACAGAGAAATAAAAAGTTTGATTCTTTATTTTGAAATAAAAATGATTACTAAGTAAAGTTTGATCTAATGTGTATATGCAGCCGATGCTCTATTTTTAGCATACAGTCTGTAAACAGGCACGCGTGCTTAGATTGACAAAGACTCGGCAGCTAATGCGTATCTATAAATAACTGTTAGGGCACCCCGATGCATTTCAAGCTCATGTAACTTTCAATGGAAGGACTAGTAAATGGCAAGGAAAAATGAAAAAAAAATCCTCGGTGTTTTCTGATATAAGAAATTCATTTTCTTATATGAGGAATTCATTTTCTGATGTTAGAAATTCATTTTACCGGGTATCAATATTAGAAATTCCCCATTTTCTAACACCTACTTTTTTCGAGTATTAGAAAAATAGGGTTTTTTTTTTTAACTCTTCTTAAATTCATTTTCTTATATAAGAAAATGATTTTCAACTATTAGAAAATTTAACTTCTTGGTATACTTTCTAATATGGGAATATTTTCTTTTTCAATTTACATTTTTTCTTTTCTTCTTCCTTTTTTTTGAAAATTCAATTTTTTTAAAAAAATGATTTTGTAATACATGTATTTGAAATTCATTTTCTGTTATAAGAAATAAAACAACAACTTTTTAATACAGAAATTCAACATTACCTCTCATAATCATGATAATGACTGCTTCCATTCAACATGGCTGAAGCAAACCTATTCTTAGAAATTCATTTTATAATCCTAGAAATTCAGTTTATTTTCTAATATTTATATAAGAAATCTATCTTTGATTTTTTGAAATTTATTTTTAAATATTAGATCTTCATTGTCAATTATAAGAAATTAATTTCATATTATGTGAAATTTATTTTTCTAATATTAGAAAATGAATATTCCATATCAGGAAATGAATTTATTATATTAGAAAATAATTTCTAATGTATGAATTAATATAATAAATTAATTTATAGTATAAGAAAATACCAATTTTTGTCATTATAGACCTTTCGTACCAGTACACATGGTTTATTTTACTCAACGAGGTATTTCATATACAAGATTTGACAATTAACTTCTATTATGACCTACAAAAATGATGTAAAATTAACTTATGGATTTTCAACAAGTTTGAAATAAATGTCTACAAGACACCAGATCTTAGACTGTAGTACGAAAACAAAAATACTTCTGCAAACATATCATGCGCGGATCCAAAGGGGGACCGGGGGTCTGGACCCCCCCCCCCCCCCCCTGATATTTTCGGAGATGGGGTCCAGCTTTGGCCCATTTCTAATTGAAATGCATAAAAGGGCTTTGAAATCTAAAATTTCGGCTCGCTTCGCTCGCCATTTACAAATACACAATCATTTTTTTGCAAAATCCCTTAATCATTTCGATTTTTTATACTAAATAATTTCATATAACTGTCTTGGGTCTCATGATCGTGTATTTTCAACAGTCCCTTTCTTCATAGGATGTAAACTTCCTCATCTTTTTCAAGGTTTTGTCATTTTAGGATGTCAGATTATTTGGGAAAATGACTAAGTCTTATCTATTTATTCTCATGAAATATAGACAAAATGTGAATTAATCAAATTTTTCACATATAACAGGAGTAAAATATTCCATGTTATAAATATTCATCTCGATCGAATCAAGACAAATTGATATCTAAAAAAAATTCACGCTCGTTTCGCTCGTCAATTCTTCATCAAAATAAACCTGAAAGGAAACCTAACAATACCCCCCCCCCTTCAAAAAATCAATCCTTCGTGCACACGTTGCCCCCTCACCATTGGACCCCCTCTGACCAGAAATGCTGGATCCGCGCATGCATATCCCCAAGTATTGAATTTTTATGCCCGAAATCTAGACGCTTGCGTCAATTTGTTTTCTTGTTACATATTGATCCCATCTTCCAGTTTTATATACCTTGTTACCTGCTTGTTATCTTGTTATTTGTTATCTTGTAAATATGTCTTATGTCGGTCTAAAAGCTCAGTAGAGCTTATGTTATGTACCTGTTTTGAGACATGCCGACTCTAAATAAAGCTTATTTTATCTTATCTTCGACGTAGAAGGTGTAAAAAGAAGTGAATATTGTGATGTGTCGAAATTTTCAACAGCAATTTTATGGTAAAAATTCATGTGGCAGTTGTTCACTTGATGTGACCTCTTGATAATGACGGGGTTCCAGTGTCTTTTTTATCAGTTTTCAAAAAGAAATGATCGAAATGCAAAACCGAGGATTTTTCAAAAATATAACTTTTTTTGCAAATTCCTCGTGGTTTCCAGATGGGAACATTTTCAATAAATAACATGTCACTTTGTATGCGGATATGTTTTACCCATCTGGTATGACTGATAAACTTATAAATTAATCATTCATCTAATATCTATTTTCTATTTCTATTTGAAGCGAAGTATAAAATAAATTATGTGATTCTAAACTTTCTTTGAGCAGTATATATACAGTGAAGGTGCATGAGCTCCCCTCTTTAAAATTCTGTTATTCTATCCTGACATACTCTCTTAAATTGTCTTACCTTCTATCGATCTATGAAAAATGTCCCCAGTCTCAGACTCGGAGAAATTTTTCATTGATCTGGAAAACTCAAAAGTCTCTAATAATAGTATTTTCATAAATGGGTATGGTGCCCCTAATGAGACAAAATCTTGGTTCCACACCTAATAAAGTATGATTATTAATTGTGAAGCATTGATTACTTTAAAAGGATATATATTATAATGTACATGTATTTTAATTTCGCCAAAATGAAGGAAATAAGTTGTGCGTTTCAATCGCATCCATCACTGCAATGACGAGAACAAGAGTCACAATGATATCTGTTAATTAATAAACAAGCATTTAAATTCAGTATTTAAACACAAGATTTAGATACCCTTGCTATGCGACGCTAAGACCTGATTTACATCAACAACGTAATTAAAACTTTAAGTCAGGACTACAAAATGGCGTTTGCCTCGTCAAACTTAGGGGCACAAGAGGCAATAATAAAACCGTGTGATCTATGTGAAGATGATGAAAATGTTAATTGGTTCTGTAAGGACTGCAATCAAAATCTGTGTGATAGATGTAAAATGACACATCTTCGCAGTAATGTTTCAAAGTCCCACGTTGTACTTTCAATTTCAGAAGGATTTGTAATGGGAAAAAGGAATCTATCAAACATTTGTCGAGAACATGACGAACTATTTACATTCTTTTGTAGAACTTGCGATAAGAACATTTGTGCGAAATAATTGTCTACGAAACATAAAAAACATGATTTCGTAGATTCGAAAGAGTTTCAATTAGAAATACAAAAGCAAATGAATGACGTCATCGAGGAAAAGCAGAGGATGACAAGAAATTATGATGACTTTGTTCAAAGTGAAGAGAAATCAGACACTCATTTAAAGGAGCAGTGTACAAATACAGATGAGCGACTTGAAGCTATAGAATTGGGAGCTGATGAGGAAGGAGAGAAATCGAAGGAATCCCTGTGTTCAATAATACAACAGCAGGAGGAGGCCAAAGAAAGCAAGAAAATAATTCAGACTCAGACCGGACTCAGACTCTGCGACAACGATATCCACACAGATCAACAAGAACTTCCCATTCAAACGACCTCATCATTGCATGACTTCGTTAAGGACTCAATAACCAAACTTAAGTCATTGAAGCCGATATCTATTGCGATACCAGACGAACAACAAGTACCTTGCGAGGAACAAAGGCATGAAAATCAAATCATGGAAACGATTGGAAACCAACTTGGAGATAAGATAACAGAGATAACTGAAGGTGAAGGTAAAGACAGATCGGAATGCAACGGTTCGTCAAAACTAGAGATTACGAGAACATTGAACCTGAACAGATTTAAAAGTTGTTGTTCTATGTGTCTCAGTCCTGATGGTAGTATATGGATTGGTGGTGATGGATATGTGTACAAGATGAGCTCTAACTGCTCTACAGTCCTCCATCAGATAACTACAAGAAAGGCTTATGGTTGTGGTTACATAGCATGTCTACAGTCAGGTGATGCTGTTGTGTCTTATGGTGGAGTGCCCTACGTAGACATACTCGCCTCTGACGGGAGAAGGGTAGATTTCACAGACCTATCACCGAAGTCAATTTACGATATAGCCGTCAATAACCAAGACGAGATTGCCATTAATGTTGCCGGTAAATCCATAGCCATATTTACAAATAATGTTCAGCAACTCAAAGAATTTAACTTGCCTATGGCATAGAGGTATTTTGCACAGACAGAGATGGACATTTTATTGTTGCACACCCGGGATCACCATATCTGACAATACTGGATGGTAGGAATGGAGCAGTCAAAACATCATGGAAAGTTTCAATATCTGATATCGAGCGACTTACATGTGACAGACATGGAAACCTTTTAGCCTCAAACAAGGAGAAAAATGTTTATTTCTTCAGCAAGAATGGAGAGGTTCAGAAAACTTTCACAGTGGACTGTGATGAAATCATTGGAATCTGTGTAAATGAAGGGGATGATTTGTGGATTCTGGTGTGTACGAATGACGAATACAAAATGCACATTACGAGGTACTTGAAATAAGAATAGATTGCATTGAAAACATCGATATATGATTATACATGTTATTTGTGGTTATCAATTCAGTGTTTAACGACTTCAAATTCATTAGCATCATTTTAGAGCAGATAAATTTACAGCATGGACCAGACATGCACGTTTCGGGTATTTAACTCTCGTCAGTGATCCTCAGTCTAAACAATGTAATATGACCAAAATCTATTAAAATCATGTCCTACATGTAAATATACCGAATGACGAAGCAAAATGGCAGGGATATGATGCTATAGAACCCAGGATAGTGTTAGTTTAAACGTTATGTGCTTCATTTGTTATTGTGATTAAACAAAATTTTAACGAACAGTGCGCAAAAAAAAATGTAAATACCTTTATTTTAGACTAGAGGAAAAGGCTGTTATATTTTTTATGAATCTATCGCTTTCCAAAATGTTAAAATGAGATCAGCTATGGCAAAACATGATATTAATATTTTTATTCCTTTACAGTCTTAGTACACAATGATTTATTTGATATTTACCACTCCCCCTACCCTACAAATTACATTATATCAATAAATCCTGAAATGTGTTATTGATATGTGGTATTGAATATCCCCTCTTCTAGTCTGATGGTATCATCACTTTGCAAATTTGCAAAGGACTTGATTTGTCGGAGATGTTGAAAGACATTGTTGACGGGTTAACAACTTTATAGCTTTAAAAAAGATTAGCATCGTTCGCCTATATAGAATAACTCCAAAACGTGTTCCCGTGCTTTCGATAGCATTTTATGTTTACTGATACTATATTCATATATATTTAATGAAAATACATTGCTTTTAATTCGCATTCTCGACAATAAAGTCAGATACTCAGTAATTGAAAGTACGTATTAAAAGTTTCCGTTCCAACAATGGACTTTGGGGAGATTGTTAATCAGTTCATTAGTTTTGCCCTTCGAGTTTCTATGGTGCTGTGTTATTATTCTCAACTGCTTCTGTACTTTCTTTTCTCCTTGTGAGAATACATTCCGTTGTTTTCCAGTTTTGGATCTGTCCCTGTTCAAAAATTTGTGTGCCTATATATTGATGAGGGTGGACAGGGTTAAAGGGAGGGGGAGGTAGAGGGTTGGGAGGAGGGGGAGGAAGGAGGGAGGGAAGGGGAAAAAGGGAACGGAAGGGAGGAGGTGGCGGTAGGAGGGGGCGGGAGGAGGGAAAGAAGGGGGTGGAAGGAGGATGTAAGGGAAGGATGAAAAGGAGGGGGAGAGAGGAGGGGGCGGGAGGGGTGGGAAGGGGTAGGAGAGAGGTACCCCCCTGTCCTCCCCCATTAATTGTGATTCTTGGATTTTGATTTTGGTTTTTGCGTTTGACTTTCATTCCCTGCTTCCGATCCGAAATGTAGAAATTAGGAATTTAATGTGTGCCAATGTAACAGCAAGTGTTCAATGTGATCTCATTATTACAATATGTCGATTGATATGTAGCTAATATCTTATGATTGTTTCGATGTGTAATGTGTACATCGATTCAAACAAATGTTCGAAACGTAGCAAAATAATACCTTTTCAATGAAAAAAAAAATTCCGAAAAAAATGTACTGGCAAGCCATAAAATGTATACTTATAATTCTTTTAACGAAAGCTATTCCAGGGATATACAGGGATAATGTCATTATCCATATTTGTCATTCATGTGATATATGGAAATATTTTAAATTTACAACTTTTGACAGCGCCACTTACAATGCATTCTACAATGCCTTCCGCATTTCCACTGGAGAGGATTCATTAGAAGAGTTGTTCTTCGTGTTTCTGTGGAGCTTTCTTCATTGTTTCCGTCCGTTCATCTTTCGTTCCTTTCGCGTGAGAAAGTTCTGCTTAGTATCTTTTACAAGATACGTAGGATTTTGGAATATGGTTTCCCCTTTTGTGTTTGACTTTCATTCATTAATGCCCTTTGGTTCTAGAAAATACGAAAAGAGAAATCTAAATAAGCTTTAAGGTATTAGATGTATAATGAACGAAATCATGCCCAAATTTTTTTTAATTATATGTATAAATTATTTCATATTTCTCTTTTGATTTTTCAGAAACATTTTTACCTTGATGGTAGGTATAGGAAAAGGGAATTTTTATTAAGGTCATTATTTTAGAGTTATCTCCCCTTGATAGAAAATACTTTCAAAATTAATTGCGAAAGATCAAAACCGGTGAACTTGAGAATTTTCGGTGTAATTTGAAAAATATTAATTTGTAGAATTTTTTCATCTATCCATATTTGAGCCCCATTACTTTCTTGAAAAATATGGCTGAAATAATAGTTATTCCATAGACTTCAATGTAAACTCTGAGGGCCAATAACTCCTTTAGGAACTAACTTTTTTTCAAAAACACCTTGGTAAAAAATTTAATATAAATTTTTATCTGATAAATATGTCATAAGTTAAGAATTCAAAACCCAATAAATGGGTGAACCAATTTTCCCTCAAGCAACCTTTTATGTCTTTCTTACTAAGATACAATAGCTTGCAATATACAGTACTGGAAAAAGAAATTGCAATGTTTTTATCAGCATTTATTCAACACGAAAAGTTAATTAAATGATAATTAAACAACACGTATAGTTACGTAACATTAATTATTCAATCGTAAGAGTACTGTTTTCTCATGTTATAAATGAATACGTAAGGTTACTGACATTAACTGTACGTACTCATTAAAGAAATTTCACGATACAATGATGAATCCGTCCCCTTAACCATAGCAGCGTGACGAAAAATTTCTGATAGGACCGTTAGCATATGGTTACGTAACGTTAATCGGGAATTCTTACACCAAATGTCGTTTTCAATCTAGAGAGTTCCGCACGTTTACAAAATATCCATTAAGCTATTGATATGTATGTAAAGCTCAATGTATATTGCCATTTTTTTCCGCAAAATAGATAATTGATTTCTCCTTGCATACATGTACCGTATTAAATGTTAAAACTCTGTTTTCTGATAACAAAGGAAGAAAAAGAATCCCAACATATCGTTTCGTCATTTTCGAAATCATGAATTTCTACAATCGAAATGCTGACAACAGTCTAAAAAATTGCATTTACCCTGAAATACTTCTTACATAGGATTTTAAAATATAACATAAGTATCAGGTAGCAGGGGGCGACTTTTTTTTTAGGGGGATGGGGGTATATGTGGGTTTTTTCAATTTGTTATATTCTATGCCTCCTATAAAAAACATAGAAATATCATACTGACTTTTGTAAATATATTTGACAACTCAACCCTCGCCCCTGTCCGTTAGGGGTGAATTAACAGCCGGAGGGTGTCATAAAAACTGTTACAATGCAATATATAGACATGCTGGTAAAGGCTCAACAGGTACAAGTAAACACTTAATAAAAATTATCTCACGGGTTGAGAGTCCAAGGCTAAAAGGAAGGAGACAAGATACATGTATCAGAAATTAAAATGAAAATGATTCCTTATTACATGTTACAAAGCTTCACATGCGATTCCTTTGTTATTCATCGGTCATTTTATTTCATAAAGACCGCGAAAGATTCCAAATATTTGAAGTTCTATGTGCAGAGGTCAATAAAAACAATGTGGGGCGGGGAAAAGATTATTTCTGTAGCTATTCGGTCAGAGAAAAGAAAATATTGCGTTTTACGGCCGCTACAGAAAGCAGCATTTTAGGAGAAATGTTAGGGAAAAAACATAGGAAGTATTTATTTCATGATCCCGAATGGCTTATTTCAAAACAATCTAGATCCTTTAAATGCTGCTTGAAGACAAAAAAAAATTCTACATCCTCTTCAATAAAGTGTAAATGTATATACATTCCAGCAATATCGTATATATGATTTATATACTTGTATGTCCCTGATTTATAAGTAATTTTTCAATCAAGAGCTTACCCATATGTTTGAAAAATTACTTATTTAGCGAAGACTTTCCAAAGAAAAATAAAAAATAAACTATAAGGAAAGACTAAGGTTACTGCAGGGTATATATACTTAAATCACCCTACTATCTAATGAAACTATTTTTATTTAAAGGCCGGGTGGGGACTATAAAAGAAGACAGGTAAAATTCCTGTCATTTCCTCGCTGACCGCTGTAGGGTTAACATCTCTAACCACAATCTGATTGGTCCTATTTTTCCTTTGCAACCCTCTCAATTTTTGATTGACAGCTTCAAATAGGTAAATTTGTGGTATATCTAACTAGCATAATCAAGTATACGTGTCGGTATGTCTTTGATGTCACACACCGCTTGCGTCTCTAGGAATATCAGTGGTCAGTAGACGCCGCGTTTATCACGCCTACCAAGCTAAGATCACTCAGGTGTGCATATTAATTACCACTCGGTAAAAAAAACCCGGCCTTTAATTAACGAGATATCACACGCGTTTCAGTAGCCTCCCTTAGACGAGAATTTTTAAGAAATCTCCACGCTGAAGATTTCCGATTTTCGTAACTTAAAATGTCTTGATGTTCTGGCTTTGTTATAATCGCTTAATCGTCAAGTCGATCCAATAGCTCAGAGGTAGAGCTCTTGCCCACCATGCGGGAAGACCGCGGTTCGAGCCTGAGCACAGGAGTACTAAATAGATTGTTATTAGTTTGTAATTAGAAATGTTTTTTTTTTTTTCATTGCAAAGTAAAGGTAAGCCTAGAGTGACCAACAATAGTCAATTTTTTGCTGGAATTGAACTTACAAATGTATTTGAAAATTTTGTTAAGACTTTTTTACCTACATACATATGTCGTATCTATTCAGAAATAAGTCAGGTGTCAGTAAAGTGTTTGAATGTAGAGAAACCTATAATATAGATACCATGTATATGGTACTTATGGTAATATCATTACACATATTCACATACTGTCGTGTTATCACACATAATCTGTATTCGGCTCTATTCATTTACATATGGACATCTTTGTGAGTGAAGGGACACTGCTGCGATATTTCAAAAAGATGATTATATAAATTCGGATGCTTTTGTCTTTGGTCACGTAGTAAAGAAAGATAACTCGAATTGTGCTTTTAATTTTTTACATGATAATTTACACATTCAGTCAGATTTTGCAAAATATGACGTGGTCATTGAATGATTTCTTTCTATAAGAATTTGCACAATATGTTGAGGGAATCATATGTGAAGTTTCATTTGAAAATCTTGGGCTGAAAAAATAATATAGCCAAAAAATGAGCATTTCCATTACAATCAATGCATGGCTAAAAAGTCTGATCAATTTCAAAATCTCAAAATTTTGGATGGTGACCTCCTAATATTGTCCCTTACATTTGAATTAAATTAGGAAATCAGAATTGTGCTTTTTTTCTGAAAATAAGTGTTGTATAACACGAAACGTGTGATATCACCTTAACATTCGATATCAAAAAAAAAAAAAAAATCGAAAATCGAATGACCTAATATTCACCCATGTAAAAGGTTTTTTTTATCTAAGTGTTTTTTTTATCTGCATTCCCTAAAAATCGTAAGAGAAAGACAGAAAATAGACAGAAGAGAGGAAGAAACAGATCTAGAATGAGGAAGACAGATTAGAAAGAGATAAAGAACGTCGGCGGGTATAAGGGAAGGGAAGCGAAGGGTGCCTCCCCGCATGGCGCAATAAGCTTTCTCCCTCTCTTTTAGATTTCAGTTTATCATAGCGCTAGTTTGAGAGAATTTCAGTCATAAGTGGTGATGAGTTATGGAGATCCAGCTAGCCTATGATTTTTAAAAACAAATTAAAAACCGGAAAATAAGCAAATTCCGCAAGGGGGGGTTCTGACAAAATAGTGCATGAAAATTTCATGGAACATCAGTTGATGTGTGTCCCACTCCCTGATTCGGCTCAAATAGAAAAGTTTACTTAGAACCCCCCCCCCCCCCCCCTCAAATCCGACACTGTCTGAAATTATATAATCCCATTTCAAAAAATGTCTCCCTTCCCCGAAAAAAGACCCCATTTATAATTCACAAATGCAGTTAGCGCAGTGGTAGCGCGCTCGCTTCTCACCTCTAAGGCCCGGGATCGAATCTCAGATTCGACAAAGGGTCTTATGTGGGAGGGTAGGTGGTCCCCCACCCAGACCTCTGCAGGAGGTTTTTCTCCGGGTACTCCGGTTTCCTCCTGCTCCTTGGACCCCCTCACGCCAACATCTGAGCCAACGTGAGACTTTTATATAAGTTGTATGACTTGTTTGTTAAACATTGTAAAATAAATAAAGTTTAAATTTTTAATTTATAATCTAGTCCCTTAACAGGAGTTTATATGAATTCTTTACTGAATTGAAACTATATTCAATTTTACAGCTAGAAAATGAATCTCATAGATAATTTCCTAACATTGATTCAAATTTTCCCAAAAGTAAAAAGGCTCGGAAGTTCCAGAGATGGACGATGAAAGACAGAAATATGTACATACAAGTCTTCGATTTACAAGAGGAGCATTGTTCGATTCGTAATGTTATATAGAAAAAAAAACATTTAGTTATTCATGAAATTACATAAGAAATATTACGGATACAAAGTTGTGTGTACATAACTAGAACAGACGTTATAATGGAAAAAAAAGGAGCCCCCCCCCCCCCCCCCCCCAAAAAAAAAACTCCGTTCATTTGAATTATGCCGGGCTCCATTTCGAAACAGTCATTAGTGTTCCACTTTATTTACATGTACTTATATCTTATATTCAGCCTTGGATTCAGTGCATAATTTATGAATTTTATTATTGAAATGGGATCATTTAAAAATTTAATTTTTGTACCGATTCTTCGATAAATAAAAATATTAACACTTTAATCAAATCAAATAGAGACATGTAAGTAGATCAAAACTACCGCCGCTATAGTCCCCTACTACCTTTGACAATTATCAGTCGTGTCACCGGAATAAACAGCGGCGCACATCACACAAGTGACATCAGTCACGTGCCAACCTCATTTTAGTATGGTTTCACAAATATACATATTTCACAAGCCCCGCCCACTTACCCTTAAAACGGCGTAGCTCTGCCTGAAAAATTGGAGGGGCACAGCATTCCAAAATTCTAAATCTCTTACGGTATACAAGCAATAAAAAAAAGAAAGAAAAAGGGAGGGGGAGGGGGGGGGAAGATAAAGAATTGGGGCAAATTTAGATAAATCTGATGCAGTTCTAAATTTTGGATCTGTTTTAGTACATGTACTGTGGCAGAATATAATTAGACTTATCAGAAAATACCTTCTATACCCTCTATCATTAATAAGTATATGTTACAATATTCTATATAGTTTGAGTTAGATGTCTTCATGTACATTGATGAAGTAATATGGATAAAGGATGGATAAGAATAGCTTATAAATTATCCAGAAAGTTTGTAAAGAGCTGGGGAGCGATAGCGAGCCAAACAAAAATTTTAAAAATTGACCGAAAAATTGTAGATTTAAGGTACAAACTATTGCTTTCTTAAACAATGTTAACATGGTTAATGCATCATAAGACATTGTGATTGAAAAGGGGCGGGGGCACAAACATGGTTGTGCCCCTACACAACTGTTCAAAAGGGGGGGGGCTTTTCCTACGTCCTTCGTCTTAAGAAGCTCAGTAAACGGCTATGGAGGGTCACTACAAGAATGGTGTTTTTTGTTTGTTCTATACATTAATTCCAATAAAGATAACTTTGATTTGGTGTCCCAAGTCCTCTAATATTAGTTCATACTCTCGCTCTTTTAAATCACGTGTCTATAACATCATTTCATGTTTTTATTTCTAACTCAATAATGGGTCTTAATCCATTGTTACGGATGACTACAAGTTGGACACGCCGGGGTCATGATCGCGTCTTACTACAACCCCCCCCCCCCCTCTTTCCTCTGTGGTCACATATATCAATGAGGATTTGGACTTAACTTTAGTTATTACTGCCTTACTAAGTACTTTATTTTCGATACCATCGTTATAGCTCAAAATCTCTCCTTTTCTTTATTTTTTTATACAAAAATAACTCAGAGATCGGTACTTTTAAAGACACGAAAGATGTAACCTGAAGGGGATAGAGATTGAGCTATTATATGTATAGTCTAGAATTCCATTAGATTTTTATTGCAATTTTAGAAATTCGAGCACCTTTCAATAGATTAGGATGATGGTCAACTTGACATCTGCGCCAATTACCGATGAAAGTAAAGGCTACCTTGTACATTTATCATAGAGCAATTTTAAAATAGACTAAACAATACACAAATTTAATTGGTTAATCTCAAATAATCTCGTTTTATCAACTTTATACAGGCTCTTGAATGATTGCGAAAAAGTCAATAAATTTGTTTTGATATATTCATCACATGTTCATATACCCAGTGCTTTAAAAAAAAAACCCGATGCAGTCTTCTGGTGGTACATGTATATATGATACAGCTAGGTAAATCGCACACACGTTAAATTTTCATGACACAAAGATTCTAATTTTGTCGAAAGCCATTTCAACGGGATACATATCTGGAGGGTGTATTTTCATATTCTACACCAAAATTCTCTAAAAAATTGGAAAGGGCTCGACCCCCTTGGTGTCGATGAACAGTTGCGTTGTCGGCTACTAATAAATCGCCCGAATTCAATGCATTTTCTCCCAATTCAGTATATTAAGCATCTAGTGCTTCGTAAAAATCTAAGATATTGAGGAATGTCAGTGGCTCCCTCTATGACATTACAATACATGCAATCCAATTAATAGACTGAGAGTTACATTTGGAGATTTCGATGATCTAAAAACTTAAATTACGCGCTCACCTTTTTCAGCATGACCATAAGTACGTGTGCAGTCACGAGCATTGAAGCCAGCCTCATCAAAGAATTTCAATATAAATACTTCCTTATCATATAAATATTACATGAATACCTCCGTATAAAGCAGATTTGCATCTGTGAATCTTTCAGCACTGATTTGTTACAATTCTTTTTAACGAGATCTTTTTCCGCAATTCTTTTTCCACGAGAGATGTATCGTTGGGAGTTCTCTTTTTAAATTAAACGTATTGTTAGTCATTATCATCAAGTAAATTAGTTCTTCCTTTATTTGAACTTTTTTTTCCACAAAAAAAGTTTTGTTTCTCACCCCATAGTCCCATGTACGTTTAACACATGCAATTTCTATCAATTTGAAGTTCGTCAGCAACCTTTTGCTCTAGAAATATATCCATTTTCCTCATTTGCTCCCAGAGAATTCGATTTTGTGATGATTTTAAATCCTCGTTTAGCGGCGTTCCTTCTTTATACATTCTTCCTTTTTTAACTTTTTAATAACGACATTTTCATTGATTTTAGATTTCGACCTCTGTTTGGATGAGACACTTTTATAAATATATTTGTCTTAAATTTGAATGACCATATGCTCATTTTACGAGAGAACATTAATGGGGATTGAGATTTTATCTATAAAATTGATTTCTCCGTGGTCCTTTATAGAAGTACGAGTTATATCAGTAACACCCGCTGTGCAATGGCTTGAGGTTAAGTGACCTTTAACATGTTTAATTAAGTAGTGATGAAGTAAGCTACATGATCTCTGAATATAGTGTCTAGAGGGATATCGAATGTGTTTTGGACTCAGCAAAAGAACACGCCCGAGAGTGCTTGGAGGGGGGATTTCGGGTGAAATACAGACGTTTGCTTGACGTTAGATTTCATTTCAAAATTTATTCTTCACTTTGTACATGTCTTGTAGGAATGGCATTTACCTCGCCTGATAGAGAAACGGGCACATGATATCACCTTGTCTTTTCTTATGTTCGTTCATGTTTATTTCGTGTACGTCGAATGGTGTTTTGTATGATACATGCGTTTTTTTCCTTGCGATCTTTGAAATGAACATCACGAACAAGCTAGATAATCTAGTGGCAGAAATAGGATAAAAGCATTGTAAAAGTTCTATTAAATGAACTGAATTATTATATGCAAACAATGCAGAGAGAAATTAATTTCCTAGGTGACCATTTTTATAAAATTGCAGTAAAAAGTATAATATCGCATTACAGTCATTACAACCAAGAATCCAACCGCACAAACATGTCGGCTTTCGCGTGTTAAACCCTAAAACAATAAATGATAATTATTTTGACCTGGAAAGCGACCTTGGCCATGTCATAAATTGAAAAGACTACTTCGTAAACTATGTGTACATATACATTTTGTATATATTCATAAAACAAGTCAGGTTTGCCCCCTCCTTAAAGCCATCAATGTATCATCTCTCTCTCTCTCTCTCTCTCTCTCTCTCTCTCTCTCTCTCTCTCTCTCTCTCTCTCTCTCATATGACATCTTTATTTCATTCCCTCGCATGAATATTATATATTTGTATCACTATATCTTCAAAATTGTTTCTAATATTGATAGATAGATTGATTGATTGATGAGTTGCAGCTATATCTTACTACCAGACTGACGGACAGACAACCGGAAGGTGGACAATGTGGTCGTTATATTTACATGTACTATAGCTCTTGCATTGCCGGCGAAAAAAAGCTTTGCCATGGCCAGTTAATTTACTTTATAAAAGAGACGTTTCTGTATAAGAATAAGGCAAATTTTGCATCTGATTGGAAAATTGACGTCCTTTCTTTATTTAGGAAGGTGGGAAGAAAAAACTGAATCATTAAATAAAACAATTTACATGTAAAACTGAAAGCAATAAAGACATAAAAAAAGAAGAAGCTTCTTCTACATGTATCCTATTATAGAAAGGACAGAGAAGATTATGTTATTTAAGAAGAATTTTCAAGTACATAAAATATGAAGTGAAAAAATCAGCATTAACAAATTTGAGGTCTCTTGACTATCTTAGCACCAGGGGCGGGTCCAGAGGGGGAAGGTGGTATTGTATCGCCCAAGAGTCTTTCGATCGAGGCACGAAGTGCCGAGTGGGGGAGAATACGGTCCTCTCGAAAAAAATTGAATTCAATGGTGCAATCTGGAGCATATTTTCTCTGTTTTTCTCGTATATATCATGGCTGTTTTCACCCATTGAAAGGGCAAAAGAGTATACGCAAGTGGAACCCCATACCCCACCTTTTTATAGGGCGAGACTTTGCTTCTCTCGAATTAATTGCTAGTAAGATTGAGTTGAATTACTGTGTTCTTTTGCTTTTTTTCCCCTGTTTGTAAATTTATCCGCGAAACTTGGAATATCAATAAATGTTTTTTTTTTCTTATTTCTTTCTTTATGTGTAGGTTTATATAGGGAATCTTTGAACGAATCGGGGGAAAAAATAAGGAAATGAGCGACAAGAGCATCTGTAAGAGAGCTTTTTTTTCTTCTTTAATTTCGGTGAAACACATGCATGCAGGCAGATTTTGAGATTTTCACCTTATACAAGGGTTCATCCATAAACTAAAGTATCAGGCGAGCAAGGGAAGGACTGCAAGGAATTTATACTATCCCCTCAAACAGATGAGTGCTCGGGGACTACCCACAGAAAATTTCTCAACTGCGGATAATCAAAGGCGCGATCATATTAGACACCACCGGATGTTTATTCGGTTATGGATAATACATGTACAATGTAAAGAAAATAGAGGCACGAAGAAAAATGGTACATTTTGTAACATTTTGAAAACAACGTAAATTATAAAATTCATTATTATTCGCAAGTTTTTATTTATTTATTTATTTATTTATTTATTTATTTATTTATTTATTTATTTATTTATTTATTTATTTATTTTTTTTTTTTTGTTGAAAATTTATTCTCATATATTTTTTTTTCAGTTTTGAGATGATAGGTATCTTTATCCAACCATTATGTATACTTAAAGTTTTATAAGTACAATACCTACAACGACATTTTGCGGTGCGTATGTAGTCTAATAACCAGCCGATCTACAGGTAGGCATAACAAATAACGGACACGTGTACTTCACATGCGCATGTTTCAGGAAGTCTTTTGTATAGTTTGCAACGGTTTGAAGCCAATTGTTGTTCCCCTACAAGACATATTACAGGCACATCGTGTATGTATTGAGTAAAATTTCCAACCTTGCGCACTGAACAAAACAATTCCTTCCCGTTGATATTGCAAGTAATTGAGTATGTATATATACATGTACATTGCTCCGTTCAGATCACGTTAATTCATGCATGACGCCAATATTTCTACATTGTATATTATGAATAATTGAAGATTAAAAAAATGCAAAATATTACTTAAACCCTCAAGGTCGGAAAGAAAGAGGATTCGATTGCTCGTGCAACTTTTTTCCGCTGTAATGCCTTTTTTAAATTTATTTATTTTTTCTTATTTATCTATTTTTTTTTTTTTATTTATTTATTTATTAATTTTTTGACTTGTTGAAAGAAGAATCCGATATTTTTATTGTTTGGCGTTATTTTAATTTTAGGCAATTTTACAAATCATTTAACTGGTATCTAACCATTCAATCGTGAATTTTCACGTTACCTTTGATTCTATCGTGAAAATTCCTAATAGCTATAAATGCTATGCTTAAATTTCCTGTTACACAATCATGATATCGGGAATATTCGCGTTAAGCTCACCATATAATCGATACTGAATTTTCCGTGTTTTGATGAATATGAATGGTTATTGACATTAACTGTACGTAACGCTAAAATTTTCCTCATTTGAATCAGTACTGATTAACGTTAAATTCATGATTAAATGAATAATGACATAAGTGATACGAAACGTTAATTAAAAGATAATTAAACGATACGAATGGTGAAACAGATTGCAACTTCTCTTTCCATGACTGTATATGTGACAATATTCATGTGATAGTAAAATATACTTAAACTGTACTAATAAGCAAGGAACCGATTTCAGAGCACCACATCTAATGCATTCTGTACTGGCACTGTACTCTGAAGATTGGTAATTTATATTAAATTGTTCTTCGTGTTTCAATGAAGCTGTGTTATTTTGTCCGTCTGTTTGTTCTTTTTTTCTCACTAATGTTGTAAGACTTTTGATTGTGATTTTACATGTATTTTAAAATCTGATTTCCGGTTTGATTTTATTCGCTGATTATCTTTATTAGGAATTATTAAATTTCTTGTTTGCTTGAATTTTTTTTTTCGCTGAAAAATTGAAAGGGACGGGATTTATTTTGTAGGTTGATGTTGTTTTGCATGTGAATTAATTTCATTCTGTGGCTAATTTCAATAAAGTATATGAATACAAAAAATCATGATTTTTATTTATCTTGTATAAAAATTGAATGGATGTAATCAATTGCAACTATTCTCATTAGATTAATCTTCTACCAGAAAGAAATGGAACAAGAAATCTTGAGCAAGAGCACCCTGCATTGATCATAATGAAACTCATCTGCATGAATATAAGAAAACCTGAAAAAAAAAGAGAATTCGAAAGAAAATGATTTCAACAAACAACAGACAGAACATGAGAAACATAACAGGTTTAACATAAACTTGACCAGGAAACAATCAAAGGAGACTCGACGAAAATAAATTACCCTTCAAAACATTTGCAGCCCCGCACTCTGTATATTAAATGCAAAAAAAAAAAAAATCAATTCAAAAAATAAAACCAGAGGGTGCTACTGAAATATATTTCGCTTTGTCAGAATTTCGGTATTTAATAATGAGTTAAAGAAGATCCTGACGATAATCTCAACAGCACTCACAATAGAGCACCGAATCGAGCATCGACGGACCCCTAGCAAGCTAGAGGTGGGACCAGGGGCCGGAGAGGAGTAAGTATCACTAATAAGGAGACTCAGTTATTATCCGAAGCACGTGTCTGGTGCATTAAATTTTCTTCAAGAAGGTAAAGGGTGGAAGCACTTCCTTATTATTGAGTCGATGGATACCAATAATACAGAAGTGTTCCAACTCTTTGCCTTCTTGAAGAAAATTTAAAACCAATTTTCATGCACCAGACACGTGTTTCGGATATCAAATCCTCATCAGTGATGCTTCCAGCCAAAGTGCATATCATAAGCCGTCCAGATTAATTTTACTAGCGCCCTCTGGTTTTATTTTTAGAATTTAAATTCGTTCATTTTCTTTACAGAGAGTGCACTGCTCCAAATTTCCTGTAGGGTCGATTCAGTTATATATCCAAATAAAATCTATGTTCAAAACAGCATTGGGCTAGATGTTGCTACGATGTTAACCTCCTTTACTTTCGATGATATTTTTCGATGAGATGGCAGGTTTCCGAAATATAAAAGAAATTATATGATGTGAAATGAACATCCTTCGCCGAATTTGTACTACCTTCAGATTAATAATATAATGTGAATATACGGATAATATCACGCAATTGTTGTATTACGAAAAGGCGTCTCAATGAATATCATTGTACATTAAAAGAACGTGCTTTGCAAGCTCATTATTTTTCATCGGAGAAGTTAGACCAACTTTCAGGACTAAGAATTGCAGCGTGATTTGAAAATTGCTCGTCACAGATATTTGTCGTTGCGGTTAGTCAGTGTGCCATGGTAAGAATAAATCTGGCACAAAACTGTAGATTGGTTCAATGCTATGCTTTACACGATCTCAGGATCATTTCCTCGATGTTGTAGGCGATACTCTCCACCTTACCTCATGACATTTCGATCTGCATTTGGTTCATTATCGAATCATGGTATAATCTGAAATAACAAACACAATGATGCTTGAATTGTACCGAATTTCGAGAGCGGTTCAGAATTATTTTCTTTTCTCTCTTTTTTTATGCAAAATTTCCTACTTTAGTTGAAAGGAGAAAGGAAACATCAAGTAAAACTGGATTTAGATGTGAAAATTTCACATTGGGATATTTTGTTGTAGGGAAAAAAGTTCTACAATTTTCGTTTACTTTCGAGTACTACTGGTATTATAAACCCCAAAATGATATATCAAGTCCCTAACGTTCGTCAGCTTTCCGTGTCATTAAATGACGGCCTATCGTTAGCAAATAGGAATCAATGTACTACCTTGACTTTATGAAATAATGACACATTGACCCAACACATGATCGCTTTCATAAAGTAGATATTGTTATCATATCTGATCTTCGAAATAGGCAAAGTCATGCCAGATATATATTCTATGTGACCTTTTTCCCCAATTACCTTCACCTTCAATGTTTATTTAATTTTTTTTCTTCCTTTCTAAGTTTCGGTTGATCTGCTTTGTTTCGATCTATTTTGTTTCGTTTCGCATTTAACATAGATTTACAGTCATCAGAAGTGAATCTTAAAACCATGATTAAACGTCTTCAAATTCAATGGCATCATTTAAGAACGGATAAATTTGCAGCATGGACCAGAATTGCACGTTTCGAGTACTTAACTCTCGTCAGTGATTCTCAGTCTAAACAATGTAATATGGCCACAAAGTTTGAACGTTATTATGTCCAAAATGTACTAAAAGACGTAGCAGGATGAGTGGGATATGATGCGTCAGGACCCAGGTTTAAGAATTCGATAAAGAAGATCCTGACAACAGTCTCAACAGCACTCACAATAGAGCACCAAATTGAGCTTCAACGGACCCCTAAGTAAACCCGAGGTGGGACCAGAAGCCCTGGAGGAGCAAGCATCTCCTGCCTGGCTAGCCAAGTTTCAAGTAATTTTGTTAACATATATTTTCGAGTGCGTTGAAGAAACGATCAACCGAAGTTGATCGAACTGGGCTACATGTTCCCTCGGCGACTCCTGGTCCACCAGCAGTGACACTCACTTAGTGGTTCAAATGTTTAACATCTTCAAATTCAATAGCATAATTTAAGAACAGATTAATTTGCAGCATGGACCAGATATGCACGTTTCGGGTACTTTACCCTCGTCAGTGATTAACAAGCTTCGAAAGAAGAATAAACAACTGCAAAGGAATTCTTAAGTGTTTTATCATCATAGTTAACGTGCATTTCTGCTCTATGCTGCCAATTTATCTGTTCTTAAATGATGCTATTCAAATTGAAGATGTTTACATTCGATATATTTAGGACCGTTAAGCATTAAGTTATTAAGCATAAACATTGGTGTCATTCAACTACCAGTTATTCTTGTCCATTGGCTATTGTAACAAAAAACAAACACACAAAATAGAAAATAAAGAGGTTACAAGCACAACAAGAAACACCAAAGCGAGAAAATGATGGAACAACAATCATTTACAATATATGAGATAAATGTAAAACCTTAGGGCGGTCACTTGCCACGTTAGAAGAAAATACCGGTAGGATAGTCATCCAGAATGCGTTTGTACAACCCTTCCACTTGACAAGCTCGACGAATGCAAAATTCACACCATTCTTATATAGAATAGTCTCACCACTTTAATATGATGACGAAAACAAGACAGCTAAACACAGGGACCCAGTAACATGCAGATGAGTATGTTATTGCATAAGAGTAAGGGCATACGAAAAACAATTTTTCAAAACCTTTGTGTGTAGAAGAAACATTAAATTGTGTTATATAGCTATGTGTGGTCATATAACAGCCACATCACACCACAATTATTGTACATTCTTCGAGACTTCTGGGTAATCGGAAAAGTGGGAGGGTGTTGCGCACGTAATCCAGGATAACCATACCGTCTGCTACTGACGTGACAAATGGCCGTCCTAAGTCGGCATCGATTGCCCATTGGTCTCCTTGGTTTATGTGTAGTCATTTGTGTTTGATGTTTCTATGTGATTATGCGTTATTTGGGCTTTCGTTTTTCATGTTTCGATGGTGTGAGTTGGTGTTCCTTGTCCCTTTTTCGTCTCTTTCTGTGGATATCCGCTCTGTGTTTTTTTATTGGGTGTTTTAGAGTTTTGCTGTGGGTGCTACAACCTAGTGTTGATCCCCTCCTTTCTTGCCTGCAATCAGAGGAAGCTCACTCGTCCCGAGTCCTTTGTCCTGCCTCCATTCGGGGGTTCGCGATTGCCTTGTTTACGGAAACTTACTCAATTTTGTCATATTCCCACAGATCTTTGATTCCTGGACTACATTAGTACTCCTCTTGTATACTCATTAGGATGTTTCCACGTGACTGCTGCAACAACAGATACACTCGCACGCTTGACAGAACTTGCTAATTAAGAGTATAAGTGAACTAAGGTCAAACACAAAAACCTAAAGAGAATTTTAAACCTACAATGGAAAGGCTTACGAATTTTGAAAAAAAACACCAAAAACAAAAGAACCTTCTCACAACAAATGAAAAATTGGACAAATAGACGGAGACAATATTACGGCTCCACTGAAACACGAAGGACATGTTATCTAATCTAGAATACATTATACAATCCAGATCAACTATTGTCCATGGAATCTCCTTTCAAATCTTTCAATATTCACTACTTTAAAAGATTTAAAAATGTTTAATATTTCTGATGTAAAGCTCGGACTGTATTTCGAAAATCTGTGTTTTTATCCATTTATATATCCATCTGTGTGTTTCTTGGGTTCCTGAGTCATGCTGTCTGTGTGTATGGTGATCTTTCAGTAAGGAGTTTTTTGTTGTGGATGCTGCAACCGAGTGTTGTTGGAGATCCCCTCCTTACTTTTGTTATGATAAGGTCACTCCATATAGCAATCGTTTTTAAACTCTTCTTAACGTAAAGTTTTTATGTTTTCCAAATTCCCCGCGAGGGTTTTGAAAGTAAGATTTTAAATGTCTTTTCCCTGACACGGTCGCCATAGCACTTTCTATATGTACATGACCTCAGACGGTGCTTGTTTTGTAGGTATTGTATTCATTTTCGTGCGTGAATATCGACGGCGGGTGCGGCAGCCAAACATAAGTATTTGCTTCTTGAACTGAGTGCATGTAGGTCAATCTGGTGTCAGTTCTCCCGACTGCGTCTCAGTACATGTGATATCATACAAACATTGCTCATCAACCATTTCTAGTTACATCAGTATAATTGTGCACCTCTGGTTATCTATTCTTCGTTCATACTTGCTTTATTAACGAGTGTCGGTAACATCATCGAGAAAAAATAAATTGATTACTATTATCTATAATGACATAAACAAAATGGCGTTTGCTTCGTCGAAGATAGGAGCTCAAGAGGCTATAATAAAACATTGTGATCTATGTGAGGACGACGAAAACGCCGACTGGTTCTGTAAGCACTGTGATAAAAAAAAGTGACAGATGTAAAAGGCTACACCTTCGCAGTAATGTCTCAAAGTCACATATCGTACTTTCGATTTCCGAAGGATTTGAACAGGGGAAAAGGAATTTATCGAACATTTGTTTTACGTTTTACGTTTTTATGTAGAATCTTGCGAGAAGAACATTTGCTCGAAATGTTTGTAAACGAAAACATAAAAAGCACCACTTCGTAGATTTGCATGAGCTTCAGTCAGAGGTACAGAAGCAGTTAGATGACGTCATCAAAGAAAAGGACACAGAGAAGCATCAACAGCAGAACACCAAAACACCCGATGCAAAAAAACACAAAAGACGAGTATAGCACGAGACGGAAAAGAGACACACGACATGTAAACATCAAACACAAAAGACTACACATAAACCGACGAGACCAATGGGCAACCGGTGCCCACTTTGGACGGCCATTTGTCACGCAAGTAGCAAATGGTGTGGTTATCCTGGATTACGTGCGCACAACCCTCTCACTTCTCCAATTACCCAGAGGTCTCTAAGAACGTACAATTGTGGTGTAAAACAACCTCCTCACTGTAATATGACATCACACAAACAAGACCGCGAAACGTAGAGGCCCCAGAAACACAGATAAATATGTAAATGGATATAAAAAGAGGGTATGCGTAATACAGTCCGTGCTCTGCCGGCTGTAGCGAGCTCATGTATGTAATCACCTGTCCGACTGACATTCAGAGAGGACAGGTGGTCGGGGCCCTGTCTTCTCTAAAGAGGTTTTGACAGGGCCCGTCATGGAGTCCCGTCGTCACAGTCAGTCAGAGTGCAAGTGTTAATGATGCGCTTGTACAAGACTGTAGATTGGTCAAGTACCAAGCCTAGTGTCCGTCTGGTGACATTAGGAACATATCCACGGTATAAAAGGCGTTTGATGATTCTGACGCATTTTCGATGGTTTTGCTGCCTACCTTTGATCCTTCTTATTTTGTTTATCATATCACCATAAAAGACAGGTTGTGTAATACCCAAAGTAATGTACTCTGTTGCGTGTATAGATCCGAATTTTAAAAGAAGTTGACTGTAATTTTTGTAAAATTTCCAGAAAGTCTTAATTAGTTTATGAAATCGGAAACCTTGACCTAAAAGTTTTTTGGTAATTTGTAAATTTCTACTGTGAAAATCCAAAATATCAGTACATGCTCTAGTGTACCGGATGAGCTGTGATATGTAAATGCCGTATGACGGTAATCTTGGAACATCACCGTCAAGCCAGGGGAAATTTACTATGTTGAATCCAAAATCATCCCTTTTGTCATATACACTTGTATGAATCTTCCCGTTTACAATTTTGATATTTAGGTCCAAAAACGGTGTTTCTGTGTTTGAAAGGTTTGCCTTGTTAAGTGTTAATTCTTGTTGATAAATTTGATTCTTATATGATTCAAAAGCAGGATTGTCCATGGTTAGAATATCATCCAGATACCTAGAGATATTTCTTTGCTTTTGAAGATTTTGGATAAATTCTTTTTCATAAGTGTATAAAAATAAATCTGCAACAAGAGGCGCACAGTTGGTACCCATAGGAATTCCTACAACCTGCTTGTATAGATCCTCACCAAATCTAACATAAATTTTGTCCAAGAGGAAGGACAAGGCATTACACAGGTCACTACATGTCCATGATTTGTATGATTTGTAGTCTGTCGAGGAAAAGAAACCCTTCGATTCAGATGTACAAATGTAAGTTTTCCGCTCTCGATCAAAGCACCATTTATTGAGATTAGATAATCGATCATTAATTTTGTCATGAGGAAGTGTGGTGTACATATTAGAGAAGTCGTATGAAGAAATCGTATTGGCTTGGAAATTTCCAGATTTCATTTTGTCAATCACATCCCCTGAATTCTTAATAGACCAAAATAAATTTACATCGTTCCTGTTTAGAACAATGTACAAAAATCGATGACCGAGTTAAAGATATTAAATTAGCCGCTGATGAGGAAGGAAAGAATCACTATTTTCAATAAAAGACATGCAAGACAAAGAGGTCAAAGAAGGCAAACATAAAGTACAGATTTAGACTGAGCTCTATGACAAAGAGATCCAAACCATTCGACAAGAACATCGTCTTCAGACGGCGTCATCATTAAAATACTTCGTAAAAGAATCAATTTATAAACTTAAGACATTGAAGCCCATGTACATTGCCATTCCTCACATGAGACAATGATCTATTGAGGAGAGAACGGACAGAAATCAAATCCTAAAATTGATTCGAAAACTACCTGAGACACAAAACGTATCGGGAACAGAGGCTATTACAGAAAGGGGCAGAACAAATTGCAAAGCTTTATCAGAACTAGATATTATAAGAACATTTAGTCTTAAGAAAATAGGAAACTGTATTTCTGTTTGTATCAACCCTGATGGTACTATTTGGATTGGAAGTATTTGGTTTATGTACAAGATGAGCTCTGACTGCTCTGCAGTCCATCACCAGAGTCTTATGCCTGTGTTTACATTGCATGTTTACAGTTAGGTGATGCTGTTGTATCATATGGTGAAGTGTCCTACGTAGACGGATTCACCTCTAACGGGAGAAGAGTAGAATTCACAGACCTAGATCACCGAAGAAAACTTACGATATAGCTGTCAATATCAATGACGAGATCGTCATCAATGTTGATGAGGAATGTATTATTATATTTTCAAACAAAGGGAAATAACTCAAAGAGATTGAAGTCAATAGTGGAATAAAATCATTTTGCACAGACAGAGAAGGTCATACTATCGTTGCAGACACGAGATCTCCAAACCTGATAATACTTAATGGTAGAAGCGATGAAGTAAAAACATCATGTAAAGTTTCAACGTCCGACATCAAGTGCCTTACATGAGACAGATATGGAAATGTTCTGGCGAAGATGTTTATTTCCTCAGCAAGAACGGAGATGACCAGAAAACTTTCGTTGTGAACTGTGATGAAATCAGAGAATTCTGTGTAAATCAAGAAGACAATTTGATGATTCTGAAATTGTAAGAATAACGAATACAAAATACTTGTTATATAGTACTTGGAATAAGAACAGATAACATAACAAACAAAAGTTCGTATGTAGTTACTTACGTTCAGTTCACAGAAACTTGGTCTTCTTTTCCTATTATGGATATGACTGATCATTGAATAATGTGGCCATTTTGTTTGATATCTTGCAAAAAAATATGAATATGTTGATCCATGCTCTTTAATGAAAATAATTATTTAAATATTACGATTATTTGTTTACTGTATGCGCTTAATTATTATGATTAATTATAGAATAAGTGTCTTATTTTGTGTGTTTATGCAGAAATAAATTACAATGCCTGATGCATTTATTTTGATATAATGCGCTTTAGTGCATATATCAAATAAATGTATCAGCCATTGTGTAATTTATTTCTGCATAAACACAAAAAATTGGACAATTATTCTATATATATATATATATGCGATTTCAAAGCCAAAAATAGAACGATGGAAGCGCCCCATTCTATTTATAAAGCGAATCCATTCACCAATCGGAGGGGAGTTAATTTTAGAAAGGAACAGCTGGAGTTTCCCATGACAACGTCATGCTTACATTAAGTATGACTGAAATGTCATAAATGAATGCATTATGATATATCAAGTAATGCAAATTAGACACTCAACAAAGGAATAATGACAAAATATGTCAAAATAAGTTGTTACTCTCTAGATGTTGACTGTTTGGAACTAGTTTTGTTTGCGGAATGTATTCCCATTTTGTATTGAGTCAGTTGCAGCGCGGTAAAATCATGAAATGTTTACAGCGTTAGTTTATGAATTTTTCTTTTACTATGTACTGTTTATGGCTAGTCTATTTTGGAATTATCACAAACAACGCTGAATGTAACAAAATATCTTATTCGAAATATTCTGTTGAGTGTAGCATGTGACATCAATCGACAGATAGCTATTGTAACTGCGCCTGCCTCTGTCGCTTCACAAGTCGCTGAAAGGCTGAAAGAGGTGAAGGGTTACCTTATTTTTCAATTTCAAACCAATTTATTATGCATTTGACACTTATTCAAATAACGGACATAAGACAAGACAACCTCAACAAGCAACAGGAGGAGAAAACAAGACAACCTCAACAAGCAACAGGAGGAGAAAACAAGACAACCTCAACAAGCAACAGGAGGAGAAAACAAGACAACCTCAACAAGCAACAGGAGGAGAATAAGGCACACGTTAAACGTCTTTAAATTCAATAGCATCATTTAAAACCTGATAAATTTACAGCATGGACCAGACATGCAAATTTCGGGTACATAACCCTCGTCAGTGATCCTTAGTCTAAACAATGTAATATGGCAAAAAAGTATGAAAATTATTATGTCCAAAAATGTACCAAAAGACGTAGCAGAATGGATGGGATATGGTGCTACAGGACCCACGTTTTCGAAATTTCAAGAAATTTTGTAACAGAAAATTTCAAATGGGTTGATAGGGTACGCTGCAGATGATATGGTGCGCTGCAAATTGACGAAAACAATTATCAGATCAGTAAAAAAAATTGAAACCCAAATTCAGAATTCAAAAGTAACAATCAATAGATGTACAACTTCTTGAAAAATATAGAACAAAACAAAGGAGGTGATCCAAATCAGTGAAAAAAGTCGAAAGTTCTAGACGGACAAACAGACGAAGACGATAACATCACACCATAGACACGACATCTTTTTCTATGAACACTAGCTCATATCATTAACATATTGCAATATATATTCTACCAAAATATTTTGATGCACCATATGCGTGTTTCAATTGATAATGTAACATCAGTTATAATCGAGGCCAAAAAAAGGAAATCAAAATAGTGAAATGAGGGAAATTCTAAACATTATCCAAAATGTGTACAAAGAGGAAGCTAACATCGTCACTGAGAAGTTCTACGGTCGATACGGGGAACTCATCATGACTATGATGTCCCATTGTCCAGAATTGTCAATGGTATTCTGTATAAAACCATTTGATCCATCCAACCTCAGAACATGCTTGCATCTTCCATGGAAGTAACCGGATGTGACTTGTGCGCCGAATTGAACGAATTGTTTTGCACGTAAGCAGGGGGTGCTGACTCTTACTGGCTACTTGGTATCACTCCCTTAGTGGGAGTTAACTTCTGTTTAAATCGTTGGGGCTCAATTTGATGTTCTATTGTGAGTACTTTTCTTTTTTGTTTTTCCTTCGGTTAATGATTTTCGAATTTCGAATTTTCCATTTTGTTCTCAGAAAAGGACCTAAGTATAGAATCCCATCCAAGATAGATTTCATTAAATGCCGCGAAGTGCTGAATGAAGCTTTCGATAAATATACCAAAACATTGTGTAAATCAGAAGGAGTCGAATCGCATGCTCTGAATGACTGGAAAAAATTATTTTAGATATTATGGATATTCGTATAGATAACTTCATAAAACCCCTAATCTCTTTCAAAATCCACGTTCAAAATCTGAAAAATAATTTAAAGCGAAGTTAAGTAAGTACATGAAAAATATGTTTTTGCACCTGCTGATAAAGCAGCCAACAACACCATGAACATATGAAAACGTTACTAAATATCAACTTTAGTTTCGGAACTTTTGTCTACAAATACTTATATCAAAAGCAATGAAAATGTCTGTATTATTTTGAACAAGCATAACAGTGAACTGTCTTCATTAAACATCTCTATTTCTAAAATGGATCTTCGGACCATGTATTGCATACCTAATCTACACAAATCTCCTTACAAATTTTGATTCATTGCTAACTCTAGCAACAATTCTACTATAATTTTGTCTAGAAATCTTACATAAGTACTTACGGTGATAAAGGAACACGTAACAAGATATTGTAAAACTGTTCTTAACAAGGACGATGTTAATTTCTTTTGTCTTTTCAAAATTCAGGGGAAGTGATCGACAAAGTGAAAACTACAAATTTTCAAGCCAAAACCATTTCTTCATATGACTTCCCTAATATGTACACCACGCTTCTTCGCGACAAAATTAATGGTGGATTGTCTATTTAAATGGTGTTTTGATCGAGTGGGGAACACTTACATCATGAATAAAAAGGTTTCTTTTCCTCAAAAGACTACAAATCATTTATATCATGGACATGTAGCGACCTGTGTAATGTCTTGTCCTATCTCTTAGACAACATTTATGTTCGATTTGGTGAGGATCTATATAAACAGGTTGTAGGGATTCTTATGGGTACTTATGACTTATGACATACATAAGCTCGCTAGAGCACAGACTGCATTATATCATTTTATATCCATATACATATTTTAAAATCTGTGTTGCTTGGGCCCCTGCGTTTTGCGGTCTTGTTTGTGTGTGGTCATTTGACAGTGAGGAGGTTGTTTTACACCACAATTGTACGTTCTTCCAGACCTCTGAGTAATCGGAAAAGTGGGCAGGTTGTGCGCACGTAATCCAGGATAACCACACCTTTTGCTATTTCCGTGGCAGATGGCCGTCCTAAGTCGGCACCGGTTGCCTATTGGTCTCGTTGGTTTATGTGTAGTCCTTTGTGTTTGATGTTTCTGTGTTGTGCTTTGACGTTCCTTGTCCCTTTTACGTCTCTTTCTGTGCTTGTCTGCTTTGTGTTTTTGCATTGAGTGTTTTTGGGTTTTGCTGTTGGTGCTGCAACCTGGTGTTGTTTTAGATCCCCTCCTTTGTTTTGTATATTCACCGGGTATTGAACTGTATTTGTCTTGCGATACAAAGTACTTCAGGTCGATTAATCATTTTGTTAGTTTTTTTTAAATTAAAAGGAAAAATTAAAAGATAGATTAATGAAAAATTGATAAAATCATTAAAAATATTACCGCATAATTATGAAGGGCTTCAACGCCAACGCTTCTTAAAATGATTAAAGTAGCACTTGAGAAAATTAAGAAAGAAGAAAGATATGTTTGAACATATATTTATTTAATTATTATTATTTCTTTATCTATCGATTTATTTATTGATTTATTTAATTTTTGTTACAAATTTAAAATAGTCGGGGATTATGTAACAAAGTGAAAAATAGAAATGCTACCATGTACCGTAAAACTCAAAGTTTATTAAGTTGATGTACATTTAAACCCTCCATTGGGATTTATAATTCATAGTGGATCAAGTTCAGGACAGGTATAATGCATTAATGGAGGCTCTCCTTCATTTCGCCGCGGATAGGCAACCCAAATCAACATTTAATTAGGGCGGGCGTAAATACATAAACATGTTGTACATAGCTTTATTCAAAACACTTGATGATGATGATGACGATGATGATGATGATGATGATGATGATGATGATGATGATGATGATGATGATGATGATGATGATGATGATGATGATGATGATGATGATGATGACGACGACGACGACGACGACGAAGACGACGACGACGATGATGATGATGATGATGATGATGATGGTGATGATGATGATGATGATGATGATGATGATGATGATGATGATGATGATGATGATGATGATGATGATGATGATGATGATGATGATTTTTTTTTAATATTACACTGCCGTATAATAGAAGGTGGTTAGAAATAACAATCCATTGGACCTAAACATTGTTTAATTTAAATAAAGAGAGAAAGGGGGAGCTTGAGGGGGCGTACAGACTTCAAAATCCTCAGTATACGAATACGGTATCGTCAATCGGTAGGATGATAAGCTCCTTTCTTTAAGATACAAGGCGGAATTTGCAGAAAAACTATAATTTAACGTTTAGAGGAGTACTTCTTAGCTCACCTGAGCCAAGGCTCAAGTAAGCTATTGTCATAGTGTTGCGTCTGGCGTCCGTCGTCCGGCGTCCGTCGTCCGTCGTCGTCGTAAACTTTTCACATTTTAAATGAGTTAAAGAAGATCCCGACGATAATCTCAACAGCACTCACAATAGAGCGCAAAATTAAATATCGACGGACCCCTGGCAAGCTAGAGGTGGAACCAGGTGCCCGAGAGGAGTAAGCATCCCCTGTTGGCTAGCAGCACCCGCTGTCGATGTTCATAAAGCATGGAAATTGAAATATATAAAATTCATGCACTGTCTGACGTTATGTCTATATAGAAAGTGCTATGGTGACAATATCAGGGAAGTATATTCAAAACACTTACTGTCAAACCCCTCGCGGGGAACTTTTTTTACGAGCTCCACACGGCAAAGGGCGTAAGTGTGACAGAAATGAGTTAAAGAAGTTAAACTTCTTCTCCAGAATGGCTGAAGGGATTTTGATGAAACTTAGTAGGTATGAAGTACTCATGGTCCCCTACAAGTGTTGTTGTTTTTCGTCCGGATCTGTCAACAGGTGGCGCCACCACAGCCAAAAGTAGGTCACGGGGGTACCCTCCTTTGACAAACTTCTTCAGAACCGAAAGAATCGAAGCATGTATCGACAAAGCTAAAGCATCAGGATGATCTAGAGAGATGTCTTAAGAAGTGTTATTATTTTTGGTTTCTCTTCGAAGTCAAATTTTGACGCGTTTTTGACGTCTTTTCGGACGTGCATATTTTTGCACTATTTCTTTAAATAACTCAATAAGTGTATGATTTTACACACTCATTTACTGCATATTTATCATATTTAACTTACTTAATGCTTTGATACCTATTTTATGCTTCATTTTTTTTTTTTTTTTTTATGTTGTTTTTTTTTAATGTAAAAAGGAAGGGGGCGATTTTCATACATTTTCTGCTTCTTTTCTATAACCGCTCTTCAGATTGTCATGAAATTTTGTAGGTATGAGGTACTCATGGTTCCCTACATGTGAAAGAATTTTGTCAAGATATCCACTTTTGGATTTTTAAGGAATGTTTTTAAGATTGTACATAGGTATAATGTATGTTTTCCATGCCCAATGGACCCATGGGGTGTGGGTTCAAACCCCGGCGGAACCCTAACAATTTTTTTTCCTTTTTTCAGTTTTTTTTTTTCTCTTTTTATACCCCCGCCATATAATGATGGGGGTATATAGTGATGCACTTGTCCGTCCGTGCGTGCGTGCGTGCGTCCGTCCCACCTGTGGTTTCCGGACATTTAAAGGAAAAGTATTACAGATAATCAATTCATTTCTTGCATATAGCTTTTACACCAAGAAATACAGGTCAAGTTCGAATATGGGTCATGTCCCTCAATTTTGTGCAGAGTTATACCCCTTGAAACATAGAAAAATTCAAAATTTGGTGGTTTCCGGACGTTTAAAGGAAAAGTATTACAGATAATCAACTCATTTCTTGCAAATACAGGTTAAGTTCGAATATGGGTCATGTCCCTCAATTTTGTGCAGAGTAGTGCCCCTTAAAACTTAGAAAAATTCAAAATTTGGTGGTTTCCAGACATTTAAAGGAAACCCGTTACAGATAATCAATTCATTTCCTAGACATAGCTCTTACACCAAAAAATACAGGTCAAGTTCGAATATGGGTCATGTCCCTCAATTTTGTGCAGAGTTATACCCCTTGAAACATAGAAAAATTCAAAATTTGGTGGTTTCCGGACGTTTAAAGGAAAAGTATTACAGATAATCAACTCATTTCTTCCAAATACAGGTTAAGTTCGAATATGGGTCATGTCCCTCAATTTTGTGCAGAGTTATGCCCCTTAAAACTTAGAAAAATTCACACAATTTTGTGGTTTCCAGACATTTTGGTACACTTTTGGACATAATAAATTTCATACTTTTTGGCCATATTACATTGTTTAGACTTAGGATCACTGACGAGGGTTTAATACCCGAAACGTGCATGTCTGGTCCATGCTGTAAATTTATCAGGTTTTAAATGATGCTATTGAGTTTAAAGACGTTTAACATTTAAAGGAAACTGATACAAATAATTAATTCTCTTCTTGCATATACCTTTTACACCAAGAAATACAGGTTAACTTCAAATATAGGTCATGTCCCTCAATTATGTGCAGAGTTATGCCTCTTGAAACTTAGAAAATTTCACAATTTGGTGGTTTCTGAACATTAGAAGGACAACTGTTACAGAGAATAAATTCATTTGTTGAATGCATAGCTATTATACCAAAAATTACAGGTTAGGTATGAATATGACTTAATTTTATGCAGAGTTGTGCCCCTCCAAACTTGGAAAAAATCAGTATTTTGTGCTTGCCTGACATTGAAATGAAAACTGTAACAGGGAATATATTCATTTCTTAGATATAGCTTTACATTGAGAAATACAGGTCAAGTTCAAATAAAGGGTCATGTTCCTCAATTTTGTGTTGAATTGTGCCCCTTCAAACTTTTTATACACTGCTTATATGTAAAAGAAAGGAGGGGATCTCCAACAACACCTAGTTGCAGCATCAACAGCAACCTCCCAAAACACCCACTGTAAAACACAAAAATGACACACACAGAAAGAGACGCAGTAGTACAATGAACGTCAAATCACAGAAAAACATAAAACACAAATGACTACACATAAACCAACGAGACCAATGGGCAAACGGTGCCGACTTAGGACGGCCATCTGCCTCGTCAGTAGCAGACGGTGTGGTTATCCTGGATTACGTGCGCACAACCCTCCCACTATTCCGATTACCCAGAGGTCTCGAAGAACGTACAATTGTGGTGTAAAACAACCTCCTCACTGTCAGATGACCACACACAAACAAGACCGCAAGACGCAGGGGCCCAAGCAACACAGATGAATATGTAAATTGATATAAAAAGAGGGCATGCGTGATACGACCTGTGCTCTGCCGGCTGTAGCGAGCTAATGTATGTTATCACCCGAGGAGTCCGACTGACATTCAGAGAGGACAGGTGGTCGGGGCCCTGTCTTCTCTAAAGAGGTTTGGGCAGGGCTCGTCATGGAGTCCCGTCGTCACAGTCAGTCAGCGTGCAAGTATTAAGGATGCGCTGGTACAAGACTGTAGATTGGTCAAGTACCAAGCCTAGTGTCCGTCTGGTGACATTAGGATCATATCCACGGTATAAGAGGCGTTTGATGATTCTGACGCATTTTCGATAGTAATTCTGTCTACCTTTGATCCTTCTAATTTTGTTGATCATGTCACCATAAAATGCAGGTTGCGAAATACCCAAAGTAATATACTCTGTTGCTTGTATGGGTCCGAATTTCAAAAGTAGTTCACAATATTTTTTGTAAAATTTCCAGAATGTCTTGACAAGTTTGTGAAAGCGAAAACCTTGACCTAAAAGTTTCTTTGTTATTTGTAAATTTCTATCGTGAAAATCCAAAACATCAGTACATGTTCTAGCATACCGGATGAGCTGCGAAATGTAGATACCATAAGACGGTAATCTAGGAACATCACCGTCAAGCCAGGGAAAATTTACTATATTGAATCCAAAGTCATCTCTTTTGTCATACACCCATGTATGAATCTCTCCATTAATAATTTTGATATTCAGGTCCAAAAATGGTGTTTCTGTGTTTGTGACGTTCGCCTTGTTTAGAGTCAGTTCCTGTGGATAAATGACATGTTTATACTTTTCAAAAACAGGATTGTAGATAGTAAGGATATCATCCAGGTACCTAGAAGTACCATTGAAACATTTCACATCATCATGTTTTCTTTGTTTTTGAAGATTTTGGATAAATTCTTTTTCATACGTGAATAAAAATAAATCTGCAACAAGAGGCGCACAATTAGTACCCATAGGGATCCCTACAACCTGCTTGTAGAGATTCTCACCAAATCTTACATAAATGTTGTCCAAAAGAAAGGACAAGGCAATACAAAGGTCACTACATGTCCATGATTTATATGATTTGTATTCTGTATTGGAAAAGAAACCCTTTGATTCAGATGTACAAATATAAGTTTTACCCTCTCGGTTAAAGCACCATTTAATGAGTTTGGACAATTGATCATTAATCTTATCGTGAGGAAGCGTGGTGTACATATTTGAAAAGTCGCACGAAGAAATCGAATTGGCTTGAAAATTTCTCGATTTCATTTTGTCAATCACATCCCCTGAATTTTTAATAGACCAAAATAAGTTTACATCATTCCTGTTTAGAACAGTTTCACAATATTTTGCAACGTGTTCCTTTATCACTGTGAGTGCTGACGTCAGATTTCTAGACAAAATTGTAGTTGAGCAGTTGCTAGAATTAGCAATGTATCGAATTTTGTAAGGAGACTTGTGCAATTTTGGTATGCAGTATAGTGTAGGAAGATCCAGTTTAGAAATAGGGATCTTGAATGAAGAAATTTCACTGTTGTGTTTGTTCAAAATGTTAGGAACACTTTTATTGCTTTTGATATAAGTGTTTGTAGACGAAAGTTCCGAAACCAAAGTTGATATGTAGTAACGTTTTCAAATGATTATGGTGTTATTGGCTGCTTTGTCTGCAGGAGCGAAGACATATTTTTCGTGTAAATTGCGTAATTTGGATTTGAAATATCTTTCAGATTTAGAACTTGGATTTTCGAAAAGATGAGGATTTTTGTGGAAGTTATCTATTCGAATATCGGTAATATCCAATATGAGGTTCTTCCAGTCATTCAGAGAATGTGATTCGACCCCTTCCGATTTACACCATCTTTTTGTGTAGTTATCTAAGGCTTCCTTTAGTTCTTCGCGACATTTGATAAAATCTATCTTGGATGGAATTCTGTACTTAGGTCCTTTCTTGAGAAGATTGCGGAGCTGCCTGTCCTGGATAATTGAAAAGTCACCTGTTACAATATGGCCAGCTGGTTTATAAAGGTATTCAGAAGTTGCACATTCTCAAGAAGTAGGACTTGATTCAAGAATTTTAGGATCTGATGTTACTTTATTGTAGTTAAATACGAAATTTCGAATAGGTTTTTTATACTTGTAACAAATAAGAGGAGGTTCAAAATTCTCAAAATATTGAGGAATAGCACTTTGGACGCGATGATCCCGAAAAATATTAGAGATGTTAAGAAGATCGAAACCTTTGTTAATAAATGGAATTTTTATGAATCGTCTTCTAAGGGGAATGTTTTTAATGACAGGAAAAAGTTTATTCTGTGCGAATGCAACAATGATATTAAGTTTGAATCAATCAGTATTTCTTAAGAATGCAACCTCTGCTTCATCCAAGATAGATTTCAATTGAACTGCTGGAATTGATGAGAGAGCATGAAGCAGTTCATGTCTGCCGCCGTTTCGTGCAATTATAAGTAGATCTCTGAGGGTACGATGTATTCTAGCTCTGTTTCTAAGGTTTCTGTTTCGCCTTTTTCCGTGTGACCTAAACTTTCGTTTAGCGTCAGGGCGGATTGAAAAGACATTGATCTTTGTCGAGGTCGAGGAAATATTTCCTTGTCCGTAAATTTGATCGTTTAAACCAAGGGGGTACGCAGTTTGTAATTTAGTGATCAAGGCAAGTTCAGCTTGTAGTCGGCGTTTTTTTAATTTCAGTTTTACTTAGATTTTTGAGTTTTGGGAAAGACTGAACTGGAGTAATACTTAAATCCGAAATTGAATGTTTATATTTAAAGAAGTGATGGTACAGGAAATTTCTGTGCTTTTTGTGACGCGAGTTTCTTATCTGATATGAATGATTTCGAAAACGAGATTTTAAGGACTGGCCTGTTTCCCCTACATATTGGGCGCCACATCCCCTGGCGTTTCATGTAATAACATAAATGACATCTTGATACGATCAATCAACGTCGCTATCAATCTCGATCTTAAACGTATGCCCATTAACACTAGATGTAATCGTGGAATTGCAATTGATGAGCGGACAAATGGAACATCTCTTTCCATTGCACTGGCGAATGGTTGAGAACCATATGCCGGACGGGGGTATCATTGATCCTTAGATCAACAATAAATTTCATTCTTTTTAAATTTATCGTTACAAATGAAACTGTGAAAGAATTTTGTCAAAATATCATTTTTTAGATTTTTAATGATTTTCTAAAAGAGACAAGCTTGTTTAGCTTTGTGTTCTTATTTTCGTACGTCGAAATAACTTGGCCACATACGCTATCAAATATACTCTGAATTTATTTTTAACAGTCAGGGGCATCACTGATTTCAGGACTCTTTGAGAAATTACTAACATCAGTAATTTTTATTTTGACTTTACTTGCTGCTTTACCTCTACATAACTGAATTCCATACTTTTTGCACGCATTCTTATTTATAGAAATTCATTCCTGCACATTTTCATTTTAGAGTTCATAGGGTGCAGAATAGAAAGTACCACAAATCCAAGGAATTAGATTTCCTAAAATAGTCTAGTGAAGGCAATCAAATGGACAAACTTTAGAATATCACGTGTTTCAATCATTTTTATATGACTGATTTCTATCATTTTGCAAAATGAGTATCTTTGGTCGTGTTAAATTACAAAGAAAATCGAAAAATAAGTTATAAGTATCAGTCATTTCCAAAGAGGACTGAAATCAGTGATGCCCCTGACTGTTTAAGATGTTGACTTTTTCCATACATGCATATTTCATAACAATTTCCCTTTTTAATGATTATTTTCTCTGTTTTATTTCTGTATATATGGTAAACAAAGTCGCCATATATCTTGTGTTACAGATTTGATTGGTTTAATACCTCCACGCCCCTTTGGTGGTCAGAGACAATTAAATCATTTTCCATAGGCCGTAATGTTAACAAAATGCTTTATAGCGTCTATACTAACATTGCTGGCCATGCATATTGTATACCGATTTTTTCATTGATTCAAGCTTTATACGAAACTAAATTGAAAAATATAGCATGACCTGCTCTTTTTCGCGCTATTTGCGTCACAAGGTACCCCGCAGAGAATTTTCAAATTCTCCCGCGCCTGTCCCCTTTTAGCGGATCGGGAGCTAGGGAAAAATCCGGGTATCGACATGTTAATTGCACTTTTTTTTACTTCTGTATATCATATTCAAACAATATACTAAAAGAAATTATAATTGATAGCCAATCACATCTTCTGTCACATTTAAAATAACAGGCCTCCCTCACCCTTCAGGTTTTTCTCCAATCAGAACCGGCCTTTTTGTGGTCTATGACCTATAGGTAGGGGTAATTACAGGAAATAAAAAGGTGCACACTAAAAGTTTTGACTGACTTGAAATGCCCGGAAGTCTGTAAAATTGGTCTTTTTCACTTGCGAATCTTTGGCACGCATAAAAATGAAAAGAAAAAAAAAAAGGGGGGGGGGGGGGTCATGCATGTCCTTTTTTGCAAATTTCACTTACAGAAACTCTCCGTTCTCATCGAAAATGCTCCGAATTTAACATATTTTGAAATCGATCTGTAGATTGCATAAAAGACAAGATTAAGTTCGAAGTTAAATTTTTCACGACTACTGATCATATTTTATCGACTCAATATGCTAAGAATACATTTCCAATATTTTTGACCAATGGTGTGACACCTTTAAGTACTGTTCACCAGTTCACTAGTCAAAACAGAGGGGAATCCCCGCGAAAAGTTATACCTGTAAATAAAATCGCCATACTTCCTATCTTGTGTTACAGATACCAGCCAAGTTGTTTGTTTTGTAAAATCTTCGGACATTCATAATAAAAACAATATAAATCCACATTATAAAAACAATTTTTCATTACTTTAAGACGTTTTTTCTATAAAAAAAGAATGCAAAAATGTTTTTAAAAGTAATGTAAAAAAGTTGAAACGAAAATTAATATATATATATGTTAAAGATTTGATAACAGAATTCTTAAATTTAATTTTAAGATGACTATGGGATATAATTATCATCATTAATGATTATTAATTTCAAAGTTTATCAAACTGATCAGTGAGATTCATTGAAACAGTAAATCTCGATAAATATCATACAATATATTCATATATTCATACAATACTTTTAGTACTTAAGTTGTCAACACGTTAAATTTACACTATATGTATTTATTTTTTCGAGAAAATTTGCCCGTTAATATCTATTAACGGTACTACGTCGCTATGTAGTGACGACGGATAAAAGGTGAAGCTCTGACAAATTAAATCATTTCAATAAATGAATCGACTTCTCAACAATTTTTATGCCACCGTCATGTAACCGTATGTACATTAAGAGTTTGCCAAGTGCGTCCTTCCAAATGGATCCTTTTCAGTTTTTCAGATGGAAAGTGGAGAACCCTTTACACACATCCAAACTGAATTTGGATTGGTAATAACTTGCTTCTGACGTGATGTTTGCGGCCGATAAATGCTAATTTTATGGTCCCAAACTGAGTTCACTTACTGCCATAAAGCAAAAATAACGTCAGAAGCAGGTTATACCCAATCTGATGCAATCTCTGTTTTAGAGAATTTAAGACAAAATGTTACTGTTTTTGTATTATCATGGCCGTGCATGAGGACGGAATAGTTACCTCTAAAATTCGACTTTGTTGCGAAATGACATAAGAGTGTATGGGCACCATTGAAGTAGGCCTATTGATTTGAGGGAAAGGTCGAAGGTCAACATCCTTGATGTAGGAAATGAATTCATAATACTGGTTTCCAGCTGATAGCTTAAGATGTGGTGAAAGGATTTCGAATATCCAAACCAATTTTAACCAATGTAATATGGCCAAAGAGTACGGTGAAAATTATGTTCGAAATTGTACTGAAAGAAGAAGTAGAATTGACGGGATATGATACTACAAAATTTTCCAGAAATTTGTTAACAGAAATTTTAGAATGCGTGACAGAAGATGAATCGAACTTGGCTACATGTGACCTCTGGGACTCCTGGTCCATCAGCAGTGACACTCACTAAGTATTATAAACAAGTCTGGAAAAAATAGGAAAAAATCAACCAAAAACAAAAACAAAAACAAAAATCCGACAGACCTAGCTACCCTATATTTTTCTAGCATGCTATGGGAAACACAGTTTTAGCTCACCTGAGCCAAAATCTCAAGTGAGCTATTGTCATAGTGTTTCAAAAGTTGTTACTCTTTGAAAAAAAGACTTTCTCTGTATTTGAATGAAACTTGCTGTGCAGTTTCAAACTAATATTTATACAGATATACGATGCGTTTGATGTTGAACTACAATAGCTCTAATACAGGAGTCACTAACCTTTGTTCATTGTAATAGGCCATTATTATACACAATATACCTTTACAGTGACACTGAAACTTCATACTTACTCACCTGACCCTTATATATTTCAGGATGTTTAAACTAAAGTGCAAACTTTCCATATTTTAAAAGTTCATAATTTTAGCATCTTAGACAATCCAGTGCATTATTTGATACACTTAAAAAGAAGGCTCTTCATCTGCTGCAAGTACTTCCTTTGCTATCAAAAGTAATAAAATGCCTCAATCCTAAGTGAATATGGCTATCAGGCGAGCGATGTGGCCTTCTTGGGCCTCTTGTTTATTTTGAAATTCAAAACCTGGATCCCTTCTGTCGTGTTGGACCCCCTATCAAACATAATAATGTTTTCTTGTTTAGGTGTAGGATTTTCCATTTAAATAAGGTAAAAAGAAAAATTGCGAAAAAAAAAAACTTCCACTTGACGTCAAATTAAAAGTTTGATATTTCAATGCATTTCTATAAAAGAATATCTATTGATTATCTTTAATGTTTTTACTGTTTTTTTTTCGGGGGGGGGGGGGTGTTTGCTTTGTTCGTTTATTTATTTCATTTCTGGGGTTTTTTTTTTTCATTATTATTTATTATTTTGTTTTATAACATCATTGATATTCTAGAAATACACATGTACAACGTTAACAAAATTTCTTTAAAATCAAGAATCAAAGATATAAATAAAAATTAAATAAAAACTAGATGTAACATAAATTGTTTATAAACAGTCATGTTAGGCCCTCCCCCTTTTAGAAATCCTAAATGTTCAACCCCTCCTCCCGCTCTTTGAAAAATATCTCAGATCCGCCAATGGATTAAATAAAGTATCGACTTTCGTTAGGTGCATGGCCGAATAAACAACCGGTCGTGTCAACCACACATCACACGATATGACCGCGCCTATGATTACCCGCGTGAGACGCGTAAGCAAATCTAGCTGACTAGAGGGTGGGGTGGGGCGGGGGTATCCGATTTTCTAATGCTGTATTGTCCATCTCCTCAAGATGTACATTATTTATTTACAGGTGTTTGTGTGTGTGTGTGTTTTTTTTTTACATTATCTTCGCAAGCGAACATTTCAAATGTCATTTCACATTTTCTGCCTGTTTTTCCTCCGTTTTTTTTTTCTTTCTTTCCATCCTATTTCTTTCTATTCTTTAAATTCTTTCTTTCTTTATATTCTTTCTCTATTTCAATTCTTTCTCTTCTATCTATTCTTTTTCTCTCTTTCTATTCTTCTTTCTTTATTATTATTATCGATTTGAAAAGAAATTAACTTTATTTGTTTACATTCTTTAGCATTTTACTTGGACAGGTAAATCAGGTAAATGTCATCATAACATATAACTAATTAGTACGAGAGAGACCTTATAGAGGACCCCATTCATACCAATCATCAAAACAATGTTTAATCTTTGTAGACGAACTGATTAATTCAAAACGTTGAAAATCTGTTTTAAATGTATGGAATGTGTATACATATTTTCTGGTCCAATATCATTTTTTCTCTTTTGTATATCGAATAAGCCAACAATACAAAGGCAACCTTCGCCAAATCCAAAGTGCGACGAGAAGTGATGCATTGGTGATGGTTTAAATAAAATCAATGTAGATAACGTTCATTCGTTCCCCTTCATATAGGGATGTTCGAGTGACGAAAAAGTGACGTCACACTGCGCGTGCGCATGAAAATTGGTTGGCAAAAAGTGGTTCTCTTATATATATGTATAGCAATGTCCACTGCTATATTCACGTTTATAATGTTTATCGGTACAGTTTATCGACAGATATAATTAAGTTAAGATTACTTCAAAGTTGTTATAACATTAATCGATCGTTTAAATTGCTTGTGATATTTTTTTTTAATTTAATTTTTCTCTGTTAATCACCGGTATGTATAAATAGCATTTAGTCCCTCTGTGGGTTGATTTAATTTTTAAAGTCGTGAATGTGAACATCTTATATCATTCATCAATTTATCAAGTCCAACCGATACAGTATATCTCGTATACACAAGACAATGATCTGACACCTGCCATTTACCTTGATTTTTGTCGGCTGTCCAGGTAGATTTTTTACCCAGGCACCGCGGCGGAACCAATGATCCGCAAGGAGAGAAAGCCACTGCATGTGATCTACGGTACCCATTTCATATTTCAGTTTTTGATATTTTGACACGGATGAAACATCTAAACCATTTGGGGGGGGGGGGGGGGTAAATACTTACATTACATAATTATGTCTTTTAGTTGAAAGAAGCAAAAAGGAAATACAACCCATTTATATATCGATCATAATCATATAAGTTGGAAAGGTGGATCATTATTCAATATTTCTCATAAATATCTCAAGATTTATTTATTTATTTATTTATTTATTTATTTATTTATTTATTTATTTATTTATTTATTTATTTATTTATTTATCCATTTATTTATTTATCCATTTATTTATCCATTTATTTATCCATTTATTTATCCATTTATTTATCCATTTATTTATTTATTTATTTCAACGGGATAATTGTTTAAATAATTCCGAAAATTAGATAGATGGAAGTCCGAACATCTATTCTTGAAATTCTTTTCAAATATTGGATGTTTTAACAATCGAAGTGCAAAAGATGGAAATAGAATGCTAGGATTTTATATGGTCCGAGATCGCTCTCTTTAATTCATATTAACATTTATTTTTATTGAGTATTTTAATCTTATCTTTCATTTTAAATTCATTTTTCTCCCAACGATTTTCAATCTTAAGGGGTGCGGCTGCCATAACTTACATGGAAGTTGAGAAATAAATGCTTCTTTAAGCATTCTAAAATTCTAATCTTGAGCGCCCCCCCCGTCCCCTTTCTCTAGCAGCTAATCAAAAAGTTAGATAAGGCATGTCAATTCAAAAAATAATAATTTCCATATCCAAAGTAAGAAAATTACTGAACGAATAATAAAAGAGAAAAAGAGAATTTGTGCTTCTTTTCATTGTTATTACTATGACTGGCTTTATCTAAAAAAAAACCCCAAAAAACAAAAAAACAAAAAAAAAAAAAGCTAAGAAAATTAGTACTCTTTATTTCATTATACGTTGTCTGTGAGTTAGATTAATTTTTTTCCGTTTTGCGTTTTCAAACAGTTCGACATTAATTTTGGTCAAACTATTTCCCTCTTTCCATCCTGTTCAAATGCTCCGCCTTAATTAAATCACAACTACATGTAATATGCATGTTTGAGGGATAGGTGTGTACTTGTCAAAACAACTGGTAATTAGTCGGGTATGTTACACCTAATACAGGAGCATAAAAATGGGACACTATGAATTACACCGGCTTCTTTGAAAAGAAAAAATTTGAAGAAAAAAATATCGGCAGTTTATTGATTCTTGCCCCCCCCCCCCTCCCCCCTCAATCGAACGGCAGTCTGATATACTAATAAACACAGCGGGATTTCTTTATTGTTGTGATTAGAATGGTCAGTGTCACAGCAGGACTTATCAATGAAATAATAATAGTCAAGTAGCGCATATTAGAGCATCAATTGTCGATTTATCCCCGGGTATCACGTATATTTCCCTTCACTGCCAACCGTTTTTGCCAACCAGCCTCGTTTTCGCCAGACCCGTGACGTCACGGCGAACATCCCTATACATGCAAGTGCACGTAGGACTTAATGAGCGTGGGGGAGTGGTTGAGGGGGGGGATAAAAACGTCTCAGAAAAAAATATTATATGCGTTATTTACTCGGTGATTCGCTATTCAATTTTGCCAATATAAAAAAATAATAGAATAAATTTTCTCCATTTAATGTGAGATTCTTTTTCATATCTAACGTTACGCTTTGTCATTTTATGACTTTGTTTTCTCTACAAACTAATACAAAAGTGTTATTAATATTCAATAAGTATGTATTTAAAATGATACCATTTGAAGACAATAAATAAAGTTAAACGACATTAAAGGAAATAATAAATTCAAAGTTTTAAATTGTTATCCTATGGAATTCAGTTGATTTTGGATAATTTCTATCGATAGTAAGGCACGGTCCATTTGATATTCGGGGGGGGGATGCTTGGGTTTTTTGTGGGAGCAAGATTATTTTTTTCGCCCCAGACCGGGGCAAAACTATTTTTCTGGCAAAGTTGGAGCAAGGAATTTTTTTTTCCAAAGTGATGTGCATATTAAGAATGTTTGTGTTTTATCAATAGAAATTATTTATATTTTTACTCAAAACTCTAAATATTAATATATAACTTTATTTCTATGCAAGTATTCAATTCACTTCTAAACAGAGAGATAAACGATTTTTACGATACAATTCTCAATAAACAAAATTATATAAGGTACATGTATATAAGAGGGTCTGAGGGGAAGGGTTCTAGACAGATTTTTAAATGTAGAATTGTTAAATTGAAGAAAAACTGAGGTTCTCCTTATGGGACTCTATGGGGATACATGGAACATTTATTAATAGTAATACATAAATATTGATACTATATTTAAGCTTTTTAGGGAAGCGATTTTTTTCATTCACATACGTGTATACATATGTTTGATACCTTCAAATATATGAATTTTGCCATTAGTAAATAATGTTTTGATAGGAAAGTATGGCGAGCGAAGCGAGCAAAAAAAATTTGGATATAAATTGAAAACTGCGGCGAGCGAAGCGAATTTTAGAGAAATTTTATGGTAATTCTTCAAATTGAAATTATTTGTAAGAGCAAGATTATTTTTTTCTGTCACACCATAAGCAAATTTATTTTTTTCATCAAAATTCAGAGCAAAATTATTTTTTCGAAAAAAAAAAAAAACCAAGCCCCCCCCCCCCCCTGAATATCAAATGGACCGTGCCTAAGGTATACTTTAAGTACGTACCTGTACGCTTTCAGAATAGATAGCTAGTTTTTCCCCGATAGTTTTCTATTTTCGTTTGTTTCTCCCAAATTCTGAGGAGGCCTGGCATGTGCCCCTCCTTTCGACATGAATTATATAAAAATGAAAAAAAAAATAACGTAGGACGTATATGTGTACATGTATGCGTATGTTTAGATCTGATGTATCAGTTTAATCCGTTATTTATCATTTGATCAGCAACTGTGGGTCACGAAATGAATTATCAACAATTTTGAAACAACACTTGTACATGTGGATTGAATTTTCTCATTGTCCCCTCATTTCATTTATATCTGTTAAATATACTACATGCATTATATTGAATCTGTATTTGTCTTTTCGATTTAAACCTCCTTGCTACGCGACATGATAACCTAGTTTACCTTAATAACGAAATATTTTAAATAATCGATTTAAACCTCCTTGCTACGCGACATGATAACCTAGTTTACCTTAATAACTAAATTGTAAATTGAAGTCAGGACTACAAAATGGCGTTTGCCTCGTCGAAGATAGGGGCACAGGAGGCTATAATAAAACCGTGTGACTTATGTGAGGACGATGAAAACGTCAACTGGTTCTGTAAGGACTGTGATCATAATCTATGTGACAGATGTAAAAAGACACATCTTCGCAGTAATGTCTCAAAGTCACATATTGTACTTTCGATTTCCGAGGGATTTGCAATGGGGAAGAGGAATTTATCAAACATCTGTCGAGAACATGACGAACTATTTACATTCTTTTGCAAAACTTGCGATAGGAATATTTGTTCACAATGTTTGTCCGCGAAGCATAAAAAGCATGACTTCGTAGATTTGCGTGAACTTCAATCAGAACTGCAGAAGCAGTTAGATGACGTCATCAAAGAAAAAGAAAAAGAAAAGCAGAAGATGGCAAGAAATTTCGATGATTTGGTTCAGCATGAAATCAAATCAGAGATGCAAAATAAAGACGAATGTGCCAAGATCAAGGATCGAATTAGAGCTATCAAAGTCGCTGCTGATGAGGAAGGAGAAAAACTCATAGAATCCATTAATTCAACAAAACAACAGCAAGACAGAGAGGTAAAAGAAGGCAAACATAATATCCAGACCCAGACCGGAGTCTATGCCACGGAGATCCATTCAATACAACAAGAACTCCGGCTCCAGACGGCGTCATCATTACACGGCTTCGTCACGGAATCAATGAAAAAACTTAAGTCATTGAAGCCGGTATCTATTGCGATACCAGACAAACATCAATTGCCGTTTGAAGGAGTCGAAGACAATCATATTCGAGAAACGATTGGAAAACTATTTGGATCACAAAAGGTATCGGTAACAGAGAATACTAAAGACAGAGAAGGAACGAAATGCAACGTTTTATCAAATTTAGAGATAATCAGAACATTCAACCTAGACAGAATTGGACATTGTTTTTCCATGTGTCTCAGTCCTGATGGTAGTATTTGGATTGGTGGTGATAGATGTGTGTACAAGATGAGCTCTGACTGCTCTACAGTCCTCCATCAGTTACCTACCAGAAATTCTTATTTGTTTGAATACATAGCATGTTTACAGTCAGGTGATGCTGTTGTGTCTTATGGTGTTGAAGTGTCCTACGTAGACAGATTCACCTCTGACGGGAGAAGAGTAGAATTCACAGAACTACCACGAAGGAGCACTTACGATATAGCTGTCAATATCAATGACGAGGTGGTCATTAGTGTTGATATGGAATGTATTATTATATTTTCAAACAAAGGGAAACAGCTCCGGAAAATTGAAGTCGATGGTGGAATACAAACATTTTGCACAGACAGAGATGGACACATCATTGTTGCACATCCGATATCACCAAACCTGACAAAACTGGATGGTAGGAGTGGAGAAGTCAAAATATCATGGAGAGTTTCCATGTCAGACATTAGGAGAGTTACATGTGACAGATATGGAAACATACTGGCCAGAAACTTCAAGAAAAATGTTTATGTCCTGGACAGGAACGGAAAAGTCAAGAAAACGTACACTGTAGACTGTGATGAAATCAGTGGAATCTGTGTGAACAAAGAAGACCATTTGTTGATTCTGATGTATAAGAATGACAAATACAAAATACACGTTACAAAGTACTTGGAATAGGAACAAATAACTTGACAAACAATCGCTCGTATGTAGTCACATACGTTCAGCTAATACCAACTTGGTGCTTCGTTCATTCTAGTTTATATGAGTGATCATATAATAAGCAATAGTCAATAATCTCATTTTTCAAATAGAGGACATGATGAATCCATTTTGTTAAATATCTTGCATGCTCAAAATATCAAAACGTTGACTTAAAACATTACATTTTTCTTTTTGTTGTATTCGCCTTATTATCACAATTCATATTTTATCAAAGCTGTAGCGTGGTGTGTAATTATTTATTCACTGTATAGCTCACATACTATATATATCTAAAAATTCTATTCAGAAATGTAGCGTCGGGTATGGTTACAAAATGAGTGATTAAAAGTATTCAGTCAAACAATTCTACAGAACAAAACGAACTTTTATCTCTTTATTTGAAAATAATTTGCCCCTTAAAATGGGCCGTCAAAATAAACCATTAACATTTAAACGGCTGATATTCTATCAGTGACTACTAAATATTAACTGCAGATATTCTATCAATGACTACTAAATATTAAAGGCAGATATTCTATCAATGACTACTTAATATTAAAGGCAGATATTCTATCAATGATTACTACATATTGATGGCAAAAAATCTATCAATGACTACTAAATATTAACGGTAGATATTCTATCAATGACTTCTCAATATAATTGAAAGATATTCTATCAATGATTACTAGATATTGATGGCAAATAATCTATCAATGACTACTAAGTATTAACGGTAGATATTCTATCAATGACTACTAAATATAAACTGCAGATATTCTATCAATGACTACTTAATATTAACGAAAGATATTATATCAATGACTACTTAATATTTATGGCAGATATTCTATCAATGCCTACTAAATATTAACTGCAGATATTCTATCAATGACTACTAAATATTAACGAAAGATATTCTATCAATGACTACTTAATATTAGCGAAAGATATTCTATCAATGAATCCTTAATATTAATGGCAGATATGGCGTGTTCATATCTCAGTTAATACGCTATGCCAGAGCAAGTACCAAATATACGGATTTTGTTCTGAGAGCTAGGCGTCTTTCAGATAAGCTTCTCAGTCAGGGATATGTTTGTGACCGACTTACATCGTCACTGAGGAAGTTCTACGGTCGATATGGGGAACTCGTCATACACTATGATGTCCCACTATCCAGAATGGTGGATGATATTCTGTCATAGACCATTTGAACCATCCAACCAAAGATTGTACTCTATATCTTCCAAAATGGAAGTAACCGGATGTGACAGTTCTACCGAATTGAAGCGACGGGTGTTGCATGCAAGCAGGAGATGCTTACTCTTCCTGGGCACCTGGTCTCACTCTCATATCGGGAGTTCGCTTCTTTTCACGGCAGATATTCTATCAATGATGACTAAACTTTGACTTGATGATTTTGTTTTTCTTGTGTTCTTAAATTAAGAAGCAAAACTGACATACTTAACGGTATAAAATTGAATTTCGAAACCTGCACAGATGATTCGCCTTTAAGAGTAGATCACAAATCTTCATTTAAATGTAGGTCATGATCTATATTATCCGCCTGAGTGCACATGTTAGGAAGATATGGGTATCAATAGTCTACATTCCTTTTCTGTTATGTTTAGTTGTTAGCATTTTCGTAGGTCCTCAATAGGTAATCTTTGACTACTCCCTGTTTGTTGCAATGATGAAATGCTGCTATGATGTGAGCTGCTTCGTAATCTCTATATAAATAACACTATATTTGCGATTGTTTTCTTAGTTTAGCTCGTTGTTTCTTAGGACTAAATTTTTCTTATCACATTGTTCCTATGTCACATGACCTAGGTCACTAATTACTTTAGTAATGAAATGGTGTATATGCTAATCATGTCCAGAAATGTCATGAAATAAAATTGTATCCATTCACTAATTCATTTGTTGTTGCTCATGCTTCATGTGTTTCAGATAAAAAATATCCAAGGTCATGTGACAAAAGTCGAGGTCATTAAAAAGAAGGGAGGAGATCTCCAACAAGACCCCGTTGCAGAATCAACAGTAAAACACCAAAACACCCGATGCAAAAACACAAAAGACGAGTACAGCACGAGACGGAAAAGAGACACACTACATGTAAACATCAAACACAAAAGACTACACATAAACCGACGAGACCAATGGGTAACCGGTGCCGACTTTGGACGGCCATCTGTCACGCAAGTAGCAAATGGTGTGGTTATCCTGGATTACGTGCGCACAACCCTCTCACTTCTCCAATTACCCAGAGGTCTCGAAGAACGTACAATTGTGGTGTAAAACAACCTCCTCACTGTAAGATGACATCACACAAACAAGACCGCGAAACGCAGAGGCCCCATAGACACAGATGAATATGTAAATGGATATAAAAAGGGGGCATGCGTAATACAGTCCGTGCTCTGCCGGCTGTAGCGAGCTCATGTATGTAATCACCCGAGGAGTCCGACTGACATTCAGAGAGGACAGGTATGCCTAAATGAAATTGTATATGAGTATCATATTTGGGCTATAATACCTCTTACACAATATAATGAATCACTTTCATGTTTAGTATGATGTATTGGACCAAGCTCAAAGTCACTTAGAGGAGGAGGGGGAGACATCTTTATTTTCTGAAAAAAACTATTTTTAGCTCACCTGAGCGAAGCTCAAGTGAGCTCTTGTCATAGCGCGCCGTCCGTCGTCCGCCGTCGTCCGCCGGCGTAAACTTTTAACATTTTCGACATCTCCTCTGCAACCGCTGCACAGAATTTCACGAAACTTCACAGGAAGCAAGTACTTAATGCCCTCTACCAAGTTTGTGTTTTTTGAGCCGATCTGAAATCCAAGATGGCCGCCACAGGCTCTGATTTGCTGACACTTTTTCTACTTCTCCTCTGAAACCGTTACACAGAATTTCTGGAAACTTCACAGGAAGCAAATACTCAACGCCCTCTACCAAGTTTGTGTTTTTCCAGCCGATTGGAAATCAAAGATGGCTGCTACAGGCTCTGATTGGCTGACACATTTTCGACTTCTCCTCTGAAACCGCTGCACAGAATTTCAAGAAACTTCACAGGAAGCAAGAACTCAATGCCCTCTACCAAATTTGTGTTTTTCGAGCCGATCGGAAATCATAGATGGCCGCCACAGACCCTGATTAGCAGACACATTTTCGACTTCTCTTCTGAAACCGCTGCATAGAAATTCACGAAACTTCACAGGAAGCAAGAACCCATTGCCCTCTAACAAGTTTAAGTTCTTTGAAGCCGATCTGAAATCCAAGATGGCAGCTACAGGCTCTGATTGGCTGGCTGACACATTTTCGACTTCTCCTGTGAAACTGCTTCACAGAATTTCAAGAAACTTCAAAGGAAGCAAGTACTCATTGCCCTCTTAGTCTACCAAGTTTGTGTTTTTCGAGCCGTACATACAGTCTACTCAGGTGAGCGATGTGGCCCCCTTGGGCCTCTTGTTTGAATTAGTGTTTACTAATATTTACAATTTGAGATGAATAGGTCGTTTTAAATAGCCAAAGTAATTCACATACTTCGACTTTGAATATTAGGATTTATCCGCCATTGACACGGCGCTTTTAGAAACAATGCTTCAAATTGACAAAAAAGGGATTGGCGATCAGGTGTAAAGACGAATAATGACCCCCGTCGAATAATGACCGGGGGTCATTATTCTATGTAGAAAAATGACCTCCGGTCATTATTTGACGACCCGGCTGTCTGAGTATCGTGATAAGATATTTTCCGTTTGCCCCTCGGTATCCATGGGATTGCTTCAACAGAGGAGCGCGGACTGTTTTTCCTGTGAGCAAATGAAACTTTAACAGGATATCTACAACGCAGCTACGTTAAGGCACTCCTCAAAAATGACGTCTTCGAATATGGCGCGAAATGACGTCAACCTCAGATTTTGACGTCATCAACACGGAGACTATTGTCGTTTGCAGATTTTGATACTCTTTATTGTCATTTATCATCGAGTTAGATCTTTATACATGGTTGATTTTTTTGCTGAATATGTTATAACTTTTATCTATAGTAAAAATACTTGAATGGCATAACGTACTATACAAATATTTGATGAAAATGCTTGCCTAGCAACCACGTGCGGATGTTACTCAAAGTCGTAGAAAAGCTTGAGGGCTTTATGGATTCTTTTTTAAAATAGATGATTCGTTTTTTAAACTGACGTTAAACTAACTGAGGATACAGCCTTTCAATCTAAACAAAGTGAAAGCAAGGAAGTTATAATGATAAGATCATAATAAATTCTCTATAAAGGCCAAATTTAAAGAGGGGAGAGAAAATACTACCGACGACAACTTAAAAAAAAAAGGGCTTAAAAAATTAAAATGCTGGAAGTTACTAAGTAAGGTGGCGTGCGTAACATTCAGATTGGACTTTGTCAATTATGAATAATTGTACGACATGCATTTTCTTCGTGGTATTCTTTTAGATTTTAATTAGAATGAAAAAAAATAATGATATAAAAATTTCACGTCTCCCTGTTTGTTTCTCTCTCTCTCTCTCTCTCTCTCTCGCTCTCTCTCTCTCTCTCTCTCTCTCTCTCTTTCTCTCTCTCTTAGACCACGTGAATTGAATATCACAAGCTAAAATAAAAATTATAATTTATATGTTAGTAACGAAATTTTACAGAATTAATATTCTCTTTCCTAATATCACATATTTTATCTGTACTGTACAAAGCTCTTTTAAAAAGTACAAGCAAATACAATATTCGGAAACAATGTAAAATGTTGAAAAATAAAATGAAGTTCATGCCAGAATCGAACTCACGATCATAGAATTTGCAATCCTGCGTCATCACCACTATGCCACCGAACCGTTACGTCCTTGTGACGAAATAGTAAAATACATTTCACTGAATGCCAAAGATTTCATCTTTTCACTTTTTTGATTGAAATACGATGAAATTTTCCTCAATTAAACAACATAGTATTTATTTCATCTTCTCAGGTAAATATTTGTGTTTAAAGGCCACAAAACTATGAGAACGAAATCGCAACTTGGTCTCCAAGGCGCATCTCATTCCGCTAGGCGCTTCATTACAATGTAGGTGGAGGGTTCCAAAAATACCCCTTCGGGCAAGGTCATATTGAGAGTGTAACGTAGTGGAGTGAACCTATGACGTTGTGATGCAAGACGAACAAAATCGGCGAAGTCGACATTGATTGTTATAAACTACGAGTTGCTTCCCTTCGCTAGTCACATATACGTTTGAAAAAGATATCGTCGTAGGGTGATGGTATAAAATTGCATGGCGCAGGCTGAAATTACAATGCTATGTGATGGGGTCGCGTTAAACTAGTCCGATAGATGGTTGTCCTCCATGATCTAAGTAGGCACTTTGTCAATTTTATCTACGACTATTTAAAATATACGAAAATACTGGGAGTTTAGTGCTGTTCTAGTCATTTTTTAGATAAAAATCTTCTTTTATTCCAAAAATATAAAAAAGAATAAATGTGCGCACTTGAACTCATAAATGGCAATGCCTACAAGGTATTTTGGTAGTAAGCATAGGACTGTAATTGCAGGAATGGCGTTGCGCCAGCTCGTTTTATATAATTCATTGTTTGTATGTTATAAATAGTTGTCACGTGACTTGTGATGTGGCACATGACAACACTATTGGCTAAATGTGTAGTACAAGCTTAGTGTTAAACACTGATACCAAATACATAAAGAAATTTTATTGGAGGATGTCCTTTTTCATTATTGAAAATGTCTTTAGAAAATGACACGAATATTGCAACGTAAAAACGAGGAGTGCCTTAACATAGCTGCGAATGTCAGAGACACACACAAGCATTTTCCTGCAGAGATTCTTCCTTTGCAATCACTAGCGTAACACTTAATTAATTGTTCATTTATAGCCATCTTTAATCGAAACCTTTCTTCGTCAATGTCAAGAGGCATAACTCGTAGATGAGTCACAGTGGTTAATCAGAATATGAGAGTTGTCATTTCTTGGATAAGACAAAACCATATTAAACAGCGTCAATCTTCCCCACGTGTAAAGGAGTAATAATTCCGTGTAAGGGAATGTCATGATCCTACATGTATAAGCACATATCCTATAAGAATTTGTCAGCCAATCAGAGCCCTTGGTTGCCATATTTGTTGACCGATCGGCACGAAAAAATCAAACTTGGTAGAGGACCTTGAGTACTTCCTTCCTGTAATGTTTCATGAAATTCTGTGCAGCGGTTGCAGAGGAGATGTCGAAAATGTGCCAGCCATTCAGAGCCCTCGGAGGCCATATTTGTTGACCGATCGGCACGAAAAACACAAACTTGGTAGAAGACCTTGAGTACTTCCTTCCTGTAATGTTTCATGAAATTCTGTGCAGCGGTTGCAGAGGAGATGTCGAAAATGTGTTAGCAAATCAGAGCCCTTGGTGGCCATATTTGTTGACCGATCGGCACGAAAAACACAAACTTGGTAGAGGACCTTGAGTACTTCCTTCCTGTAATGTTTCATGAAATTCTGTGCAGCGGTTGCAGAGGAGATGTCGAAAATGTGTCAGCAAATCAGAGCCCTTGGTGGCCATATTTGTTGACCGATCGGCACGAAAAAATCAAACTTGGTAGAGGACCTTGAGTACTTCCTTCCTGTAAAGTTTTATGAAATTCTGTGCAGCGGTTGCAGAGGAGATGTCGAAAATGTGTCAGCCAATCAGAGCCCTCGGAGGCCATATTTGTTGACCGATCGGCACGAAAAACACAAACTTGATAGAGGACCTTGAGTACTTCCTTCCTGTAATGTTTCATGAAATTCTGTGCAGCGGTTGCAGAGGAGATGTCGAAAATGTGTCAGCCAATCAGAGCCCTCGGAGGCCTGTTTGTTGACCAATCGGCACAAAAAACACAAACTTGGTAGAGGACCTTGAGTACTTCCTTCTTGTAAAGTTTCATGAAATTCTGTGCAGCGGTTGCAGAGGAGATGTCGAAAATGTGTCAGCCAATCAGAGCCCTCGGTGGCCATATTTGTTGACCGATCGGCACAAAAAACACAAACTTGGAAGAGGACCTTGAGTACTTCCTTCCTGTAAAGTTTCATGAAATTCTGTGCAGCGGTTGCAGAGGAGATGTCGAAAATGTGTCAGCCAATCAGAGCTTTTGGCGGTCATATTTGTTGACCGATCGGCACAAAAAACACAAACTTGGTAGAAGACCTTGAGTACTTCCTTCCTGTTAAGTTTCATGAAATTCTTTGCAGCGGTTGCAGAGGAGATGTCGAAAATGTGTCAGCAAATCAGAGCCCTTGGTGGCCATATTTGTTGACCGATCGGCACAAAAAACACAAACTTGGTAGAGGACCTTGAGTACTTCCTTCCTGTAAAGTTTCATGAAATTCTGTGCAGCGGTTGCAGAGGAGTTGTCGAAAATGTGTCAGCTAATCAGAGCCCTTGGTGGCCATTTTTGTTTGCCGATCGGCACGAAAAAATCAAACTTGGTAGAGGACCTTGAGTACTTCCTTCCTGTAAAGTTTCATGAAAGTCTGTGCAGCGGTTGCACAGGAGATGTCGAAAATGTGCCAGCCATTCAGAGCCCTCGGAGGCCATATTTGTTGACCGATCGGCACGAAAAACACAAACTTGGTAGAGGACCTTGAGTACTTCCTTCCTGTAAAGTTTCATGAAATTTTGTGCAGCGGTTGCAGAGGAGATGTCGAAAATGTGTCAGCCAATCAGAGCCCTTGGTGGCCATATTTGTTGACCGATCGGCACGAAAAAGAAAAACTTGGTAGATGACCTTGAGTACTTTCTTCCTGTAAAGTTTCATGAAATTCTGTGCAGCGGTTGCAGAGGAGATGTCGAAAATGTGTCAGCCAATCAGAGCCTTTGGCGGCCATATTTGTTGACCGATCGGCACAAAAAACACAAACTTGGTAGAAGACCTTGAGTACTTCCTTCCTGTAAAGTTTTATGAAATTCTGTGCAGCGGTTGCAGAGGAGATGTCGAAAATGTGTAAGCAAATCAGAGCCCTTGGTGGCCATATTTGTTGACCGATCGGCACGAAAAACACAAACTTGGTAGAAGACCTTGAGTACTTCCTTCCTGTAAAGTTTCATGAAATTCTGTGCAGCGGTTGCAGAGGAGTTGTCGAAAATGTGTCAGCCAATCAGAGCCCTTGGTGGCCATTTTTGTTTGCCGATCGCCATGAAAAAATCAAACTTGGTAGAGGACCTTGAGTACTTCCTTCCTGTAAAGTTTCATGAAATTCTGTGCAGCGGTTGCACAGGAGATGTCGAAAATGTGCCAGCCATTCAGAGCCCTCGGAGGCCATATTTGTTGATCGATCGGCACGAAAAACACAAACTGGGTAGAGGACCTTGAGTACTTCCTTCCTGTAAAGTTTCATGAAATTCTGTGCAGCGGTTGCAGAGGAGATGTCGAAAATGTGTCAGCCAATCAGAGCCCTTGGTGGCCATATTTGTTGACCGATCGGCACGAAAAACATAAACTTGGTAGAAGACCTTGAGTACTTCCTTCCTGTAAATTTTCATTAAATTCTGTGCAGCGCTTGCAGAGGAGATGTCGAAAATGTGTCAGCCAATCAGAGCCCTCGGAGGCCATATTTGTTGACCGATCGGCACGAAAAACACAAACTTGATAGACAGTAGGGCGGCCAAGCCAGATTTGCGCGTGACGGCAACCGTTGCTAAGAACGGCGCATTAATATCGAACGAAGTTCGCGTCGCCGTTACTAGGCATTTTTTCGAAACACATTCACAGCAGAAAAATACTAATAACAGCGATGCAAATCGATGGTTTCGGATTTTAAAAGATTAAACAAACTCTTTAAGATTTTATGTCTCTATATATACCCAAAATGTGATGTTTTATTCTGTAAATTTGTCGAAAATCAGCTGACAAAATGACAGCAGTACACTTAACGTTCGACTCCCATGCCCCCTTCCTCGCAAACAGGGGGATCGTTTTCAAAAATATTAAAAAGTGGTTCTGTAATTTTTTGATATGTTGTGGAGAATATATCCAAGTGTTCAATTCTCAAATTTTATGAAAATCGGTGAGGGACCATTTTTTTGTACCTCATTTATGTACCTCGACATGCTGCACAGTTTCGACAATTTCGGAGAAATCGTCAATCGACCGAACGCTTCGACATCAGAAATTCACAAAGCAGAATATAAATTCGAATTTACCATTCTAGAAGGAAGGTTGTTTTAACCTTTTGATGAGCAAACATTTAAATTGTAAAAAATATCACCAGAATTCAACAGACCGAAGATTTTTCCAGCGACCTTCCTAATTTCCTCTGATCAAGTACAAAACTGCCACGCACAAGGGAAAAATGACATTTTCTTGGATATGCCATACAATACATCCACAATTTGAAATATACTCATTGTATCCGAGAAAAACACATTTAAAAATTCCAATTTTGTTCTGTTTAATGCGCAGGAGCTTTCAATAATAGGAAAACAAAAGATACAAATATGTTATTTTTTTTGCAAGGAAGCCTATATTTACTTTTTTACTCCAGATAATCACTACAAAAGAAATAATCATTAATAAAATAATAACAAAAGAATAACAAAAGAAATAACATAAGAAATAATCATAATAAAATAATAAAGAATGATCATGACAGTTGAATTTAAATTCCTATTATCATGAAGAAGAAATTTAATTGACCGATTCATCCTCTGCAAGAATTCACAATTTTTTTTTTTAATTTATTATCACACTATATCTGCCATTGTCCAATATTCACAGTCATTAATCATGTTAATTGTTTTCTGAAATGTTGACAGTTCTTGAACTCTTCCATCTTCTGTGAATAATCCATTTGTATGGTATTTTTGCACACTCACAATTCACAAAGAAGAATATGATGACAATATGCACAATCTTCAAACCAATTCGATGTAGAATATGATATCAATATACTATAGTACAGAATTTCCAATCAATAATTCCTTTTAAATGCATGCCTTCCATATAATAAGCCACTGGGTGATGTTCAGACAGCAAGATTTCTTCTAACAAGTTTGACCTGAAAAAGTAATACATTTTCAGTTAGTTTTAAGTCATTCATTTATTATTTACTCATTTATTTATTTGTTTATTTTGATACAATTTCACTATTTCACAATTCCCCCCCCATCAATCTCTTTTCTCTTTATATTCTGAATGAAAAAAAATACATTTATAATATCATGTATACTTGTGAATGACATAATGTACTTTTTTAAAATACAAAAAAAAATTTGCTTAATTAGGCCCAATGAGGTGGGGGGGGGGGGGTAGGCTTGGTTGGTCAAAATAAAGGCACATAAATGAACTTAATAACCTGATCAGTTCAGTGATTGAAAATTATTACAAATCTTGGTAGTATTAGTAAAGTGTGTGTATGTATGTGTGTGAGAGAGAAAAGATATTTGTTTACAAATTTGTTTATTTACCTTGAGCTTGAGGAAAAAGTCGATGTTTTCAATGGTTCCTAGATTAATTTCGTCATCGAGGCATCGGCCTAGTATCCATTTCACTATAAAAACAAGCAGCTAAACTGAAGAAAGTACATGTACTACATGTATGTGAAGTACACAAGTCGTACCGTGTTTTTGCGTCATCAAGTTTACATCACACCGACACTGCACTGGCACTGCACTGACATCGGCCTTCGTGAAGTCGGGTTGGACAAAAACAGCTTGAAATCTTCATTAATCTCTTCTTAATTGCACATCCAAGGTTAGAAATGAGTTCACGAGATAAAAATCTTCCAACAGCTATACTTTTTCATACATGAAATACTTTAAACTCCGAATAAAGTATACTCATTCATGTTTACAATGTGACACACGTTCAATGTGTATTGGGTGCAAAATCGTGATTCTGCGCATGCCGAAACGAAGCTAACACCAGCTGATTTCAAACGGGAATTATTTCAATATATGAAAAAGTGGTTCTGTAATTTTTTGATATTTGAAAGATGCCGATGTGAATGTCATTTTTTGAAAATATTATAAAAATCTGTGAGGGACCATTTTTTTGTACCTCATTTTTATTTTCCACTTTTTGGGGCATTTTTTCCCGGGAAAATTTAGCCAACTTCAATCATCGATTTAGTAATTAAAATGTCAGGTTTGTCTAAAATAAACTAATTGAGGGTAAAATATAAAGCTAAAAGCAAAAGTTCGTCGATATTTTACTTGCTGAAATAAAAAATTGTGCTGTCTAGAGCTTTCGGAAAAGGACCAAAATTCGAAGGCGTCCATATTTTCTCCGACGAGAAAGAGTGCGTCATGCATTCGCGGACTCACATTTTCCTTTTTACGCCGCACGTGCAAATCCGGCTTGGCCGCCCTACTGTAGAGGACCTTGAGTACTTCCTTCCTGTAATTTTTCATGAAATTCTGTGCAGCGGTTGCAGAGGAGATGTCGAAAATGTGTCAGCCAATCAGAGCCCTCGGAGTCCTGTTTGTTGACCAATCGGCACAAAAAACACAAACTTGGTAGAGGACCTTGAGTACTTCCTTCTTGTAAAGTTTCATGAAATTCTGTGCAGCGGTTGCAGAGGAGATGTCGAAAATTTGTAGGCCAATCAGAGCCCTCGGTGGCCATATTTGTTGACCGATCGGCACAAAAAACACAAACTTGGAAGAGGACCTTGAGTACTTCCTTCCTGTAAAGTTTCATGAAATTCTGTGCAGCGGTTGCAGAGGAGATGTCGAAAATGTGTCAGCCAATCAGAGCTTTTGGCGGTCATATTTGTTGACCGATCGGCACAAAAAAACACAAACTTGGTAGAAGACCTTGAGTACTTCCTTCTTGTAAAGTTTCATGAAATTCTGTGCAGCGGTTGCAGAGGAGTTGTCGAAAATGTGTCAGCCAATCAGAGCCCTTGGTGGCCATTTTTGTTTGCCGATCGGCACGAAAAAATCAAACTTGGTAGAGGACCTTGAGTACTTCCTTCCTGTAAAGTTTCATGAAATTCTGTGCAGCGGTTGCACAGGAGATGTCGAAAATGTGCCAGCCATTCAGAGCCCTCGGAGGCCATATTTGTTGACCGATCGGCACGAAAAACACAAACTTGGTAGAGGACCTTGAGTACTTCCTTCCTGTAAAGTTTCATGAAATTTTGTGCAGCGGTTGCAGAGGAGATGTCGAAAATGTGTCAGCCAATCAGAGCCCTTGGTGGCCATATTTGTTGACCGATCGGCACGAAAAACACAAACTTGGTAGATGACCTTAAGTACTTTCTTCCTGTAAAGTTTCATGAAATTCTGTGCAGCGGTTGCAGAGGAGATGTCGAAAATGTGTCAGCCAATCAGAGCCTTTGGCGGCCATATTTGTTGACCAATCGGCACAAAAAACACAAACTTGGTAGAAGACCTTGAGTTCTTCCTTCCTGTAAAGTTTTATGAAATTCTGTGCAGCGGTTGCAGAGGAGATGTCGAAAATGTGTAAGCAAATCAGAGCCCTTGGTGGCCATATTTGTTGACCGATCGGCACGAAAAACACAAACTTGGTAGAAGACCTTGAGTACGTCCTTCCTGTAAAGTTTCATGAAATTCTGTGCAGCGGTTGCAGAGGAGTTGTCGAAAATGTGTCAGCCAATCAGAGCCCTTGGTGGCCATTTTTGTTTGCCGATCGCCATGAAAAAATCAAACTTGGTAGAGGACCTTGAGTACTTCCTTCCTGTAAAGTTTCATGAAATTCTGTGCAGCGGTTGCAGAGGAGATGTCGAAAATGTGCCAGCCATTCAGAGCCCTCGGAGGCCATATTTGTTGATCGATCGGCACGAAAAACACAAACTTGGTAGAGGACCTTGAGTACTTCCTTCCTGTAAAGTTTCATGAAATTCTGTGCAGCGGTTGCAGAGGAGATGTCGAAAATGTGTCAGCCAATCAGAGCCCTTGGTGGCCATATTTGTTGACCGATCGGCACGAAAAACATCAACTTGGTAGAAGACCTTGAGTACTTCCTTCCTGTAAATTTTCATTAAATTCTGTGCAGCGCTTGCAGAGGAGATGTCGAAAATGTGTCAGCCAATCAGAGCCCTTGGTGGCCATATTTGTTGACCAATCGGCACAAAAAACATAAACCTGGTAGAGGACCTTGATTACTTCCTTCTTGTTAAGTTTCATGAAATTCTGTGCTGCGGTTGCAGAGGAGATATCGAAAATGTTAAAAGTTTACGCCGGACGACGGACGGACGGACGATGGACGGCGCGCTATGACAATAGCTCACTTGAGCTTCGCTCAGGTGAGCTAAAAACATTATATTTGTTCTGAATTATATTCCTGTTTGTATGTATTGTACATGCATATGTTTTGATGTGCCAGATGGCATAAGGTAATACAACTGAACTGAACTGATTCACTAATTCCATCGTACAGTTAACTCGGTAGTATTTTAAATCGTTGTCCAGGGTTAGCAGGACATGAATGCTTGTCTATTATGGTCTTCTTATCCATTAAAACGGATTTTTGTATTGCGAAATGTCTTCAACTTTGATCTACACTAATTTTAATCTTTGAAACATGATTAAAGTAAAAGGTTGTAATGCTGAAAATGTAGCTGCCATGTGCATACACATATGTAGTTTACGAAACTACCAACCGTGGATGTACAATAGCATAAACTGTCGACATACGAATCAATGGTAGCTTCTGTTTGTCCTATTTTCTTTTGTCTTGAGAATGTTCCCTTTTATATTTTTTCTCATTAATTTATAAGCTTTTTTATTGTGATTTTTTGGAAAATTTCCTGTATTGTGTTTGACTTTTATTCAAACTTACCGAGGTTGTTGTACTAAAATAAATTCTCAATGATACTTTATTCTCCAAGCATTGAATGTAGGTGAGGGATTTCTTTAACAATAGAAAAATTAAAATGATTGTAAGGCAAAAGAAGTTCTTAAACACTGCTGTGTGAAATCAACCTTCTTAACATTAAATTTAGATTTCGTTGCACAGGCACGCGTGATTTGGATATGAAAAATAGTAGGTCTGAAGTTTTATATAAGCTGTACCCATAGGAAGACATTATTTTGAATATGCACCATACACGTATGAATTATAAGTAAAACATTTAACTTTTCCCTATTTCAATTCTTTACAGCAAATGATTATAAATGAGCATCTTTTGAATGGTCCGATCGAAAAATAATTTGCCTATCAAAGAAGATCAGTAACCTTTTTTTCATAATGATATTATACTTAAATCAAATATATCCACATTATAAACTACGCCGTGATTGTAACGGACAGCTAGCAAATCCATGCTAGACGTTAGCAATTAAAAAAGGTCATCGCAAGCAATGAATCCAAACACCTTTCATATTTTTATTGCAATATGTACACATAAATAGGTACTAGTAAAAGAATAAAGGGGTTTAATTTCATTAAGTTGAATTATATCTGTTGCTGTTCAAATAGAAAGAGGAGGGTAAAAGATCTTGAAATAATTCTAAAGATAATGTACGTCATGACGCTCAAGTCCAGAGAACTCATTGTCTTTAGCGATATTAATGTGAAATATGAGTATGCCTCTTATATTGACGTCATAAGGGATTTTGCAAAATAATTTTTGTCCAAAATAAAGTGTAACTCCAAGGTCCATTAAGAAGGTGAATATATTAGATAAGATTCTAATCATCAGTACATGTAACTGTAAAATACTAATATATTTTGCAGATCGAAAGTTCAGATAAAGGTTACATCTTTAGGGAAACAAAACACACACGGACATATATAAAAGACTATTCCACTAATCTTTGATACAGGGCAGTTTACGATCATGTTTGTTTTTCTTTTTTTGATAAGGGACATCAATCATTGGGAAGGATTCCACATTTTGGAACGTGTCGGAGTTTTAAATAGGTTCATTTTGATAATTAAATATATCAAGTGACGGATTTAATCGAGGTACACAAGCGCAAACCTCTCACTTTTCAAAACCTATAATCTATCTGACATAAACTGTGGAAACAATTTTATATCATGTCGATCAATGAAAATATCTTCTGTCTCATAGGGATGTTTTGTAAACAACTTCTGATGACGTCATATTCTTATTTATTTTCAGAATTGTTTTTTGGAATCTTTCTTGGAGTCCCTAATAGAACAAAACATTTCTCCTTTCTTGGAGTCCTGTATAGAACCAAATCCTGGATTCGCATCTAATTTCAATGGCAATAATATTAATTGTATTGTAAAACATGGATTATTAATTATAAATATTTTCATCATTGTGTAATAAACACTGTGAGAATACCATTGTTTATTGCATGTGTTTTAATTTGAACCTACAATGCAATGATATCTGTAAAATCAACTACATGCATTCAAATTATATCTGTATATAGGTCTTTCAAAAATACATTTAAAAGTCCTTGCAATGCGACATGTTAACATAGTTTACCTAAATAACTTAATTTTAATCTGATGTCAGGACTACAAAATGGCGTTTGCCTCGTCGAAGATAGGGGCACAGGAGGCTATAATTAAACCGTGTGATCTATGCGAAGACGATGAAAACGTCAACTGGTTCTGTAAGGACTGTGATCAAAATCTGTGTGACAGATGTAAAAAGACACATCTTCGCAGTAATGTCTCAAAGTCACACATTGTACATTCGATTTCCGAGGGATTTGCAATGGGGAAGAGGAATTCATCAAACATCTGTCGAGAACATGACGAACTATTTACATTCTTTTGCAAAACTTGCGATAGGAATATTTGTTCACAATGTTTGTCCGCGAAGCATAAGAAGCATGACTTTGTAGATATGCGTGAGCTTCACTCAGAAGTACAGAAGCAGTTAGATGACGTCATCAAAGAAAAGGAAACAGAAAAGCAGATGATGACAAGAAATTTCGATGATTTGGTTCAGCATGAAATCCAATCAGAGATGCAAAATAAAGACGAGTGTGCCAAGATCAAGGACCGAGTTAGAGCTATCAAAGTCGCCGCAGATGAGGAAGGAGAAAAACTCATAGAATCCATTAATTCAACAAAACAACAGCAAGACAAAGAGGTAAAAGAAGGCAAACATAACATCCAGACCCAGACCAGAGTCTATGCCACGGAGATCCAATCCATACAACAAGAACTCCGGCTCCAGACGGCGTCATCATTACACGGCTTCGTCACGGAATCAATGAAAAAACTTAAGTCATTGAAGCCGATATCTATTGCGATACCAGACAAACAGCAATTACCGTTTGAAGGAGTCGAAGGCAATCATATCCGAGAAACGATTGGAAAACTATTTGGATCACAAAAGGTATCGGTAACAGAGAATACTGAAGGCAGAGATGGAACGAAATGCAACTTGTTTTCAAATTTAGAGATAATCAGAACATTCAACCTAGACAGAATTGGACGTTGTTGGTCTATGTGTCTCAGTCCTGATGGTAGTATATGGATTGGTGGTAATGGATATGTGTACAAGATGAGCTCTGACTGCTCTACAGTTCTCAATCAGATAACTACAAGGAAGTCTTATAGTTGTTCTTACATAGCATGTTTACTGTCAGGTGATGCTGTTGTGTCATATGGTGGAGTGTCCCACGTAGACAGATTCACCTCTGATCGGAGAAGAGTAGAATTCACAGAACTATCACCGAAGAAAACTTACGATATAGCTGTCAATATCAATGACGAGGTTGCTATCAGTGTTGATTTGAGATATATTATCATATTTTCAAGCAAAGGGAAACAACTAAGAAAAATTGAAGTCGATGGTGGAATAACAACATTTTGCACATACAGAGATGGACACATCATTGTTGCACACAGGAGATCATCAAACCTTACAATACTAGATTGTAGGAATGGAGCAGTCATAAAATCATGGGAAGTTTCCATATCCGACATAACACGTCTTACATGTGACAGATATGGAAACGTTCTAGCCACGAACATGTGGAAAAATATTTATTTCTTCAGCAAAAACGGAGATGTCCAGAAAACTTTCACAGTGGACTGTGATGGAATCAATGGAATCTGTGTTAATCAGGACGATCATTTGTTGATAGTGATGGTTACGAAGCGCAAATTCGAAATAAAAGTTACGAACTACTTGGAGTAAGAACAGATAACAAACAATCGTTCCGATGAAGTCACTTACGCTCAGTTTATAACAACTTGGTGCACCATTTCTTATTGTGGATATGAGTGATCATTGAAAATTCAAAAGTCAGTTATTTCATTTTTCAAATAGAGGACGTATTGCGGTAAATTTGTTAAATATCTTGCTTGCTAAAAATATCAATACCTTGATCTATGTCCTTGTTTGTATCTGTTTGCTGTATGCGCCTTATTATAATTATAATTCATTTCTTATCAAACTTGTAGCGTGCTGTGTTCTTACTTGTTCAAAGTATAGCTCATATACTGTATATATTTAAAAATTTCTGTTCGGAAATTTACAAATATGGAATCGGGTTACAAAATCAGTGATTGAAAGTACCCAGTAAAACAAATCTACTGATGATAATGAACTTTCATTTCTTTCATTGAAAATTATTTGCCCTTGAAATATGCCATTGAAGATATACAATTTTCTTTTTAACGAAAGATTTTATATCAATTACTAATAAACAATTATTTGTTTCTTTTTTTTCAGGCATGGTAACTGCTTCAATTGAGATACCGCCGCTTTGCAACCTACCTCAAAATATAGTGCTTTTTCTAATTTTAGAATTTGCTGTCTGATACATGCAAAATGCAAGGACAAGGATATTATCCTTCTTGCAAAAAAAAATTCAATTTCATATAAAGTAAATGCATCACAAAAAATGAACAATACATTTCTTGCTTTCACTGCACGTTGGTGGCGTAATAATATATAACTTCTGATAAGAGTTGTCTTCCTTATATTAGGACGAAACGATGAGAAACGAAAGTAGAAACAAAGCACAATCTTGTTGAAAGAAATTGGAAAATCTGGTAATTGAGAAGAGAATTTTTAGTAATTACCAGCAATAATAAACTTAAAGTTTCGCTGGAATTGCTAGTACATGCTTCCGCTCTGTGATCAAATATATGGTAGACTGTCAGTAACTTAGACACGCATGCATGGTCTTTTTAGTTTCTATAGAACCAAACTGGCTAATTAATTAATTAAAGACGCTGCTCCAGGTTTAAGTCATGAGAAAAAATTTGTAATTTTAATTATACCACTTCTAGTAAATATAAACAGTTTGTGCTGTTTATAGAACTATTTGAGCACGTAGAAATGAATAATTTATTTCTATTATTAATGGATAAAATCAATCAGAGGGTTACTTTTATCTAGAATTAACCGATTAAAATCAACTGTGAACACGAGATTGGTGTCTATATTCAAAGACCCTGATGTTATCACAGAACTTACCTACCTCCATGAACATTATGTCATCACAACAGCGGACAAAGCCTCAAATAATTACACATTTACTTGCAAAAAGTACTATTTCGACAGTCTAGTTAAAGAGTTGGGTTTAAATTCGACACCTGGAAATCCCACTTACACCCCAACAAACCTTTCTGCCTCTGAAATAATAGATAACCACAAATCAGCTCTTGCTTCCTTTGGCTTCGACACTAACAATTCAGATTTAGATTTACCATACTTATACTGCATACCTAAAATGCATAAGAATCCGTACAAACAACGTTTCATCGCTGGTTCCTCAAAATGTTCTACCAAATCTGTATCGATCTTACTCACCAGAGTTTTATCTGAAATCAAATCTGGGCTACAAAAATATTGTTCGACAGTATATTCTCGCAGTGGTATCAACCAGATGTGGATTTTAAAGAATTCGAAGGAACTTTTAGAACATCTAAAATCCACTCATTTTAGTAGAGTCCATTCGAGCAAAGCTTTTGATTTTTCGACACTTTACACTACAATTACACATTCTAAATTGAAAGAAAGACTCGCAAAAATTATAAGTAACGCGTTTACAAGTAAGAACGGTAATCGCAAATACAAATTTATTGTTGTTAACTATGACAAAACCTACTTTGTAAAAGAAAAGTCAGATTCTGAAAATAAGTACACTGAAACAGACATTATTCAGATGTTAAACTTTCTGATCGACAACATTTTTGTGGTGTTTGGAGGAAAGGTCTTCCAGCAAATTGTCGGAATTCCAATGGGGACCAATTGTGCCCCACTCCTTGCCGACATTTTCCTTTACTCGTACGAAGCTGAATTCATTCAATCTTTGGTCTCTGAAGGGAAAAGATACTTAGCTTCTGACTTCAACTTCACTTACAGATACATAGACGATGTTTTGTCCATCAATAATCCAAAATTCGCGGATTACCTGAGCAGTATCTATCCTTCGGAGCTTGAAGTCAAAGAAACTACAGCGACAAATAATTCAGCATCCTATTTGGACATAATGTTGTCCTACGACACTGATGGTCACATGAACACCTCACTCTATGACAAACGTGACGACTTCAATTTCAGCATTACGAACTTTCCTTTTCTGAGTAGCAACATCCCTTCATCGCCTGCTTATGGCGTGTTCATATCTCAGTTGATACGCTATGCCAGAACAAGTACCAAATATATGGATTTTATTCTGAGAGCTAGGCGTCTTTCAGATAAGCTTCTCAGTCAGGGATATGTTTGTGACCGACTAACATCGTCACTGAGGAAGTTCTACGGTCGATATGGGGAACTCGTCATACACTATGATGTCCCACTATCCAGAATGGTGGATGATATTCTGTCATAGACCATTTGAACCACCCAACCAAAGATTGTACTCTATATCTTCCAAAATGGAAGTAACCGGATGTGACAGTTCTACCGAATTGAAGCGACGGGTGTTGCATGCAAGCAGGAGATGCTTACTCTTCCTGGGCACCTGGTCTCACTCTCATATCGGGATATCGCTTCTTTTCATATGGTGGAGGTTTTTGTTTTTGTTTGCTTTGGTTCCTGTTTTATCCTGATTTTGTATGCCTTCGGTTTCTGATTTTCTTAATTATCGATTTTGTACTGTAGACAGGGATATGGTCATTATCCATATTTGTCATTAAGCTTCAAATCCTATGTAAATAAAATCATCATCATTTAAATACCTAAACAATAAAATGATTCAACATCCATCTGCTGACTATAAATTTTGAAAAGAAGTATATCTCAGATCCTTCAGTCCTTTGATTTTTCAAATATCCTGACATGTGTACTTAAACGAAGAAAGCAAATGGACGAAGACAGGAAGGTCTTAGCTCTTTGTATCATTTAGTATCTTCCTGTTCTAATTTTCAATAAACAAAAAGCATGAAAAATGTTTCTTGATTCATTTTTTTTCCTTTTATGAGAATTGATTGCACAGAAAAAATGTAAATAAACATTCAATCATAAATCATTTTGGAGAATGATATCGGTGGAATACCCGGATTATGTCGCACACCCTCTCACTTACATGGATAAAGAGAAGTCTTAAATATCCGAAACACGTGTCTAGTACAACAAAATGGGTACTATAGAACATATATTTCAATAATGACAATAATGTCGAAGGGTTTCAACTCACTACCTTCTTGAAGAAAATTCCAAACCAATTTACATGCACGAGACACGTGTTTCGAATATTATATTCAGTGATGCTTTCAGCGGAGCCACCAAAAATAATTTCAGTAGCGCCCTCTTCTGTAATGTACTTCTGTAATGTACAATTGCTTTTTTTATAGCCTTCTTATTGTAAGCTGATAACAAAACAAACATACAGTAAAAGACAGTGACCTTTGATAGTACATGTAGAAACAAAATGTGTAAATGGATATCTAAAGCGTAGTCAATAAAGAAAGTCCATGTTCCACAAGCGAGCGAAATAAAAATTACTTGAGAAGTCCGACAACCTTAATTTAGGGACTAGTAATCGTTACAAAGTTTTCTCTGACGAGATTTGAATAGATCATCATGGATTTCCGTTGTCACAATTGCCCAGTGTGCCTTGATAATAATACCGTACACGGCTTCAGTGCCAAACTTAATATTCTTGTGATTATTTTCTGACATTTCCTCGGTTAAAAAAGTCAACCAACTGCTCCATTTGATTCAAGTTTGAAATGCTTTTGATGGATATTAAGGCACCGTAACATCAAGCACAGAAATTCAAAGTGAAATATACCCTGATGCTGGAATTGTGCTGCACTTCGAAATATTATGAGAACAAATTTTGTAAAATTTCCGGAACTTTCAGGCCTATTACACAAAAAACTTCAATGGATCTACAACACAACTAGGTTGAGGTACCGACAGAAAAGGATCGAAAATCCCCTATGTGAAAATACATAATAGACAATAAAAAAGAGACACAATGTTAATCATTTTCAAATTCAATAGCATCATCTAAGATCAGATAAATTTGCAGCATGGACCAGACATGCACGTTTTGGGTACTCAACCCTCGTCAGTGATCCTCAATCTACAAACAATGTAATGTTGCCAAAGAGTGTGAAAATTATTATGTCAAAATATGTATCGAAAGACGTAGCAGAACATCTTCAATCTCAATGGCATCAATGCAACACCAAACGCTACACAGTACACAATGTCATAAACCAACGAAAAAAAAAACGTATAAGGAATATATCTCCCTCATTGCATTAGATATGTATTTGATCATATATGATCTTTGACACATATTTCAGGTCAAGTTAATGATTTCGCTATTCATATGAATGAGTTAAAGGAGATCCTGACGATAATCTCAACAGCACTCACAATAGAGCACCAAACTGAGCATCGACGGACCCCTAGCAAGCTAGAGGTGGGATCAGGTGCCCGGGAGGAGTAAGCATCCCCTGTTGGCTAGCCGCACCCGCCGTCGATGTTCACGCACGAAAATGAAAACAAAATATAAAATACATGTACTGTCTGAGGTTAAGTCTATATAGAAAGTGCTATGAATATTCACTTTTTGTAGTCCCTCACAGATGAAATTGTCATCGCTGATGTAACATAATTTGTTGATCATGTTGATTGGCGAGCACAAAACCCAAATACTATGACACTAGAAACGAACACTTACAGTACATAGACAGTAACACTATGACACTAAGAACTAACACTTACAGTACACCAACAGTAACACTATGACACTAGGAACTAACACTTACAGTACACCGACAGTAACACTATGACACTAGGAACTAACACTTACAGTACACCGACAGTAACACTATGACACTAGGAACGAACACTTACAGTACACCAACAGTAACACTATGACACTAGGAACTAACACTTACAGTACACCAACAGTAACACTATGACACTAGGAACGAACACTTACAGTACACCAACAGTAACACTATGACACTAGGAACTAACACTTACAGTACACCAACAGTAACACTATGACACTAGGAACGAACACTTACAGTACACCAACAGTAACACTATGACACTAGGAACGAACACTTACAGTACACCAACAGTAATACTATGACACTAGGAACTAACACTTACAGTGCACCAACAGTAACACTATGACACTAGGAACGAACACTTACAGTACACCGACAGTAACACTATGACACTAGGAACTAACACTTACAGTACATCAACAGTAACACTATGACACTAGGAACGAACACTTACAGTACACCGACAGTAACACTATGACACTAGGAACTAACACTTACAGTACACCAACAGTAACACTATGACACTAGGAACTAACACTTACAGTACACCAACAGTAACACTATGACACTAGGAACGAACACTTACAGTACACCAACAGTAACACTATGACACTAGGAACGAACACTTACAGTACACCAACAGTTACACTATGACACTAGGAACTAACACTTACAGTACACCAACAGTAACACTATGACACTAGGAACGAACACTTACAGTACACCGACAGTAACACTATGACACTAGGAACTAACACTTACAGTACATCAACAGTAACACTATGACACTAGGAACGAACACTTACAGTACACCGACAGTAACACTAGGAACTAACACTTACAGTACATCAACAGTAACACTATGACACTAGGAACTAACACTTACAGTACACCAACAGTAATACCAACCTTACGCTTGAATAATAAATTAAAATATATTCTACTGTCCGCACAGCTACGATGTAACTTCAGAAATCGAAAAATTGAAGTTTTCTCTACTTTGTCGGCATATTTTCCGATTCAAATTTATATAGGGGGATATATCTCGAACTCACACAACTAACGGCGTATGCTATATGTTTGTAGGACCAGTACTTCATTGCCCATAGTGAAAGAAAAAAGTTTTAGATGGGGAAATTTCTATGTTAATTTTAGCGTGACGTCGTCGACGTTCTCATTAGACTCAGCGTTAAACATCGTCGACGTCGCGCTAAAATGAACATAGAAAACTCCCTATCTAAAATTATATTCTTAATTTCACAGTGAGCGCAGTATTTATCGTAGGTACATATACTCATAAAAAGTAACGCGTAGTATTTGTTCATTTCATTCTTAGTGCACATATAAAATAATCACATTTATCATTTCAATAGACAAAATCAAACCAAATGTACATAATGGTATTTTCAGACACCAAGCTTTCGACGAGAACCTCTTTAGTGTTTTAATAGCAGTTCTCTGTAAGGACCAAAATAATTTCAAAAGCACGTGGAAACAGCATGTCTCCAATTTTTGAGACTTTTGGTGTGGAAGGTGTATATGATGTACTGAGACAAAAATAAACTTTCTTTTTACAAATTAAGTTTTCGTTGCCATGGAAACCATGTTTGAAATTTTACGCATCAGTAGAATACTTGTAACATGGCATTTTTCACAAGGCTCGTTTCCATGGTAACAGCTATTGTAGTCAACTGAAATTTCCTTAATTTTTCTCTTTATATCTTTAATAGTATAAATATTACATAAGAAGTATGTTTCTGCTCGCTATTCTCTTTGTCAATATGCTCAAAATGTAGGCAAAAACCTGTTTTGAAGAGGCCCTTTTTAAGACCGAAAAAGCTACTAATTTAACATGATTTTGCTCAAATTTAAGGGCAAATAATAAGAAATGTCATGCTAACTTGATTTCTACTGCCAATTATCTTTAAAGTTTAATCCTCGATCTTAATACAACGCTTGTCTAACTACCATATAAAAATGTTAAAATTTGGGTGGGACCTCTTCACAATTATAAGAAAAAAGGGTATAAAAATGGTTACCATGGTGATATTCTGTTCAGTGCTATTACACATAGAGTAATTTACTGGTAATTTTTCAGCCGTCCGTTATTTATTTTTAAGCATTTTTTTATCAGTGCATATAAAAGAGCATTATTGATTAAAAAATCACCTTAAAAGTTTTCAAGGTCACAGGACTCAATGTCAAGGTCATCTTGAATGCAATTCACCAAATTTGGCAAAATTCTGTGATTTTTCAAAAATATGAGAGGCAGTTACTCATATATCATGTGGTATTGAGTAAAACAAACACATACATAGTCATTTTGGATATATCCCCTATTTATTGACCAAAGTTGCAAAAAATCTCAAAATTAATGACATCCTAGATTTTTAGCTAGTTTTTCATACATACATATAAAAATGTGAGATTATCGTGATTTTTGTCTGGGGCTTATTTTTTTTTTAGGAAAAATGTTTTGAACTAAAAATTGTAATGTTTTTCCATCTATCGGTCCTAATTGTAGAAAGAAGTATTTTTGATACAAATATATAACAGTCAAGCCTAAATTTAGTGACAATAAATAACAACAAAAATGCAAATTTTATTGAAATTGGAACCTATATTTTGAATTGACCTTGAACTTAGAGTCAATGACCTTGACAAATTTTGGAAGTGTTCAAATAAAGAATAATTTCTTCTGTTGTCCCTACATAAAGCTAAAGCAATATTAGTTATTTAAACCATGCTAAAAACCAATTTGAAAAGATATAGTCATCATGTGTCAAACGAAAAGTTGCCATGGCAACCATTTTTGACCTCAAAATGTAGGAAAACAAAACAAGGTCCCACTTATTTTTTCCAGCGATTATATTTGTCACATGAAACCTATTTTGTTCTGACAACAGTGATGGTGTTATCAGCCTGACATTTTGTGTTATTTTTGCTTAAAAATGGTAAAAATTGGACAAAAATAGGCCTTGATTTTGACCTTATTTTATGGCAATTTACTGATTTTGATTTTATAGGATCCGGCTAACTGGAAGAAATGTCAAAAATTTGTTAGTTTTTCTAAAAATAGAGGTTTTAAAGATTATAAGTTGTTAATACCAATTAACTCTGACAATGGTTTCCATGGCAACATAATAACCAAAGATGACTTATTTGACCATTTTTAGTGTTATAAATAGACAGATCTCGTTTCCATGGCAACCGGAATATTTATTTTCAAAAAAATTGTTATTTTTGTTTTCAGGGGATTATACATACCATTTATAGAAAAATCATGAAAATCCATGACATGCTGTTTCCAAAATATTTTGGTCCTTACAGAGAATTGATATTAAAATGTCAGTTAAAATGACTCAAAAACAATATGGGCTCGATGTTCTTTTAGAGGCCAAATTGTGTAATTTTCGGAGATCCAAAAGCATCCGCTTGTTTTCCATATCATTTGAAAATGTTTTGATTCGATGGACAAACGGATTCACCATACTAAACAGCGACAATCTCATAATGGCGGCATTACTACGCATGATGAAGTTTTATTCTATGATGTCATCTAGAGTTCGCCGCTTTCCATGAATTTGCGAATCAGTTTCATCGAGAGAAATTTGGTTCATAAGGAGAAAAATCCTCTAAATTTGACTTTTTGATCCTTGAACTTTACAGAGTATAACTCATTTACAAATGGGAATCATTCGATCACGTCGCAATGTTGAAAAGCATTGCATCGGACATTGTAAACATGCATTGCATTAAAGCGGAAGTGACCCGAAGAAGTTAAATCCCAAAATTTTTTATGGGTATCAATGGACTTTGACTTTGGAAAAATCAAATTCCTCATAAACATGGAAAATGCATAAAAACCAAAAACAAAAAAGTCGAAAATTCAAAATTTTATGTTTTTACCTAAAAAGAGATAAAATTGTACTTAAGTCCAAAACTGCTTGTCCTCCTCTATACCATCATTAATGCAAACAAATAAGGTCACATAATCAATAGCTTGTGCATCTTGAATAATAATAATACATTGTAATATTGTTATATGCGTTTCTTCTTTTGAAGAGTATATATCATACATCGTTAGTTATGAGAGGTCGAGATATATTCCCCTATCTAAATCTTAATCGCAAAACTTGCCGACAAAGTAGAGAAAACTTCAATTTTCCGATTTCTGAAGTGAGCTGCGCGGACAGTACATTCCCTGGTAATATGACAGTGTAGTGTATGTGAAAAGAAAGGTGTATTTATCATATATATCGGTCACTCCGTATAGTTTAAAAGTCCTTTCTATGCGATAACCAGTTTTAAAATTATCTATTTAAAGGGGCAAAATGTAGGACAATCAAAAACATGAAGTAATTACTAGTACTACATCGTCATGATTAGGGGAACAGGGTGGAAATAATGGTTTTATATATATGTCTGTTTTAGACACGATACTCTCTGAGGAGAGTGTGGATAGTATTCAAGTCTAAGATGTGATACGAAAGGTAGGAGGTATTGAAAACAAAGAATGTTAGTGGAATAGACGGATCGAACAATATGGAAATCAATGTTTTATCAAATATAGAGACGATAAGAAAGTTTAATCTGAACAGAATTAAAGATCCTTACTCTCTTAGCCAATGTACCGATGGCAGTATTTGGATCGGTGGTTATGGATATGTGTACAAGATGAACCATGATTGCTCTACAGTCCTCCATCAGATAAACACAAGAGATGACATGTGCTGTAACTACATAGCTTGTTTACATTCAGGCGATGCTGTTGTTTCTTATGGTCACAAAGAGTACATAGACAGATTCACCTCTAACGGCAGGAGAATGGAATTCATAGACCTATTCCCTGGGTCGACTCACGATATTGCCGTCAATAACCATGATGAAGTTTTTGTCAATGTTGACTTCGAATCTATTTTCGCATTGTCAAAGAAGGGAAGAAAATCAGAGAACTGAAAATAATTGGTGGAGTTCAAACATTTAGTATAGACAGAGACGGGTACATTATTGTTGCACATCCAGGCTCAAGTATTACAAGATTAGATAGTATAAGTGGAGAAATGATATTATCATGGTCCGTCACTGTGTTCAACATAGAACGTCTTACATGTGATAATTTTTGCAATCATCTTGCCACAAATAGGAAGAAGGATGTCTATTTCTTCAGCAAGAATACAGAAGATAAGAGAACTTTCACTTTGGACTGTGATATGATCAGAGGGATAAGTTTGGATCAAGAGAGTCATTTACTGATACTAATAAAAGGAAATAATGAATTTCAGATAATAAAAATTAGGTATTTAAGTTATTTGGAGTAAGAATAAAAATATGTACAGTTCAAAATAATATAGGGCAATGAAATTTTCTGTTCCACGAAAACACATTTATATATTTCTTTATTGTATTTCACTCGTTTCACAAAGGACAATGATACTGTACGAGATTATTCATTATTAGAGATGGACGCGTGATGCTGTCTTAATTGTACTCTAAAATTATACATTAAATATATCTGACGCTTTGTGGCAGGGGAATCATACCTTGAGTTTATTTTACACCACTATCGTGCGTTCTTCGAGACCCCTTGGGAACCGGGGTTGTGCGCTCGTAATCCGGATAACTAAACCATTAGCTATTGGCGTAGCAGATTGCCGTATAAATCCGCACTGGTTGCCAATTGGTCTCGTTGGTTTATGTGTGGACTTTTTGTGCTCGATGTTTCTGTGTTGCTTTTGTATTCCATGTCCCTTTTGAGTCTCTTGCTGTGGGTGTCTGCTCTATGTTTTTGCATAGTTTGCCTTGGTGTATGGCTGTGAGTACTGTAACCAAGTATTGTTGGAGATCCGCTCCTTTCTTGGAAGTGTCAAAACATAATATTTAAATATTCGACATGCCATTCTACAAATGAGTTAAAGAAGGTACTGACGATAATCTCATCAGCACTCACAATAGAGCACAAAATTGAGCATCGACTAATCCCTAGCAAGCTAGAGATGGGACCAGGTACCCGAGAGGAGAAAGCATCCCTTGTTTGGCTAGCCGCCCCACCGTCGATGTTCACGCACGAAAATGAAAATAATATCTAAAATGCATGCACTGTCTGAGGTTATGTCTATATAGAAAATGCTATGGCGACCATGTCAGGGAAAAATATTCAAAACACTTACTGTCAAATCCCTCGCGGGGAACTTTTTTACGAGCTCACCATGGCAAAGGTCATAAGTGTGACACAAATGAGTAAAAGAAGATCCTGACGGTCATCTCAACAGCGCTCACAATAGAGCACAAAATTGAGCATCGACGAACCCCTAGCAAGCTAGAGGTTGGACCACGTGCCATTTAAATAAACATTAAAAAGTACCAATCAGTTACTCACAAATTCATATCAATCTCTTTATCGAAGACATAGTAAAAGAAAAAAAAATCGTTCGCAGCACTAGTGGACTTTGAATACATCGTTCTAGATACGTATGTTCGTTGATTCATCTGTATACAGTGATCAGAAGTACCATTATTTGAAATTGCATTGCACGGAGAAAATCACAAATCAAAAGACCTTCCTATTAACAAATTAATTTCTGTTACCTCATAAGAAAATATAGATATTTAATGTTCATAAGGAATAAAAGAAGCTGATTAATTTATAAGATATCAAAGAAACGAATCTTATATTTTCTTCTGTTGATGCAGGTATCAACCGAAACATTTGACGGAAAACTGCATCAAAGCGTGTAGTCCCCGTTCTAGCTATATGTCGTAAGTTCGGAGGAGGGGTGAGCATTGATACAACTCCCCCCCCCAAACGAAAACAATTTATGACATCCGTCATGATTCAAACAGCCAACTATCGTCTGTCTCTCTATCTTTGGAATAAGGACCACTCTGAGAAAATACTACATGTACAATTTATTTTTCAGTAAGTAGAAAATAAATAGTACCCTTGAAATTTTAATCTAAAAGTCAACAATTCGTATTTTCAGCTACGAGTTTATTCGTGTTTGAGGGAATCCCCGGTTCTAAAAAATAGTGCCATAGATACACCTCCGTGAAAAATTTTGTTGATCGATGTATCAGAATCTTCGTTTCTTGAAAATAACAATGGAAATTACATGATTAATGTTGCATTAGAATAGGGTTACTCACTCATACCATAGGCGCCAGATTCCTAGAAAAAAAATTAAAAAACACATCTTAACCTCCCGTTTCTCTTCTCTTTACTATTTCCTTATAGGATAGAGAAGAGCAAGGGCGTTATAGATGGGTTATAATTTTCTCTCTAGGAATCTGGTGCCTGTGGCCCATACAGGTACGTATGAACTAGGCACTAACTAGTCGATGACATTCAGGACAAAATCTAAAAGACCCCTATTTACCATATAATCAAATATTTTCGCGATGTACTAATTTTCGTTATAATCGCGAGTGATATAGAATCTCGAAAAGTTGTTCTCCCCAAAATGTGTTAAGGTTTATCATAAAGTGTTAAATCTGTTGTTCATATTGTACATGTGTCATTCTTCTTCATCCCATTAAACGTTATGAGGAGTGAATTGAGTGAATTCTTATGATAGAACTTACTGAAACTTCAATAAAGGGTACAAAACAATAAAATCATATGATCAAAATCAGGATAAAACATGAACCAAAGCAAAAAAAGTAAAACCTCCACAACACGAAAAGAAGCGAACTCCCAAAATGGGAGTGAGACCAGGTGCCCAGGAAGAGAAAGCATCTCCTGCTTGCATGCAACACCCGATTTAAATTCGGTAGAGTTGTCACATCCGGTTGCTACCATTTCGGAAGATACAAGTTTATTAGGTGGTTTGATGGTTCAAATGGTCAAAGACAGAATATCATCCACCATTCTGGAGAGTGGGACATCCCAATGTATGACGAGTTCCCCATATCGACCATAGAACTTCCTCAATGACGAGGTTAGTCGGTCACAAACGTATCCCTGACTGAGAAGCTTATCTAAAAGACGCCAAGCTCTCAGAACAAAATCTGTATATTTGGTACATGCTCTGGAATACATCATAAGCTGGCGATGAAGGGATGTTGCCCATTGGCCTCGTTGGTTTATGTGTAGTCCTTTGTGTTTGATGTTTCTGTGTTGTGCGTTGACGTTCCTTGTCCCGTATGCGTCTCTTTCCGTGCTTGCCTGCTTTGTGTTTTTGCATTGGGTGTTTTGCTGTGGGTGCTACAACCTGGTATTGTTGGAGATCCCCTCCTTTGTATTGCTACTCAGAAAAGGAAAGATTAATGTTAAGGTATCCGTAGTACAAATTAATATCAAGAGTATTATATATTTAGAATCGAGGCATATTTTTACCTAAATATACAAAGTACAACATAAAAATGTTTCTATCATCAAACGTCAACATGTCGATCGTCGCTCAAGCTACGGAAACTATCGAGACACTGCCGATGATTACCGAGATAATTCTAACACTGTTTAGATAGATGAGACGTCAGCAATATCTCAATTTCTACATTGGGTACGTTAAAGAAAGGAGGGAATCTCCAACAACACCCGGTTGCACTACCTAGAGCAAAAACACAAAATGCATACCACAGAGCAGACACGAACAGAAAGAGACGTACATGGTTCAAGGAACACCAAATCACATCATAGAAACATCAAACACAAATGACCATACATAAATCAACGAGACCACTGGGCAACCGGTGCCGACATAGGACGGCCATCTTCCATGCAAGTAGCAGACTGTGTGGTTATTCGGATTACGTGTGCACAACCCTCCCACTTTTCAGATTACCCAGGGGTCTCGAAGAACGCACAATAGTGGTGTAAATAACCTCCTCGCTATAAGATGACCATACAAACAGACAACATGACGCAGGGGCCTAAGAAACACACACATTGATATGTAAATGGATATAAAATAGAAGGCGTACGAAATACAGTCCGTGCTCTGCCAGCTGTTGCGAGCTCATGCATGTTATCAGCCTATGAGTCCGACTGAAATTCAGAAAGTACAGGTGATCGAGCCCTGTCTTCTCTCCCAAGTGGAGTCCTAACGTCACAGTCAGTAAGAATGCAATTATTAAGAATGCGCTGATATAAGGCTGTAGATTCGTCTAGTACCAAGTCAAGACTCCGTCTGGTAACAGAAGGATTATATCCACTTTACAAAAGGCGTTTGCCCGAATGACGGTAATCCAGGAACATCAACGTCAAGTCAGGGAAAAATTGTTGAATCCAAAATCATCTCTTTTGTCATAAACACTCGTATGAATCCCCCATAAACAAGATATATTTCAGAGAGGATAGGTGGTCTGTTCTTAAATGATGCTATTGAATTCGAAGACGTTTAACATTCAATAGCATGATTTAAGAACAGATGAATTTGCAGCGTGGAACAGAGATGCACGTCCCTCGTCACTGATCTAAACAATGTAATATGACCAAAGAGTGTGAAAATTAATATGTTTATATAAGTATTTGTATAGACGATTGATCTTAAACTAAAGTTGATACGTAGTAACGTTTTCAAATGATTATGGTGTTAGAGAGAAACTCCAACGAAATGCACATGGCAATCAGATAAACGAGGGAACTGAAAGGATCAACAGCTAAAACCAGAGAAACAAAGCTAATTGTCGTGCCACATTATACGAGGTGCGACCAATAACTGACTTCTTATTTGTATCAAGTGGCATTTGTACGTTTGCCTTATATGATGTTTTCGTCTTTTTTTGAATATTCAATTCTGATGGCCTGGTTCATAATGTTTGATTTTAGGCTTTCGATTTTGTTAGAAATCACCATTCTTTGTAAAGAATAGACTTGATTTATCTTGACATTCGAACATCTATCTTGATATAAATACTGCTCCATATCATATCATTTAAGCGCAAACAGTGACTCAAACTTTTTATCTTTTATTAGTTTATATCTATATATTTACATATGAATTGTGTTACCCTTTTATGCAAGTATATATAGCTCTTTCTTTGTATTTTCCAATATGACACATTGACGCACGTGCGTCTTGACGTTCATAGCCGCATTGCATTTCAATAGAATGCACATAAAACATTTACCGTGGATTCCCCTTTGTGCATATTGCAACCACAGGGATTTATCACGCTAATAACGGTTTCACTATTTACTATATGTGTTAGTATTTACATAACACATATAGCAAATAGAGATGTTAGTATATATAACACATATAGTAAAAAGAGAAACCGTTTTTAGCGTGATAAATCCCTGTGATTGCAACTATATCGTGATATATCAGTTTGGATAGTTTAAAGAGCTTTAATCATTACTAAAAAGTGAACGGAATTCTTAAAAGCCATTTTGTGACATTGTGTTTTGAACCAAGTGTCTTTATCATTGTGCTGTCTGTGATCATGAAGACGGATTTTGTTTGGCGCATGACAGAATAAGTCACTCGTACACATACGATTTATGATGGAAAAGAATAGAATACCTATAGATTACATTATTCATTTTACAGAATGAAGATTAAGTGATGCGTTTCTTTTTTTGTTGTCTATAGATTGATCTTATCCACAATGTGATCTATAAGATGAATAAACATTTAATCATATAAAATCTGAATGAGGTATAAAACAATCAATCTAAAATCCCTTGTGTCACAATAACCTGCGTTACCTTATGAATGAAATAAGATTTTCAGCCAAGAGAATAAGATGGCGTTTGCCTCGTCCGAAATAGGGACATAAGAGGTGAAAATGATACAGTGTGACTTATGTGAAGATAATGAAATTGTGAATTGGTTCTGCAAGGATTGTGATCAAAACTTATGTGACAAATGCAAAAGATCACATCTTCGCAGTAATGTTTCCAAGTCTCACAACGTACTTTCGATTGACGAAGGATTTGATATGGGAAAAAGGAATATATCAATCTTGTGTTCGGATCATGACGAGCTATTTACATTCTTTTGTAGAACTTGTCAGGTTAACATTTGCTCTAAATGTTTATCAATGAAACACAAATGGCATGATTTCGTTGGTATATCTGAACTTGAGTTAGAAATAAAGAAACAGTTAGAAGACGTCATCAAAGAAAAGAAAATAGAGAAGCAGAAAATGGAAAATAATTACCATGATTTGGTTCAGCATGAAAGCAAATCAGAGATTTACTTGAAGGAGCAGTATTCAACCATCGATGACCGAATTAATGCAATTAAAATGACAGCTGACGAAGAAGGAGAGAAGCTTAAAAAGTCCATTTCTTCAGAAATCAGTCAACACGACAAAGAGGTCGAAAAAGGTAAACATAAATTACAAACTCAGACCGTGCTCTATGACGACGTGATCCAAACAATTCAACAAGAACTTTCTCTTCAGACAGCGTCAACCTTAAATATCTTCGTCAAAGAATCAATCACAAAACTCAGATCATTAAAGCCGACGTCAATTACTATTCCAGTAATAAAATATCATTTTCCGAAAGAAAGAGTAGATAGAAATGAAATCAGAGAAATGATCGGAAGAGTGCAAGAAAAGCCGATCATTGATGTAGATAAAATAGAGATTACCAGTACTATTAATCTGAAAACATTAGGGAGTTTGTTTTCTATGTGTCTCAGTCCTGATGGCAGTATTTGGATTGGTGGAAGCGGATTGGTGTGCAAGATGAGCTCTGATTGTTCTTCAACCCTCCGTCAGATACCTGCAAGGGGTTCTTATTCATGTGGTTACATAGCATGTTTACTGTCAGGAGATGCTGTTGTCTCTTACGGTTCCACAGAGTACATAGATAGATTCATATCTGATGGGAGCAGAATAGAATTTTCAAGCCTATCACCTGGGGTAAGTTACGATATAGCCGTAAATAGTGATGACCAAGTTGTTATCAAGGTTAACAAAACAACGATTGTCATATTATCGAATGAAGGAAAACGACTCAGAGAATATAAACTTGATGGTGACATTAGAGCATTTAGCACTGATGGAAACATAATTTTTGCACGGAAGGGATCAGGATTCCTCGAGATACTAGATGGAAGAAGTGGAAAACACATAGCAAATTTGCATGTTACATTGTCAGACATCGAATGTCTAACACATGATAGCTATGGTAACCTTCTATCAGCGAATGGAAAGAAAAATATTTACATAGGCTACAAAAATAGATGTAGAAGAACTTTCACTATAAAATGCGATGATATCATCGGAATCTGTGTGAATAAAGATGACAATTTGTTGATTCTTATACATATTAAAAAAGAATGCGAATTTCGTGTTGCAAAGTACTTGGGATGAGGATAGAGAGCTTAAACTTGCGCTTGTATTTAGTCAGTGATTTTCAGACTCAAACTCAGTTCTTTCATTTTTTCTATTATGATAAAATTTTACATCATGACATATGCTATGTTAAAATTAGATATTTTTATTTGAGATAAAGAGTGCGGGGTTAAGTTTTCAATTAAGTATCTTGTGTTATAAAAATGTGAAATAGATTATCCGTTCTTCGAGACCTCTGGGTAATTGGAGAAGTGAGAGGGTTGTGCGCACGTAATCCAGGATAACCACACCATTTGCTACTTGCGTGACAAATGGCCGTCCAAAGTCGGCACCGGTTACCCATTGGTCTCGTCGGTATATGTGTAGTCTTTTGTGTTTGATGTTTACATGTCGTGTGTCTCTTTTCCGTCTCGTGCTGTACTCGTCTTTTGTGTTTTTGCATCGGGTGTTTTGGTGTTTTACTGTTGATGCTGCAACAGGGTCTTGTTGGAGATCTCCTCCCTTCTATTTATACATACACACCCACTATGATGTTATAATCGCAATTCGAACGAATCAGCTTATGAAATCGCCTGTTGTATATAACGTTACTAAGAATACCTATCTAAAGAATATCGAAATTGAATATATTCATTTTGTTTATATTTTCTATGTTCTTAGCTTTGGAAATTAGGTAGTAGGTACTTAAAATGTTTAAGTTGGAATAGGTTAATATTACGAAATTACCGCCTCTTGATTAAACATTGAACTTTTGATTTTTCACTGACATTTGAAAAACATATTTTTTATAGAAAAAATTGAACTTATGCATATTTGATCCTTTTCCACCACTTAGAAAAACGACTTACAAGATGTTAAGTTAAGTCTGTGGGTCCGTAACATTTCAAGGAATCAACATTTATTCCAAAACAGATGGGCAAAATGTTCGAAGTCATTTTTTCATTATACATGTAGCTATGTCAAAAAACTCATATTTCCAAAATCAATTCATGGGTGAACCGATTGCCTTTCATTATACGTTCAAGTATAATTCCATAGTACTTTGATATTTTGTTTTACGTTAATGTACGTTCTGAATTTGTTCTGAAAGGCACCCTCCAGCCAGGCATGAAAGCACACAAACACATTAACAATATGGCTGAATATTGAAATACAAACTGAAAAAAGTTTTCTGTGATGATTCTGATTGAATTTCAAAGTTATTTTAAGCGTAAACTTTATGCATTTTACACGGTCAATATGTATAGTCATAGTCGATACAAAGGGGCAAAATGTAGATCAATCACAAATAAGATGCCAATACTATTCTGTCATGTATAGGAGGACAGGGTAACTACAAAACCTTTTTATCTATATGTTTGTCTCAAACCAGATATAATTTAATTTAATAATAGACAGCTTATCAAAGGTTAGAATGTGGAACGCTTTATCAAATTTAGAGTTAATAAAACGTCTAATCTGAACAAAATTAAAGATCCTTATCAATAAACCAATAGTATTTGGGTCGGCGGTTATGGATATGTTTAAAAGCTGAGCCATGATTGCTCTACATTCCTTCATCAGATAAACACTAGGGAAAACATGCGTTGTAACTACATTTCATGTTTACATTCAGGTGATGCTATTGTTTATTATAATGACAAAGAATTCATTATCATGTATGAACATCGACGGCGGGTGAGGCTAGCCAGCAGTGGGTGCGTACTCTTCCCGGGCACCTGCATCTAGCTTGCTAGGGGTCTGTCGATGTTCAATTTGGTGCTGTATTGTGAGTGCTGTTGAGATTATCGTCAGGTTCTTCTTTAACTAATAGACAGATTCATCTCTGACGGAAGAAGAGTGGAATTCATAGAAATATTTCCTGGGTCGACTCATGACATAGCTGTCAATAATCATGATGAAGTTTTTGTCGATCAGGGGGTATAATCAGTACGCCATTCAGTGTATGTTGGCGAAAAAAAAAACTTATGATGTACGCTGTAGGACAAAACCTCATTTTTGCTGAAATTTCTAAAACCATTCGACTCCTTGATTCACATATTTTTGATTGATCAAATAAGATCATCTGTCGGTCAATCGGTTCAAGCCTGAAGGAGGAAATAACTAGCTCAAATCCACTTCTGAGGACAGGCATTGTGTAACTTTATTCTACATTATTATGCTTCCAGTGAGTTTCTTCTGTGATAGGTTCTACTCTACCATATTGTGACAGAGAACGGTTCAGGTGTACACTATCACCTTTCTAAGTGTGCACTATCACCCTAATAGTGCACCCCTGTCTTTCCACAGTAGTGTTCTTAACATAACTGATGCTGACCTGTTTATATATACAGACATGTCGTTTTCATACAAGATATTTAATTAAATTTGTTTGCATACCCAAGCAAATGTTCCTAGATATTTATTTTTTCCTTTAAAATTAATGCCAAATTTATGTTGCTATATTTTTCTTGTTAAATAATGCCTGTACTTATCGACCAGACTATAGATCTTTTACAGTCAGAGAGGGGTAAATCCAGAATATGCACAAGATTTTTTGAAAGAGAGGTAACTCGTACAATCAATATTCATAATATATATCTTGAAAAGGAGTACACTATCAAAAACAAATGTTCCTAGATAGTTATTTTTTCCTTTAAAATTAATGCCAAATTTATGTTGCTATATTTCTTCTTGTTAAATCATGCCTATACTAGACGACCCCACTATAGATCTTTTACAGTCAAATAGGGGTAAATCCAGAATATGTTTGTCTGTAACACAGGGTTTTTAAAAGAGAGGCAACTCGTGCAATCAATGTTCATAACATATATCTTGAAGACATTTTCTATGAAGGTAACAGTCAGCATAATAATAACAATAGTGTTAGGTTTAGTGTTCACTATGCCGAAATAGTAGTCAGGGTTCTGGCACATAGTGCACGACCCGAATTGTCTGTAACACAGGGTTTTTAAAAGAGAGGCAACTCGTGCAATCAATGTTCATAACATATATCTTGAAGACATTTTCTATGAAGGGAACAGTCAGCATAATAATAACAATAGTGTTAGGTTTAGTGTTCATAACATATATCTTGAAGACATTTTCTATGAAGGGAACAGTCAGCATAATAATAACAATAGTGTTAGGTTTAGTGTTCACTATGCCGAAATAGTAGTCAGGGTTCTGGCACATAGTGCACTTCCCTTCGGGTCGTGCACTATGTGCCAGAACCCTGACTACTATTTCGGCATAGTGAACACTAAACCTAACACTATTATATAATTAAGTCAAATATATTCAATATTTACTCCGAGCAATTACTGAAATATTAGGAAACAAACATTTTCTTTGACATGAAGCTAAGTAAGACGATAATTTCTCTAACTTGAGGTAGATATGACAGGACAAGAAAAAATCGTACGCTGCAGAATAGAATACAACAAATATGTACGTTTTCAAACATGTCGCATACGACGTCAAAAGTAATACCAATACTACATGTAGTATACGTTTCATATGAAATCCTAAATGTAGAGCATAATTTTAACATAATTCTGGTGATTCTTTATTTTACTTCACACGTAGCATATATTTATATATTTAGATTACTAGTAGATTCCCCATGTTAAATGCCTATTAGGCAACTAGAATTATATTCCTATAACTTGGGTTGCTATTGTGACGTCACGTTCACGTTTTGCATGTAGGGAGAATTTACCAACGTTCAAATACATTTGACGCTCTAACAGGAAAAATATGCGAAGTGCATGCAAATAAAAATGACCGATATTTAGAATCAATGTAAATATATGTAATGACTGTCTTACTTTTGGTGTTCATGGGTGTATAATTCTGGTTTGACACGTGCAAATTTTCCGAGAATCGCTTCGTGTATAATTCTGGTTGGACACGTGCAAATTTACCGAGAATCGCTTCGCGATTCACGGAATTTGCACTTGACCAACCAGAATAATACACCCATGAGCACCAAAAGTAAGACAGTGATTTCTTGAATAACATGATTTCTAGTGGAAATGGATGGGAGGTATCATTTCATTGCCATCCCTTCTCTCCTTCACGGTTTCTATAAATCAGGGTACTGGTGTACATGCATATTCAAACTGCATCGATACTCCACGTAGAACTAAAGTAGATCAGACAAGACGCCGTCATATCATAATTGGTCGGTCTCCGTTTGGGATGCTCACAGGGGTATTTCTTATCATAAATTTGGTACTATAGAACATATATTTCAATATTGAGAATTATAACTAGACTATTCGAATGATAGTTTGACTTTTGGTGTTATGACCTTGAATTTGCTTATTGATTAACCTCCTTTTGGATGTGTATATGATTTCTCTAAAACATTAAACTTGGACAAAGCTTTTTAACCCTAGCAGACAAAGTTTTATATTTCACATCATATGTTCATTGATTGTGATGTGACAGTGATTAAAACACTTCAGACCTTTACCTTTGATCTAGTGATCGTGGCCTTATTAATTTGCAAACCTTTGTGAACATAACGGCGGATGCGGCTAGCCAACAGGAGATGATTACTCCTCCCGGACACCTGGTCCGTAGATGCTCAATTTGGTGTTCTATTGTGAGTGATGTTGAGATTATCGTAATGATCTTCTTTAATTCCTTTGAATCTTTGAGTTTGACTTTTCAATTATCTACACCACGCTTCCTCGCGGCCAAATTAATTATCAATTGTCCAAGTTCATCAAATGGTGCTTTAACAGAGGGGGGGGGGGGGGGAACTTATATTTGTACATCTGAATCAAAGGGTTTATTTTCCGCGACAAAATACAAATCATACAAATCAAGGACATGTAGCGACCTGTGTATTGCCTTGTCTTTCCTCTTGGACAGTATTTATGTAAGATTTGTTGATAATCTCCACAAGCAGGTTGTAGGATTACCCATTGATACAAAATGAGCGCCTCTTGATGCAGATTTATTTTTATACCTGTATGAAAAAGAATTTATCCAATATCTTCAAAAGAAAAGAAAACATGATGATGTGAAATGTTTCAATTTGGTACTTCTAGGTACCTGGATGATATTCATACTATAGACAATCCTGTTTTTGAAAAGTATAAAAATGTTATCTATCCACAAGAATTGACTCTTAACAAGGCAAACGTCACAAACACAGAAACATCGTTTTTGGAACTAAAATCAGAGAAATAAAGCTAATTGTCGTGCCACATTTTTCACTTAAGAAATACGTACGAGGTACGACCAATAACTGACTTCTGAGTGATTATATCAAGTGGTATTGGTATGTTTGCCTTTAATGATGTTTTCGTCTTTTTTCGAATATTCAATTATGAGGGCCTGGTTCATAATGTTTGATTTTAGGCTTTCGATCTTGTTAGAAATCACCTTCTTTGCAAAGAATTTACCTGCTTTATGATGACATTTGAACATCTATCTTGATGCTCATATAAATACTACTCCATATCATATTATTAAAGTGCAAACAGTGACTCAAACTTATTATCTTTTATTAATTTATATCTATATATTTACATATGAATTCCTTATATGCAAGTATATATAGCTCTTACTCTGCATTTTCCAATGCGAAACATTGACACACGTGCGTCTTGACGTTCATAGCCGCATTACATTTCAATAGAACGCGCATAAAACATATACCATGGATTCCCCTTTGTGCATATTGCATCTATATCGTTTCTCGTCGATGAAAAACACGTGGTATATACATGCATGGAAATGGCAAATTTGACATCTTAATAACATATGGAAGTGCGTTATGAAACAGAATAAAAGAGTACTTGACAGTATTGTCGAAGGCCAAACACAAAAATGAGGCAATCATTCTTCGAGTTATCTTTCTTTGTTTACGTTGAATTAATACAAAGGGGTAGGGCCACGAGACCCTTAAATCGGCCCTCGATTTTTCTCTAGAAATAAATTTCATGAGGAATACCTGATATCTCTCATGAAAATACACGAATGTATACCGCTTTTCATGAAAAGCATCACCAAACAAAGTGTCATTTAGCTGTAATGACGTCATGAAGTGACGTCATTTTGACGTTATTGACAAAATATGGCGAAATTGTCAGGAATTTTGTCTTTTATTGAAGAATTCAATGTGGCCGCATGCGTTAACTGAGACAAAACGTTTATGACAAAAAGATATAATGATAATCTTTCACATATAAAATTTCCGTCTTAGTTAATGCATGCGGCCAATGCTAATTTAATAGAAATATGCAGTTTTTGCATCAATTTCGCGGAATATGACCTATTTGGTGTTTTCAAAGCGCATAAAGGTATTGATAAACGCAATGTTTACAAAAGATAAATTCGTGATTCAGTAGAGAACGTTTCAAAATGTCAAATAACAATTAAGAATTCTATGAAGTACAATGTTCAAAATTAGGGCCAATTTCGGGCTTCGTGGCCCTACCCCTTTGATTGATCCCGTTTCACAAATAACCCGACTAAGGGAAAAAACCCAATTGCACATACTATTTTATACAATCCGAGAAATTGACGTTATAAACATTACAAAAGAGTTAATGAAGATCCTGACAAAGATCCTGGGTTAAAGAAGAGTTAAAGAAGTACCCATCAGTTATTCAGTCTCATAGTCGAGAAGGCAAGGCAAATCATTAGATTTTCCACAGGAACGGTTGTGAACCTCAGAATGAACAACATTCCGAAGTGAGGCCAGGTGCCCGGGGAGAGTCAACGTCTCCTGATTGCATGCAACATCCGTCGCAACACCTCCATGGAAACCTGTCAAATTCGGTGATTGGCTCGATGTACATTTTGATGTTCATATCAGGTAAGTATGTCTTCTTTGGTGATGGTGACAGCCATTCAATCACAATGTAGAATGTCACTAATCATTCTGGAAAGGGGGATCTCATATAAGTAAGTAAAGAAAGTAATGATATCGTTGATGAACAGTGGTTGTAGATCTGAGTTTATACTTAAATATATCATCTGTATGTTATTCAGAGCATTCAGTTGGGATTCCTACAACCTGCTTAAAGAGATTCTCACCAAATCGCACTTAAATGTAATCCAAGAGGATGGACAATCCCATAAATAGGTCACTACATGTCAATGATTTGTATGATTTGTATTCTAAAGCGGAAACGAAACCCTTTGATTCAGATGTACAAATATAAGATTTCCCCATTCAATCAAAACACCATTTAATGAATTTGGAAATCATTCATTAATTTTGTCATGAGGAAGCGTGATGTACATACTAGAAAAGTCGTATAAAGACATCGTTACGGCTTGAAGATTTCTAGATTTCATTTTGTCAATCACATCCCCTGAATTTTCAATAGAAGTTTAAAAGACCAAATTAAGCTCTGCAGATGAGCACTACGCCTTATGACAGTGAAACCAGCATGTCTGGTCCATGTAGCAAATTTATCTGTTCTCAAATGATGCTATTGAATTGACCCTTCCGAACGCGGGAAAAATTTGAGAAATTCCATGACGTCACAATGCAATTTTGATGTTTGACCGAAGTTCGAAGCTTGTTTGTCCGAGGTAAAAGCATTGTGACGTCACAAAAATTGGCATGCTTTTCGCGCAATCGGAAGGGTCAATTCGAAGACATTTGAAATTGCTGCCATTATGAAATATTTTAAGAGAAAAGTTATACACGGATTAAATACCATTTTAAGTTTTGTCCTACTTTTTTTAAAGGGAGCGCTGGCCATTTGCCAATTTGTCAAGAATCAAATATAGATTGATCTTATCCACAATGTGATCTATGAAATGAATATACATTTAATCATATAAAATCTGAATGAGGTATAGACCAATCAATCTAAAATCCCTTGTGTCACAATAACATGCATTACCTTATGAATGAAATAAGATTTTAAGCCAAGAGAACAAAATGGCGTTTGCCTCGTCAGAAAAAAGGGACACAGGAGGCAATAATGATGCATTGTGACTTATTTGAAGATAATGAAATTGCGAATTGGTTCTGCAAGGATTGTGATCAAAGCTTATGCGACAAATGTAAAAGATCACATCTTCGCATTAATGTTTCCAAGTCTCACAACGTACTTTTGATAGACGAAGGATTTGAAATGGGAAAAAGGAATACATCAATCTTGTGTTTGGAACGTGACGAGCTATTTGCATTCTTTTGTAGAACTTGTCAGGTTGACATTTGCTCTAAATGTTTATCAATGAAACACAAAATACATGATTTCGTTGGTATACATGAACTTCAGTTAGAAGTAAAGAAACAGTTGGAAGACATAATCAAAGAAAAGAAAATAGAGAAACAGATAATGGAAAATAATTACCATGATTTGGTTCAGCATAAAGGCAAATCAGAGATTTACTTGAAGGAGCAGTATTCAATCATCGATGACCGAATTAATGCCATTAAAATGACCGCGGACGAAGAAGGAGAGAAGCTTAAAAAGTCAATTTCTTCAGAGGTCAATCAACAAGAAGAAGAGGTCGAGAAAGGTAAAGATAAACTAAAAACTCAGACCGTGCTCTATGACGGCGTGATCCGAACAGTTCAACAAGAACTTTGTCTTCAGACAGCGTCAACGTTAAATATCTTCGTCAAAGAATCAATAACAAAACTCAAATCATTGAAGCCGACGTCAATTACTATTTCAGAAATGAAATATCATTTTTCTAAAGAAAGTGTAGATAGAGTAGATAGAAATGAAATCAGAAAAATGGTCGGAAGAGTGCGAGAAAAGCCGATTATTGATGTAGATAAAATAGAGATTACCAGTACTATTAATCTGAAAACATTAGGGAGTTTGTTTTCTATGTGTCTCAGCCCTGATGGCAGTATTTGGATTGGTGGCAGTGGAGTGGTGTGCAAGATGAGCTCTGATTGTTCTTCAACCCTCCGTCAGATACTTGTAAGGGGTTCTTATTCATGTGGTTACATAGCGTGTTTACTGTCAGGAGATGTCGTTGTGTCTTACGGTTCCACAGAGTATATAGATAGATTCACATCTGATGGGAGCAGAATAGAATTTTCAAGCCTATCACCTGGGGTAAGTTACGATATAGCCGTAAATAGTGATGACCAAGTTGTTATCAAGGTTAACAAAACAACGATTGTCATATTATCGAATGAAGGAAAACGGCTCAGAGAATATAAACTTGATGGTGACTTTAGAGCATTTAGCACTGATGGAAACATAATTTTTGCACGGAAGGGATCAGGATTCCTCGAGATACTAGATGGAAGAAGTGGAAAACACATAGGACATTTGCATGTTACATTGTCAGATATCGAATGTTTAACACATGACAGCTATGGTTACCTTCTATCGACGAATGGACAGAAAAATATTTGCATTGGCTACAAAAATAGATGCAGAAGAACTTTCACTATAAAATGCGATGATATAATCGGAATCTTTGTGAACAAAGATGACAAATTTGTTGATTCTTACACATATTAAGAAAGAATGCGAACTTCGTGTTGCAAAGTACTTGGGATGAGGAAAGAGAGCTTAAACTTGCGCTTGTATTTAGTCAGTAATTTTCAGATTCAAACTCAGTGCTTTCATTTTTTTATGATAAAATTTTACATCATGACATACGCTATCATAATGTTAAAATTAGATATTTTTATTTGAGATAAAGAGTGCGGGGTTAAGTTTTCAATTAGGTATTTTGTTTCATGAAAATGTGAAAAAAGATTATCCGTTCTTACATACATACGTACATACATATTCACTATGATTTTATAGTCGCAATTCGAACGAGTCAGCGAAATAAATCGCCAGTTGTTTATTACGTAACTAAGAATACCTATCTAAAGAATATCGGAATTGGTATAATTTTCTATGTTCCTATCTTTGGAAATAAGGTAGTATGTACTTAAAAAAGGATAAGTTTGAATAAGATAATATTAATATGCATTCTCTGTAAAACCTTAAAACAGCTGACCACGACATGTCATGGATTTTGATGAAACTATCTGTAAGTATATACTTGATAAAAAACAAGGAAAACAGACAATATTGATATAACGGAGCCACGATTGCCATGGTAACGCGGTCCATTTATTTGAAACCCTCATATATATGAGAAATAAGACATATTGCGACATTCTGTTGCCTTGGAAATAAAGTCAAAATTTAATTTATGAATACAACTTTTTTTTGTACATTCAACTCGCTGAAAATATAACTTTTTAAGGGGAGGGGTCGATAAGGTAGTTGTTGATGTTGAGTCAAAATACGTGAAAATTAAGCAAAAATGTGGTATATTTTAGGGCCATTTTTGATATATTTTTGACTATTTTGAAGGTTGAAAATAAAATTCGACACTTGTTCAAGGTATTCAGTATCATCTTGACAAAACCAATGTTCATTGTTGGAAAAAATATAATTTATGGAGAAACACAGCATTTTCCAATCAATGACAAATATGGATGATGATCATATCCCAATACATAGTACAAAATCGATAATTCAGAAAGTCATAAACCAAAGGCATACAAAATGAGTATAGAACAGGAACCAAGGCAAACAAAGAAAAACATCCTTCATATGAAAAGAAGCGTACTCCCAATATATGAGTGAGACCAGGTTCCAAAGAAGAGTCAGCATCTCCTGCTTCCATGCAACACCCGTAGCTTCAATATTGTCACATCCGTTTACTTTTATATCGGAAGATATAAGTATATTCGGTGGTTGGATGGTTCAAATGGTCTAAGACAAACTATCATCAACCATTCTGGAGAGTGGGACATCATAGTGTATGACGAGTTCCTCATATCGACCGTAGAACTACCTCAGTGTGACGATGTTATAGTCGGTCACAAACCTATCCCTGACTGAGAAGCTTATCCGAAAGACGCCTAGCTCCCAGAATAAAATCTGTATATTTGGCACTTTTCCTGGTATAGCGTACATTGTTGTATCAACTGAGATATGAACACGCCATAAGCATACCAATTCATAGCATTCTTTAAGTAAATTTGCAGTGTGGACCAGACATGCACGTTTTGGGTTACTTAACCCTCGTCAGTGATCTTCAATTATTTATAGTATCAGTCTGTGTAAGGCCTTTATCAAAATGTTTCACTGAGGTTTTTTTAGGCAAATTAAGGCGGTAGTTGTTTACAGATGTAAACGTCTTCAAATTGAAAATATATAGAGTTTGACTGAGATATCAATGGAATATGTGTCCTGTTGTAACTGTAAAAGGTAGCCAAAGTTAAAGTTTTTCAAAAGTAGGTCAAACTCCAAGGTCAAGTTTACAAGGCAAAGATTTAGTATCCATGGAAAGGTCTTGTCACAAGGAATACACATGTGAAATATGAAAGCCCTATTACTTACCATTCAAAAGCTATGGCCAAGGCTAACATTTTTCAAAAGAAGGTAAAACTCCAAGGTCAAGGTCACAAGGTCAAAAATTTTGGAACATGTGGAAAGGTCTTGTCACAAGGAATACACATATGAAATATGAAAGCCCTGTCATGTACCATTCAAAAGTCATGGCCAAGGTTAAAGTTTTTGCGGACAAACATATAAACAGACAAACAGACAGACAGACGGACGGACAGACATAAAACTATATGCCCCCGAATCTTCGATTACGGGGGCATAAATATGCTGACTCGGTGTTGCTCACATATCATAATTAATCACATGTATTATCAGATTTCAATTGGGTCATATCTATAATGGCTTGATAAAATCAAAAATATTTTAAGAAAAACTATTGATGAATTCAATTTGTTGGTAAAACAAAAATACAATGAAAAACATTGACTCGGACATAAATACAAGCATTTCTTCGACTTAGAACCGTCTGGACCTGTTATGGAGTTAAAGAAGATCCTGACGATAATCTCAACAGCACTCACAATAGAGCAAAAATTAAGCATCGATGGACCCCTGGCAAGCTAGAGGTGGGACCAGGTGCCCGGGAGGAGTAAGCATCCCCTGTTGGCTAGCCGCACCCGCTGTCGATGTTTAAGCACGAAAATGAAAACATTATATAAAATTCATGCACTGTCCGACGCTATGTCTATATAGAAAGTGCTATGGCGACAATGTCAGGGAAATATATTCAAAACACTTACTGTCAAACCCCTCGCGGGGAACTTTTTTACGAGCTCCACACGGCAAAGGGCATAAGTGTGAGGTACATGTACTGGTTTTTATACGCCCGAAATTGGAAAGGACGTATTATGGTATGGCGAAGTCTGTCCGTCCGTCTGTCCGACCGTCCGTCCGTCCGTCCGCTTATGGACGCAATAACTTGAATATGTGTCGACGGATTTTCATGATATTGGTACATTGTAATTAGACTGTAAAGAGGAAGCCGCCTTTTGATTTTCAGGTTCATTTGATTTGTCCTTACGAAGTTATTGGACTTTGATTTTTAAAATACTGTGAAAATATACTGAAATATTCGTTGTTGTTTGAATTTGATTACACTTGGGCTGATCCGAGGTTGTGAACCCTGTCCTTTATCGATCAGCGGATTCCCAAATAGGTGCAGATGTTATATATAAAGTCGGTAAACTTACTCCTCCAGGGCACCTGGTCCCACCTCTAGCTTGATAGGGGTCCGTCGATGTTTAATTTTGTGCTCTATTGTGAGTGCTGTTGAGATTATCGTCAGGATCTTCTTTAACTCATTTGTGTCACACTTATGCCCTTTGCCGTGTGGAGCTCGTGAAAAAGTTCCCCGCGAGGGGTTTGACAGTAAGTGTTTTGAATATACTTCCCTGACATTGTCGCCATAGCACTTTCTATATAGACAACGTCAGACAGTGCATGAACTTTATATATTTTCATTTCCATGCTTCATAAACATCGACGGCGGGTGCGGCTAGCCAACAGGGGATGCTTACTCCTCCCGGGCACCTGGTCCCACCTCTAGCTTGATAGGGGTCCGTCGATGTTTAATTTTGTGCTCTATTGTGAGTGCTGTTGAGATTTTCGTCAGGATCTTCTTTAACTCATTTGTGTCACACTTATGCCCTTTGCCGTGTGGAGCTCGTGAAAAAGTTCCCCGCGAGGGGTTTGACAGTAAGTGTTTTGAATATACTTCCCTGACATTGTCGCCATAGCACTTTCTATATAGACAACGTCAGACAGTGCATGAACTTTATATATTTTCATTTCCATGCTTCATAAACATCGACGGCGGGTGCGGCTAGCCAACAGGGGATGCTTACTCCTCCCGGGCACCTGGTCCCACCTCTAGCTTGATAGGGGTCCGTCGATGTTTAATTTTGTGCTCTATTGTGAGTGCTGTTGAGATTATCGTCAGGATCTTCTTTAACTCATTTGTGTCACACTTATGCCCTTTGCCATGTGGAGCTCGTGAAAAAGTTCCCCGCGAGGGGTTTGACAGTAAGTGTTTTGAATATACTTCCCTGACATTGTCGCCATATAGCACTTTCTATATAGACAACGTCAGACAGTGCATGAACTTTATATATTTTCATTTCCATGCTTCATAAACATCGACGGCGGGTGCGGCTAGCCAACAGGGGATGCTTACTCCTCCCGGGCACCTGGTCCCACCTCTAGCTTGATAGGGGTCCGTCGATGTTTAATTTTGTGCTCTATTGTGAGTGCTGTTGAGATTATCGTCAGGATCTTCTTTAACTCATTTGTGTCACACTTATGCCCTTTGCCGTGTGGAGCTCGTGAAAAAGTTCCCCGCGAGGGGTTTGACAGTAAGTGTTTTGAATATTCTTCCCTGACATTGTCGCCATAGCACTTTCTATATAGACAACGTCAGACAGTGCATGAACTTTATATATTTTCATTTCCATGCTTCATAAACATCGACGGCGGGTGCGGCTAGCCAACAGGGGATGCTTACTCCTCCCGGGCACCTGGTCCCACCTCTAGCTTGATAGGGGTTCGTCGATGTTTAATTTTGTGCTCTATTGTGAGTGTTGTTGAGATTATCGTCAGGATCTTCTTTAACTCATTTGTGTCACACTTTTGCCCTTTGCCGTGTGGAGCTCGTGAAAAAGTTCCCCGCGAGGGGTTTGACAGTAAGTGTTTTGAATATACTTCCCTGACATTGTCGCCATAGCACTTTCTATATAGACAACGTCAGACAGTGCATGAACTTTATATATTTTCATTTCCATGCTTCATAAACATCGACGGCGGGTGCGGCTAGCCAACAGGGGATGCTTACTCCTCCCGGGCACCTGGTCCCACCTCTAGCTTGATAGGGGTCCGTCGATGTTTAATTTTGTGCTCTATTGTGAGTGCTGTTGAGATTATCGTCAGGATCTTCTTTAACTCATTCGTATGGCGGCCTCGCCTAGCATACAAAGCAGGCCGCTAATAGCGCTACACCACGGTGACAACCCTATAAAGAGTTGTTCCTATGACGTCCATATGAATACGGCCCACTCAGCACACACCGGGAGTGAAGAATTCGTTGTTGGTTGAATTTGATTGCACTTAGGCTGATCCGAGGCAGTGGACCCTGTCCTTTCTCGACCAGCGGACACCCAAATAGGTGCAGATTTTATATATAAAGTCGGTAAACTCCGTACGGCGGCTTCACCTAGCAAACAAAGCATGACAACCCTAAAATTATTTTAGAATTTTTAAATCATTATAGTTATTCTTAGGGTTGTCACCGTGGCGTATCGGTATGAGCGGCCTGCTTTGTATGCTAGGCGAAGCCGCCGTACGGAGTTTACCGACTTTTGACATATGTAACGGGTTTTTCATTTTTTTTTTTTTTGCTGCATGATAGGGAAATTATGTATGATGGGAAGGGGGAGGGTATATGCACATACATGTTAAGCTAAGGGTAAAATATAGGTGCATGGAACCGATAACTTGAATACGGGTCAACGGTTTTCATGAAATTTGTAAATTGTGATCAGACTTTAAAGGGGAAGCCGCCTTTTTATTTTCAGGTTCATCCAATTTGTGGTTACGCAGGTATGGGACTTAGAATTTTAAAATATTGTGAAAATATACTAGAACAGGTAAAATTCTTTAAACATCTATTTTTTTTTGTCGCATAATCGAGAAATTATGTGTAATGGGAGGGGGTATATGCACTGTATGTTAAACCAAGGGCAAAATAAAGGTGCATGGAACGCAATAACTTGAATATGCGTCAACGAATTTTCATGATATTTGTACATTGTGATAAGACTTTGGAGAGGAAGCCGCCTTTCGATTTTCAGGTTCATCCGATTTGTCTTTGGAAATTGTACAAAATTTATGGTCAACTTCTATTGAAATACGGACCCATACAAGCAACAGAGTATATCACATTTAGTATTTCACAACCTGCATTTTATGGTGACATAATTCACAAGTTAAGAAGGATCAAAAGTAGGCAAAATAACCATCGAAATTGTGTTTGAATCATGACAAATATGGATAATGACCATGTATAAAGCACAAAATCGATAATTCAAAAAGTCAGAAACCGAAGGCATACAAAATCAGGATAAAACAGGAACCAAAGCAAACAAACAAAAACCTCGACCATATGAAAAGAAGCGAACTCCCGATATGTGAGTGAGACCATCATACGCCCTTTATATCGTGGATATGATCCTTGAGTTACCCGACGGGCATTTGACTCGGTACTTGACCAATCTACAGCTTGTACCTGTGCATTCTTAACAGCAATTCTCTGTAAGAACCAAAGAATTTCAATGACATGTTGGCACGGCATGTCATAGATTTTAGAGATTTTTGGTATGGAAGTTCAATATGAAGTACTAGTATGTAAATCAACCCCAGTTTTTTTTCAAAAGGTTGTCGTTACAATGGTAACCGAGTCTGAAGTTTCAAAAATCGAGAAAATTTATACGACAAGGCATATTTGTAGATTTCGCTACCATGGAAACAGGTACTTTTTTAATCTGAAATTGTTTTGATTATTTTCTTTCTATCCTTATCATTATGCATATGAGTAAATTATTTAACATTCATCGCAGATGCCTTTTGTATAAAAGATGAACAATTGTGTCAAAACAGGGTATCAAAAGGCTCTATTTTGGGAACTTAAAAACCTCATTTTTTGCATGTTATTACTGATTTACAAGGTTGAAATTTTCATAAAAGCACGAATTTTTGAAGTCCAAATTCTACTTATCCATTCAGTATCTTCTTTGAACTATACATTTATACAAAAAATTAATTGGGTTAATTTGTTTTTATATGCAAAGCAGCATTGAATTTAGTTGCTATGGCAACAATCGGCTGAAAGGTTTCCATGCGATAATTTAAAAATGTAATCAAACTATCTACGCATGATATTGGAACAGAAGTTCATGTATACATCAATCAATGGCGTTTTAATAAAAAGATGACCTTGACAATATTTGAAGGTCACCCACTGCATTTCAAAGGTCATTAAACTTTAAGTGACCAGATTTGACGAAAATCCTGATTTTTCATGAGATGAAGGTGCAATATTTTAGAAACCTTGAAATATTGATCTTAAGAGTAATTTGCCATAAAATGATAGATCTATAACCAATTTCTTAGAACTATTGATAACGTTTCTTCACATCTTTGAATATCTAAATTCTTGGTGAGTTTTTTGATAAAAAATGGACGAAATATGTATTTTCTTGTGTTTTTTGACGGAAAAATATTTTCCTATTGAATTGCTACAGTTCAATAGATGTAGATTCTGAAGTTTTTCTCTCTTATATTTATGTACTTTCATAATAAATATGACCTATGAAAATATTCAAATAAAGAAATCATTAAAATCGGTAACAAAAAATTTAAAGAATTCAAAATTTTTTGCAAAATTTGAGTCTCAAAGTAGAAATGACCTCGAAAATCAAGCCAATGACCTTGAACATTTTAACTGTTATTATGTAAAAGATTTAAGTCATATCTAAACATGTACACATTTTGATAATCTTATGTAACTCTAAAGAGGAATAAAATCAATTTCAAAGATAATATGAAACAAGCAAAAATGTCTAATGTTGCCATGGTAATGGTATTTAGCGACAAAATTTAGGTTAACTCTTAAATAGCCCACTCCAATTTTTCGTTCATTTTATTTGCCAATAAACACATAATTTCCTTGATGAAAATCACCGATCTCCTATAGGTGCCTTATGTGATATTTAAGATTGAAAATGGTAAAAAAAAAACACACACACACTAAATTGGCCCTTATTTTCACCTCTATTTTTCGCTTCGTTTTAACTGATGTTGGCTTAATACATTAAGTATATGTGTGAGTGCGTTCAACCATTCCAGTCTCTGGTTACCTTTTTGTGTTTAAAAATCTCTTCAATGTTAAGCCCCGGTCAAACTGCACTCCACGTCCAAATCACGTTCAAAACTCTGCTGGACGTGGTCGTACGTGGTATTTTATGCCATGGTTGTGCTTTCTATGGGGTATGACCGCCGGCGTCTGTTCCACTGCTGAAACACTACCTAAGCACGGCTTACCAAGTCCAAACACGTCTAAGGCTAAAAGCGTTCGTGATAATATGCTATTCACACGCTATCATCCGTGATACCATAGCGGAACACCCCTCGAATGACCGTGCTCTGACGTGACAGACCGCTTAAGCTTTCGCGTCTTACCGCGTCTTCCCCAAGTTTTAATCACTATCGGAACACAGATTATAACGTGTGTTTCGCTTGTGTTGCACGTCTTTACCACGTACACCGTCCGTGGTTGTCCGCGGAATAAAATTTTGCGCTGTTCAAAACTTCTTTCCGCGTCCAACGCCGTTCAGATTTTTTACCGCGTCCTACCACGTCTACAACTCGTCTGTAATGCGTCTTAAGAGCGGACAACACCGTCTGCTTCACGGGAGACCTTTTTTGTGACGTGAATTGGCCGTGATCAAGCCGTAAAGCGCAGTGTGACCAGGCCTTAAGATGACTTCATAAACAAGACAGATGAATTAAAGTTTTTTTTTTTAATTTAAGGTCACTCACTCTACTTACCTTTCATTGTTTAAAAATACATTTTGTTTAAATTTTGGAGGCCGTTTTGATATTATGAAGTCTTACATTGTACTTAGAAATCCCCTAAGGCAAGGTCCTTTTGATAATGTGGGGGGAGGGGGGACTTGGAGTTTCAAATTTTGCTGAAATGGTGCGACAAAAATAATCTTGCTCTAATGCTTCCTTGTTTATAATCTGAAATTGAAAAATTAAAAAACAAATTCAGCTGCACATTCCTGAAAATTGTATGGCTCGCTTCGCTCGTCGCAATATTAAATCCATTTCCTAAATTTCTAGACTGACTTCGCTCGTCATACATTTCTATGTAAACACAATTGATTTCATTGTACATGTTCTATTTGAAATAATGTCTTATCAGTAATTATACTAATTTACAGTTTTGAGAACAAATAAAATACATGTACCTCTGCAATAATTGATAAAAACAGACATTCCTGTACACAAATACATCTTTTGATAGAAAAAAAATCTTACTCCAATACTGCAAGAAAACTAAAATTGCCCTGGTACTTGACAAAAATCCCCAAGCCAACACCCCCTTCCCCTTGAATTGAAATTGACCGTTAATAGTAATATTTCTTTCATTGTTTAAACATTTTGTATAATATTTTGCTCGATAAATACTGCATCATTGTACATGTCATATCATACAAAAATTGAAACATCTGCAAAATTTAGTTACTTTAGTATTGTCTTTTTCTAACTTTCCTTTTTATAAAATGTTAGAAAAAGACAGTATACCTGTTCATCTGAAATTATCTCTTGTATGTGTACACGTGTTTTTAATGTGTATAGCGGTAACTTATAAAGAGATTAGATAAATTGTATGTTATGATTTCATTATTTGATGAACTAAACAAAATGGCGTTTGCCTCGTCAAGAATAGGGGCACAGGAGGCCATTATAAAGTCATGTGACTTATGTGAAGATGACGAGAACGTCAACTGGTTCTGTAAGGACTGTAATCAAAATCTGTGTGACAGATGTAAAAAGGTCTCATCTTCGAAGTAATGTTTCAAAGTCACACATCATACTTTCGATTTCCGAAGGATTTGAATTGGGGAAAAGGAATTTATCGAACATTTGTCAAGATCATGACGAACTATTTACCTTTTTTTTGCAGAACTTGTGATAGGAACATTTGTTCGAAATGTTTGTCAACGAAACATAAAAAGCATGACTTCGTAGAATTGCGTGAGCGTCAATCTGATGTACAGAAGCAGTTAGATGATGTCATCAAAGAAAAGGAAACAGAAAAGCAGATGATGACAAGAAATTTTGATGATTTGGTTCAGCATGAAATCCAATCAGAGAAGAAAAATAAAGACAAGTGTGCCATAATCAATGACCGAATTAAAGACATTAAAATGGCCGCCGATGAGGAAGGGGGAAAAATCATAAGATCCCTTAATTCAACAAAACAACAGGAAGACAAAGAGGTGAAAGACGGTAAACATAAGATCCAGACCCAGACCGGACTCTATGACAAAGAGATCCAATCCGTACAACAAGAACTCCGACTCCAGACGGCGTCATCATTACACGGCTTCGTCACGGAATCAATTAAAAAACTTAAGTCATTGAAGCCGGTATCTATTGCGATACCAGACAAACAACAATTAGCGTTTGAAGGAGTCGACGGCAATCATATTCGAGAAACGATTGGAAAACTATTTGGATCACAAAAAGTATCGGTAACAGAGAATACTAAAGGCAGAGAAGGAACGAAATGCAACGTGTTTTCAAATTTAGAGATAATCAGAACATTCAACATAGACAGAAATGTAATTTGTTATTCAATGTGTCTTAGCCCTGATGGTTGTATTTGGATTTGTAGTTATAGATACGTGTACAAGATGAGCTCTGACTGCTCTACAGTCCTCCATCAGTTACCTACTAGAATGAGTTATACCTGTGGTTACATAGCGTGTTTACAGTCAGGTGATGCTGTTGTGTCTTACAGTGGAGCGTCCTACGTAGACAGATTCACCTCTAGCGGGAGAAGAGTAGAATTCACAGACCTATCACCGAAGAAAACTCACGATATAGTTGTCAATAACAATGACGAGGTTGCTATCAATGTTGATTTGAGATATTTTATTATATTTTCAAACAAAGGGAAACAACTCAGAAAAATTGAAGTCGATGGCGGAATAACAACATTTTGCACAGACAGAGAAGGACACATTATTGTTGCACACAGGGGATTATCAAACCTTACAATACTAGATTACAGGAATGGAGCAGTCATAAAATCATGGGAAGTTTCCATATCCGACATAAAACGTCTTACATGTGACAGATATGGAAACGTTCTAGCCACGAACATGGGGGAAAATGTTTATTTCTTCAGCAAAAACGGAGATGTCCAGGAAACTTTCACAGTGGACTGTAATGGAATCATTGGAATCTGTGTTAATCAGGACGATCATTTGTTGATACTGATGGTTACGAAGCGCAAATTCGAAATAAAAGTTACGAACTACTAGGAGTAAGAACAGATAACAAACAATCGTTCCGATGAAGTCACTTACGCTCAGTTTATAACAACTTGGTGCACCATTTCTTATTGTGGATATGAGTGATCATTGAAAATTCAAAAGTCAGTTATTTCATTTTTCAAATAGAGGACGTAATGTGGTTATTTTGTTAAATATCTTGCTTGCTAAAAATATCAATACCTTGATCTATGTCCTTGTTTGTATCTGTTTGCTGTATGCGCCTTATTATAATTATAATTCATTTCTTATCAAACTTGTTGCGTGCTGTGTTCTTACTTGTTCAATGTATAGCTCATATACTGTATATATTTAAAAATTTCTGTTCAGAAATTTACAAATATGGCATCGGGTTACAAAATCAGTGATTGAAAGTACCCAGTAAAACAATTCTACTGATGATAATGAACTTTCATTTCTTTCATTGAAAATTATTTGCCCTTAAAATATGCCATTGAAGATATACAATTTTCTTTTTAACGAAAGATTTTCTATCAATTACTAATAAACAATTATTTGTTTCTTTTTAAGATACTTCCTTTCAGGTATGGTAACTGCTTCAATTGAGATACCGCCGCTTTGCAACCTACCTCAAAATATAGTGCTTTTTCTAATCTTAGAATTTTCTGTCTGACACATGCAAAATGCAAGGACAAGGATATTATCCTTCTTGAAAAAAAATTCAATTTCATATAAAGTAAATGCATCACAAAAAATCAACGATACATTTCTTGCTTTCACTGCACGTTGGTGGCGTAATAATATATTACTTCTGATAAGAGTTGTCTTCCTTATATTAAGACGAAACGATGAGAAACGAAAGTAGAAACAAAGCACAATCTTGTTGAAAGAAATAGGAAAATCTGGTAATTGATATGAGAATTTTTAGAAATTACCAGCAATAATAAACTTAAAGTTTCGCTGGAACTGCTAGTACATGCTTCCGCTCTGTGATCAAATATATGGTAGACTGTCAGTAACTTAGACATGCATGCATGGTCTTTTTAGTTTCTATAGAACCAAAAGGGTTAATTAATTAAAGACGCTGCTCCAGGTTTAAGTCATGAGAAAAAAATTGTAATTTAAAGTATACCAGTTCTAGTAAATATAAACAGTTTGTGCTGTTTATAGAACTATTTGAGCACATAGAAATGAATAATTTATTTCTATTATTAAGCTTCAAATCCTATGTAAATAAAATCATCATCATTAAAATACCTAACAATAAAATGATTCAACATTCATCTGCTGACTATAAATTTTGAAAAGAAGTATCTCTCAGGACCTTCAGTCCTTTGATTTTTCAAATATCCTGACATGTGTACTTAAACGAAGAAAGCAAATGGACGAAGATAGGAAGGTGTTAGCTCTTTGTACCATTTAGTATCTTCCTGTTATAATTTTCAATAAACTAAAAGCATGAAAAATGTTTCTTGATTCATTTTTTTCCTTTTATGAGAATTGATTGGATAGAAAAAATGTAAATAAACATTCAATCATAAATCATATTGGAGAAGGATATCGGTGGAATACCCGGATTATGTCGCACACCCTCTCACTTACACGGATAAAGAGAAGTCTTAAATATCCGAAACACGTGTCTAGTACAACAAAATTGGTACTTTAGAACATATATTTCAATAATGACAATAATGTCGAAGGGTTCCAACTCTCTACCTTCTTGAAGAAAATTCCAAACCCATTTACATGCACGAGACACGTGTTTCGAATATTAAATTCAGTGATGCTTTCAGCGGAGCCACCAAAAATAATTTCAGTAGCGCCCTCTTCTATAATGTACTTCTGTAATGTACAATTGCTTTTTTATAGCTTTCTTATTGTAAGCTGATAACAAAACAAACATACAGTAAAAGACAGTGACCTTTGAAAGTACATGTACAAGCAAAATGTGTAAATGGATATCTAAAGCAAAGTCAATAAAGAAAGTCCATGTTCCACAAGCGAGCGCAATAAAAATTACTTGAGATGTCCGACAACCTTAATTTAGGGACTAGTAATCGTTACAAAGTTTTCTCTGACTAGATTTGAATAGATCATCATGGATTTCCGTTGTCACAATTTGCCCAGTGTGCCTTGATAATAATACCGTACACGGCTTCAGTGCTAAACTTAATATTCTTGTGATTATTTTCTGATATTTCCTCGGTTAAAAAAGTCAACCAACTGCTCCATTTGATTCAAGTTTGACATGCTTTTGATGGATATTAAGGCACCGTAACATCAAGCACAGAAATTCAAAGTGAAATATACCCTGATGCTGGAATTGTGCAGCACTTCGAAATATTATGAGAACGAATTTTGTCAAATTTCCAGAACTTTCAAGCCTATTACACAAAAAACTTCAATGGATCTACGACACAACTAGGTTGAGGTACCGACAGAAAAGGATCGAAAATCCCCTATGTGAAAATACATAATAGACAATAAAAAAGAGACACAATGTTAATCATTTTCAAATTCAATAGCATCATCTAAGATCAGATAAATTTGCAACATGGACCAGACATGCACGTTTTGGGTACTCAACCCTCGTCAGTGATCCTAAATCTACAAACAATGTAATGTTGCCAAAGAGTGTGAAAATTATTATGTAAAAATATGTATCGAAAGACGTAGCAGAACATCTTTAATCTTAATGGCATCAATGCAACACCAAACGCTACACAGTACACAATGTCATAAACCAACGAAAAAAAAAAACTTATAAGGAATGATCTTTGACACATATTTTAGGTCAAGTTAAGGGTTTCGCTATTCATTTAAATTATTCACTTTTTGTGGTCCCTCACGGATGGAATTGTCATTGCTGATGAAACATTTGTTGATTGGTGAATGAAAGTCGAGCACAAAACCCAAATACTATGACACTAGGAATTAACACTTACAGTACACCGACAGTAACACTATGACACTAGGAACTAACACTTACAGTACACCGACAGTAACACTATGACACTAGGAACGAACACTTACAGTACACCGACAGTAACACTATGACACTAGGAACTAACACTTACGGTACACCGACAGTAACACTATGACACTAGGAACTAACACCTACAGTACACCGTCAGTAACACTATGACACTAGGAACTAACACTTACAGTACACCAACAGTAATACCAACCTAACGCTTGAATAATAAATTGAAATATACCTTACTGTCCACACAGCTACAATGTAACTTCAGAAATCGAAAAATTGAAGTTTTCTCTACTTTGTCGGCATATTTTCCGATTCAAATTTATATAGGGGGGTATATCTCGAACTCTCATAACTAACGGTATATGCTATATGTTTATAGGACCAATACTATGCTCATAGTGAAAGAAAATAGTTGGGGAAATTTCTATGTTAATTTTAGCGTGCCGTCGTCGATGTTCTCATTAGTCTCAGCGATAAACATCGTTGACGTCGCGCTAAAATTAACATAGAAAACTCCCTATCTAAAATCATATTCTTAATTTCACTGTGAGCGAGTATTTATCGTAGGTACATATATCATACACCGATAGTTATGAGAGTTCGAAATCTATCCCCCTATATAAATTTAATCGCAAAAGTAGAGAAAACTTCAGTTTTCCGATTTCTGAAGTGAGCTGCGCGGACAGTACATTCCCTGGTAATATGAGAGTGTAGTGTATGTAAAAAGAAAGGTGCATACATTTGTACATCACTAAATATTCATCATATGTTTAGCGATAACTTTAACGGTCACTCAGTCCTTTCTATGCGATAACCAGTTTCAGAATAATCGATTTAAAGGGACAAAATGTAGGACAATCAAAAACATGAAGTAATTACGAGTACTGTACGTCGTGATTAGGGGAACAGGGTGGAAATAATGTTTTGATAAATATATCTGTTTTAGACACGGTACTCTCTGAGGAAGGGATGGATAATATTCAAGTCTAAGATGTGATACGAAAGGTATGAGGAACGCAGAAAGGATTGTAAATAGAGAATTTTATAGCAATAGACGGATCGAACAATATGGAAATCAATGTTTTATCAAATATAGAGATGATAAGAGAGTTTAATCTGAATAGAATTGAAGATCCTTACTCTATTAGCGAATGTACCGATGGCAGTATTTGGATCGGTGGTTATGGATATGTGTACAAGATGAACCATGATTGCTCTACATTCCTTCATCAGATAAACACAAGAGATGACATGTGCTGTAACTACATAGCTTGTTTACATTCAGGTGATGCTGTTGTTTCTTATGGTCACAAAGAGTACATAGACAGATTCACCTCTGACGGGAGAAGAGTGGAATTCATAGACCTATTTCCTGGGTCGACTCACGATATTGCCGTCAATAACCGTGATGAAGTTTTTGTCAATGTTGACTTCGAATCAATTGTCGTATTGTCAAAGGAAGGGAAGAAAATCAGAGAACTGAAAATAATTGGTGGAGTTCAAACATTTAGTATAGACAGGGACGGGTACATTATTGTTGCACATCGAGGTTCAAGTATTACGCGATTAGATAGTATAAGTGGAGAAATGATATTATCATGGTCCGTCCCCATGTTCGACATAGAACGTCTTACATGTGATAATTTTTGCAATCATCTTGCCACAAATAGGAAGAAGGATATCTATTTCTTCAGCAAGAATACAGAAGATAAGAGAACTTTCACTTTAGACTGTGATATGATCAGAGGGATAAGTTTGGATCAAGAGAGTCATTTACTGATACTAATAAAAGGAAATAATGAATTTCAGATAATAAAAATTAGGTATTTAAGTTATTTGGAGTAAGAATAAAAATATGTACACTTCAAAATAATATAGTGCAATGAAATTTTCTGTTCCACGAAAACACATTTATATATTTCTTTATTGTATTTTATCCGTTTCACAAAGGACAATGATACTGTACGAGATTATGTATTATTAGAGATGGACGCGTGATTCTGTCTTAATTGTACTCTGAAATTATACATTAAATATATCTGACGCTTTGTGGCAGGGGAATCATACCTTGAGTTTATTTTACACCACTATCGTGCGTTCTTCGAGACCCCTTGGGAACCGGGGTTGTGCGCTCGTAATCCGGATAACTAAACCATTAGCTATTGGCGTAGCAGATTGCCGTTTAAATCCGCACTGGTTGCCAATTGGTCTCGTTGGTTTATGTGTGGACTTTTTGTGCTCGATGTTTCTGCGTTGCTTTTGTGTTCCATGTCCCTTTTGAGTCTCTTGCTGTGGGTGTCTGCTCTATGTTTTTGCATAGTTTGCCTTGGTGTATGGCTGTGAGTACTGAAACCAAGTATTGTTGGAGATCCGCTCCTTTCTTGGAAGTGTCAAAACATAATATTTAGATATTCGACATGCCATTCTACAAATGAGTTAAAGAAGGTACTTACGATAATCTCATCAGCACTCACAATAGAGCACAAAACTGAGCATCGACTAATCCCTAGCAAGCTAGAGATGGGACCAGGTACCCGAGAGGAGAAAGCATCCCTTGTTTGGCTAGCCGCCCCACCGTCGATGTTCACGCACGAAAATGAAAATAATATCTAAAATGCATGCACTGTCTGAGGTTATGTCTATATAGAAAATGCTATGGCGACCATGTCAGGGAAAAATATTCAAAACACTTACTGTCAAATCCCTCGCGGGGAACTTTTTTACGAGCTCACCATGGCAAAGGTCATAAGTGTGACACAAATGAGTAAAAGAAGATCCTGACGGTCATCTCAACAGCGCTCACAATAGAGCACAAAATTGAGCATCGACGAACCCCTAGCAAGCTAGAGGTTGGACCACGTGCCATTTAAATAAACATTAAAAAGTACCAATCAGTTACTCACAAATTCATATGACATCAATCTCTTTATCGAAGACATAGTAAAAGAAAAAAATCGTTCGCAGCACTAGTGGACTTTGAATACATCGTTCTAGATACGTATGTTCGTTGATTTATCTGTATACAGTGATCAGAAGTACCATTATTTGAAATTGCATTGCACGGAGAAAATCACAAATCAAAAGACCTTCCTATTAACAAATTAATTTCTGTTACCTCATAAGAAAATATAGATATTTAATGTTCATAAGGAATAAAAGAAGTTGATTCATTTATAAGAGATCAAAGAAACGAATCTTATATTTTCTTCTGTTGATGCAGGTATCAACCGAAACATTTGACGGAAAACGCGTGTAGTCCCCGTTCTAGCTATATGTCGTAAGTTCGGAGGAGGGGTGCGCATTGATACAACTCCCCCCCAACGAAAACAATTTATGACATCCGTCATGATTCAAACAGCCAACTATCGCCTGTCTCTCTATCTTTGGCATAAGGACCACTCTGAGAAAATACTACATGTACAATTTATTTTTCAGAAAGTAGAAAATAAATAGTACCCTTGAAATTTTAATCTAAAAGTCAACAATTCGTATTTTCAGCTACGAGTTTATTCGTGTTTGAGGGAATCCCCGGTTCTAAAAGATAGTGCCATAGATACACCTCCGTGAAAAATTTTGTTGATCGATGTATCAGAATCTTCGTTTCTTGAAAATAACAATGGAAATTACATGATTAATGTTGCATTAGAATAGGGTTACTCATTCCCATACCATAGGCGCCAGATTCCTAGAAAAAAAAAATTAAAAAACACATCTTAACCTCCCGTTTCTCTTCTCTTTACTATTTCCTTATAGGATAGAGAAGAGCAAGGGCGTTATAGATGGGTTATAATTTTCTCTCTAGGAATCTGGTGCCTGTGGCCCATACAGGTACATATGAACTAGGCACTAACTAGTCGATGACATTCAGGACAAAATCTAAAAGACCCCTATTTACCATATAACCAAATATTTTCTCGATGTACTAATTTTCGTTATAATCGCGAGTGATATAGAATCTCGAAAAGTTGTTCTCCCCAAAATGTGTTTAGGTTTATCATAAAGTGTTAAATCTGTTGTTCATATTGTACATGTGTCATTCTTCTTCATCCCATTAAACGTTATGAGGAGTGAATTGAGTGAATTCTTATGATAGAACTTACTGAAACTTCAATAAAGGGTACAAAACAATAAAATCATATGATCAAAATCAGGATAAAACATGAACCAAAGCAAAAAAAGTAAAACCTCCACAACACGAAAAGAAGCGAACTCCCAAAATGGGAGTGAGACCAGGTGCCCAGGAAGAGAAAGCATCTCCTGCTTGCATGCAACACCCGATTTAAATTCGGTAGAGTTGTCACATCCGGTTGCTACCATTTCGGAAGATACAAGTTTATTAGGTGGTTTGATGGTTCAAATGGTCAAAGACAGAATATCATCCACCATTCTGGAGAGTGGGACATCCCAATGTATGACGAGTTCCCCATATCGACCATAGAACTTCCTCAATGACGAGGTTAGTCGGTCACAAACGTATCCCTGACTGAGAAGCTTATCTGAAAGACGCCAAGCTCTCAGAACAAAATCTGTATATTTGGTACATGCTCTGGCATACGGTATCAACTGAGATATGAATACGTCATAAGCTGGCGATGAAGGGATGTTGCCCATTGGCCTCGTTAGTTTATGTGTAGTCCTTTGTGTTTGATGTTTCTGTGTTGTGCGTTGACGTTCCTTGTCCCGTATGCGTCTCTTTCCGTGCTTGTCTGCTTTGTGTTTTTGCATTGGGTGTTTTGCTGTGGGTGCTACAACCTGGTATTGTTGGAGATCCCCTCCTTTGTATTGCTACTCAGAAAAGGAAAGATTAATGTTAAGGTATCCGTAGTACAAATAATATCAAGAGTATTATATATTTAGAATCGTGGCATATTTTTACCTAAATATACAAAGTACAACATAAAAATGTTTCTATCATCAAACGTCAACATGTCGATCGTCGCTCAAGCTACGGAAACTATCGAGACACTGCCGATGACTACCGAGATAATTTTAACACTGTTTAGATAGATGAGACGTCAGCAATATCTCAATTTCTACATTGGGTACGTTAAAGAAAGGCGGGAATCTCCAACAACACCCGGTTGCACTACCTAGAGCAAAACCCAAAAACACAAATGCATACCACAGAGCAGACACGAACAGAAAGAGACGTACATGGTTCAAGGAACACCAAATCACATCATAGAAACATCAAACACAAATGACCACACATAAATCAACGAGACCACTGGGCAACCGGTGCCGACATAGGACGGCCATCTTCCATGCAAGTAGCAGACTGTGTGGTTATTCGGATTACGTGTGCACAACCCTCCCACTTTTCAGATTACCCAGGGGTCTCGAAGAACGCACAATAGTGGTGTAAATAACCTCCTCGCTATAAGATGACCATACAAACAGACAACATGACGCAGGGGCCTAAGAAACACACACCTTGATATGTAAATGGATATAAAATAGAAGGCGTACGAAATACAGTCCGTGCTCTGCCAGCTGTAGCGAGCTCATGCATGTTATCAGCCTATGAGTCCGACTGAAATTCAGAAAGAACAGGTGATCGAGCCCTGTCTTCTCTCCCACGTGGAGTCCTAACGTCACAGTCAGTCAGAGTGCAATTATTAAGAATGCGCTGATACAAGGCTGTAGATTCGTCTAGTACCACGTCAAGACTCCGTCTGGTAACAGAAGGATTATATCCACTTTACAAAAGGCGTTTGCCCGAATGACAGTAATCCAGGAACATCAACGTCAAGTCAGGGAAAAATTGTTGAATCCAAAATCATCTCTTTTGTCATAAACACTCGTATGAATCCCCCATAAACAAGATATATTTCAGAGAGGATAGGTGGTCTGTTCTTAAATGATGCTATTGAATTTGAAGACGTTTAACATTCAATAGCATGATTTAAGAACAGATTAATTTGCAGCGTGGAACAGAGATGCACGTCCCTCGTCACTGATCTAAACAATGTAATATGACCAAAGAGTGTGAAAATTATTATGTATATATAAGTATTTGTATAGACGATTGATCTTAAACTAAAGTTGATACGTAGTAACGTTTTCAAATGATGATGGTGTTAGAGAGAAACTCCAACGAAATGCACATGGCAATCAGATAAACGAGGGAACTGAAAGGATCAACAGCTAAAACCAGAGAAACAAAGCTAATTGTCGTGTCACATTATACGAGGTGTGACCAATAACTGACTTCTTATTTGTATCAAGTGGCATTTGTATGTTTGCCTTATATGATGTTTTCGTCTTTTTTTGAATATTCAATTCTGATGGCCTGGTTCATAATGTTTGATTTTAGGCTTTCGATCTTGTTAGAAATCACCATTCTTTGTAAAGAATAGACTTAATTTATCTTGACATTCGAACATCTATCTTGATATAAATACTGCTCCATATTATATCATTTAAGCGCAAACAGTGACTCAAACTTTTTATCTTTTATTAATTTATATCTATATATTTACATATGAATTGTGTTACCCTTTGATGCAAGTATATATAGCTCTTTCTTTGTATTTTCCAATATGACACATTGACGCACGTGCTCCTTGACATTCATAGCAGCATTGCATTTCAATAGAATGCACATAAAACATTTACCGTGGATTCCCCTTTGTGCATATTGCAACCACAGGGATTTATCACGCTAATAACGGTTTCACTATTTACTATATGTGTTAGTATTTACATAATAGAGATGTTAGTATATATAACACACATAGTACATTTTGTAAATAGAGAAACCGTTTTTAGCGTGATAAATCCCTGTGATTGCAACTATATCGTGATATATAAGTTTGGATAGTTTAAAGAGCTTTAATCATTACTAAAAAGTGAACGGAATTCTTAAAAGCCATTTTGTGACATTGCGTTTTGAACCAAGTGTCTTTATCATTGTGCTGTATCTGACCATCAAGACGGATTTGTTTGGCGTTTGACAGAATAAGTCACTCGTATACCTACGATTTATGATGGAAAAGAATAGAATACCTATAGATTACATTATTCATTTTACAGAATGAAGATAAGTGATGCGTTTCTTTTTTTGTTGTCTATAGATTGATCTTATCCACAATGTGATCTATAAGATGAATAAACATTTAATCATATAAAATCTGAATGAGGTATAGACCAATCAATCTAAAATCCCTTGTGTCACAATAACCTGCGTTACCTTATGAATGAAATAAGTTTTTCAGCCAAGAGAATAAGATGGCGTTTGCCTTGTCCGAAATAGGGACACAAGCGGCAAAAATGATACAGTGTGACTTATGTGAAGATAATGAAATTGCGAATTGGTTCTGCAAGGATTGTGATCAAAACTTATGTGACAAATGCAAAAGATCACATCTTCGCAGTAATGTTTCCAAGTCTCACAACGTACTTTCGATTGACGAAGGATTTGAAATGGGAAAAAGGAATATATCAATCTTGTGTTCGGATCATGGCGAGCTATTTACATTCTTTTGTAGAACTTGTCAGGTTAACATTTGCTCTAAATGTTTATCAATGAAACACAAAATGCATGATTTCGTTGGTATACCTGAACTTGAGTTAGAAATAAAGAAACAGTTAGAAGACGTCATCAAAGAAAAGAAAATAGAGAAGCAGAAAATGGAAAATAATTACCATGATTTGGTTCAGCATGAAAGCGAATCAGAGATTTACTTTAAGGAGCAGTATTCAATCATCGATGACCGAATTAATGCAATTAAAATGACCGCGGATGAAGAAGGAGAGAAGCTTAAACAGTCCATTTCTTCAGAAATCAATCAACAAGAAGAAGAGGTCGAAAACGGTAAACATAAACCACAAACTCAGACCGTGCTCTATGACGGCGTGATCCAAACAGTTCAACAAGAACTTTGTCTTCAGACAGCGTCAACGTTAAATGTCTTCGTCAAAGAATCAATAATAAAACTCAAATCATTGAAGCCGATGTCAATTACTATTCCAGAAATAAAATATCATTTTTCAAAAGAAAGAATAGATAGGAATGAAATCAGAGAAATGGTCGGAAGAGTGCGAGAAAAGCCGATCATTGATGTAGATAAAATAGAGATTAACAGTACAATTAATCTGAAAACATTAGGGAATTTGTTTTCTATGTGTCTCAGTCCGGATGGCAGTATTTGGATTGGTGGAAGTGGAGTCGTGTGCAAGATGAGCTCTGATTGTTCTTCAACCCTCCGTCAGATGTGGTTACATGGCTTGTTTACTGTCAGGAGATGCTGTTGTGTCATACGGTTCCACAGAGTACATCGATAGATTCACATCTGATGGGAGTAGAATAGAATTTTCAAGCCTATCACCTGGGGTAAGTTACGATATAGCCGTAAATAGTGATGACCAAGTTGTTATCAAGGATAACAAAACAACGATTGTCATATTATCGAATGAAGGAAAACGGCTCGGAGATTATAAACTTGATAGTGACATTAGAGCATTTAGCACTGATGGAAACATAATTTTTGCACGGAAGGGATCAGGATTCCTCGAGATACTAGATTGAAGAAGTGGAAAAACACATAGGATATTTGCATGTTACATTGTCAGATATCGAATGTTTAACACATGAAAGCTATGGTTACCTTCTATCGACGAATGGACAGAAAAATATTTACATTGGCTACAAAAATAGATGCAGAAGAACTTTCACTATAAAATGCGATGATATAATCGGAATCTTTGTGAATTAAGATGACAAATTTGTTGATTCTTACACATATTAAGAGAGAATGCGAACTTCGTGTTGCAAAGTATTTGGGATGAGGATAGAGAGCTTAAACTTGCGCTTGTATTTAGTCAGTAATTTTCAGATTCAAACTCAGTGCTTTCATTTTTTTTTATGATAAAATTTTACATCATGACATACGCTATGTTAAAATTAGATATTTTTATTTGAGATAAAGAGTGCGGGTTAAGTTTTCAATTAGGTACCTTGTTTCATAGAAGTGTGAAAAAAGATTATCCGTTCTTAGATACATACGTACATACATATTCACTATGATTTTATAGTCGCAATTCGAACGAGTCAGCGAAATAAATCGCCAGTTGTTTATTACGTAACTAAAAATACCTATCTAAAGAATATCGGAATTGGTATAATTTTCTATGTTCCTATCTTTGGAAATAAGGAAGTAGGTACTTAAAAAAGGGTAAGTTTGAATAGGCTAATATTAATATGCATTCTCTGTAAAACCTTAAAACAGCTGACCACGACATGTCATGGATTTTGATGAAACTATCTCTAAGTATCATACTTGATGTAAAACAAGGAAAACAGATAATATTGATATAACTGAGTCACGATGACCATGGTAACGCGGTCCATTTTGTGAAACCCTCATATATATGAGAAATAAGACATATTGCGACATTCTGTTACCTTGGAAATCATAGTCAAAATTTAATTTATGAATGCAACTTTATTTGTACATTCAACTCTCTAAAATATAACTTTTTAAGGGGAGGCGGCGATAAGGTAGTTGTTGACGTTGAGTCAAAATTCGTGAAAATTAAGCAAAAATGTGGTATATTTTAGGGCCATTTTTGGTATATTTTTTACTATTTTGAAGGTTGAAAATAAAATTCGACACTTGTTCAAGGTATTCAGTATCATCTTGACAAAACCAATGTTCATTGTTTGAAAAAATATAATTTATGGAGAAACACAGCATTTTTCCATCAATGACAAATATGGATGATGATCATATCCCAATACACAGTACAAAATCGATAATTCAGAAAATCATAAACCAAAGGCATACAAAATGAGGATAAAACAGGAAACAAGGCAAACAAAGAAAAACATCCTTCATATGAAAAGAAGCGAACTCCCAATATATGAGTGAGACCAGGTTCCAAAGAAGAGTCAGCATCTCCTGCTTCCAGGCAACACCCGTAGCTTCAATATTGTCACATCCGTTCACTTTTATATCGGAAGATATAAGTATATTCGGTGGTTGGATGGTTCATATGGTCTAAGACAAAATGTCATCAACCATTCTGGAGAGTGGGACATCATAGTGTATGACGAGTTCCTCTTGGGAAGAGTAAGGTAAATAAGAGGGAATTTCACAGGTCAAATTTGTGTAGGGTACATGCGAGCCTATAAATATTTTTGTGTCGGGTGCTCTGATTGGACAATATTTATAACTTTGGTATTGTTAGAATTGCCAGTGTCTATACTTTATATAATTATAAAGAAAAATTCTGAAAACTAATTTGTTGAGATCTAGTAGTCTAATAAAGTATGCTATTTTAGTGGGAAAAAAAGGTTTCATTTTGTGCGGATTTTAGGGTGACCTTGAAGTATGCTTCCTTACTTCATGTAGGAATGTACAGTTCTTCCTGTTCACACATATTTTAGACACACTAGGTTTGTTGGTCATTTTGATATATGTATTGTAAATCTTCAAATTGTACTTTTGTAATAACACAAGATTTCGTTAACATTGAGGTCTATGGGAAAATGGCCAAAAATGAGTTGCCTGTCTCTCCCCTGTATTTCAACCGAAAGTGAAAGTACGTAAACTCTACTTTCATTTCTGTGTCGTCTGCTTGCAGCATGTCAAGAGAAAAGTTCTGGGGAAGAGTTAAAAAGAGTTTGGAGAAGAATAGTGTAGAGGGGGGAGGTAGAGATGGCTGTATTGTGTGGTCCGGCTCGAAAGACCGACATGGCTATGGTCGGAAAAGGCTGACCTGGCCTGATGGTTCTGTAACTTAGATAGGTGTTCACAGGCTCTCTTATATGATGTCTAAGAACTTAATAAGGGGTGAATTACCTATTAAGGATGATTTAGAACAGCCACTTGATGTAAGCCATCTCTGTCATAACAAGTTATGCATGGAAATAACTCACCTGCACTTTGAGGGAAGGGAGACCAATCATGAGAGGAATCGCTGTAGAAATCTGGGTTTTTTGCACTGGAAAACACGAACCGCACTGCTTATTTCCCTCAAATAATGAATAAGTCACTTTCTTAAGTATGTTTACTTTGTTCGTAACACACAAAGCCCCTTTGACATTAATAGTTTCCACGGTATCGCATAAATTTACTGCAGTAACTGAGATTTCCTATAATGAACTTCATATCTGTGTTTACGATGTAAATCATACAATTTAGTTCTAGTTTTAAGTCGTTTTACTTTTCGCACAGTAGATTTTGAATAAAGTTTCCCTTTGTCATAACACTGTTGCTCCTTTTTCAGAGACGAAGCTACTCGACTGCCTTTCAGGACACTACAGCCTTCGGTCTCCATTAACCGGGTGAGAGATTCTCCTGGACCATAATTTCTACTGTGAACTGCGCTATGAGACCGTCCTGCAAAGTTCCTTGGGTAAGTAACATTTGTCGTTAGAGAACGACGCAATGTTCGGTTCACACTCTCGACTTTCTGTGAATTCGAATTTAGTTCAGTTTTCTCGAAACGCGGTAAGCTAAGTCGGTATGCTAAACATTTCTCGAGAAGGTTATAGTTTTTCGTACAAGCTTCAATTTTGAAGTCTGATGGTTCTTACCCAATTTTCTGTTTCTGTACCCTTACAAACAAGTGAGTGAAGTTCACACAAGCTGTGGTCTCCATAGTAGCACATTGTGATATACTCGGTCAATAACGACAAGTCTCGCTGTGTAAAAGTCGATACTCCATCACACTGTTTTGTCTTGATATTCAATTGTTCACACTCAGATTGACATCTTTTACTTAGATCAAGAGCAAATGTTCCAAGATTTATCTCCCTTTCAGCCTTTGTTTTTCCAGGCATCAATGTTAAAAATTCAGTATTGCTTTTGATGTATTTCCTATGATTATCACACAGATGTCTGGAGTCAAGTTGATGTTCAGGCTTTGTTGCTGTCACCCCTTTCTCATAAAGTTCTTGAGCAGCTTTGAATGCCTTAGTGTCAGCATCTGTTGTTATGTGATGAACTTCCAAGCCAGATGAATGTAAATCAGTCAAGCACCTTGCAGCCCACTCTTTCTCATTACCAATACTGGTTTCCATAGTGTCTGTGGAACTGCACTCACCTGATTTGATATCACATGGATGGTCACTTGCAGTATGCATTCCATGCTTAGAACAAAGTTTATTTACATTCTCCATTGCAATTATCTCCCTTTTATTTGTCACATTTTCTACCACAACATAGTTACACTGTAATCCGGGCTGAAATGGTGTTCGACCGACACCCGATGATAATTTGTTGTTGTAAACTCCATCACATTCAATGTCGATAACATTTTCAGCATCCCCTCTCAATCTGTTTACTTTTTTCAGCTGTTCCCTCCTTCCATGCATATCAAGGACATTTGCAGCCTCAATATCATCACATACTTGGTTAGCACTTTCCTGCATAGCTGATCTGCTTGGTGGTGGTACATGTACGGACATTAGGAGCCTTCGTAAAGATGTCGGTCCAATCGGTGTTTGCGTCAGTCCAACTTGGAGAGACCGGTTCATACAAGCAGCTTTCCTCCCTGGTTTTCCATCTTCAATCTCCATGAACAGTTTGTATTTATTGGATCTATATGTACATTTCTCACAAATCATGACTTCTATGACTCCAAGACCCCACTGTTCCTCTGCCTGTGGGTCCCAGTGTATAAATCCATCACACTTAGGAAATTTCTGCATATGCTCCCTGCTGCAAATATTCCACATATAGGCATTCTTATAGATGTTCACCACTCTATTTGTCTTGCTTTCTTCACTGAAAAGTAGTTAGTAAATAAATAATTAACATGCATGAGAAGAATTTATAACACCCCCCCCCCCCCTTTTCAAATTCTTATGATTTGTACTTATGTATATTATTTGCATATTTACTGCATCTTACAGCTTAATGAGCATCTTAAATGAGTATATATGTATTAAATAGAGAATAAGCATTGATAAAACATCCAATAGAAGTAAAAATATTTCTTCTAGTACATAAAAGATGTAAATTTTCCTTTAAAAAATGGTAATTTTGGTAAAAAATTAAGTAGTTTTTGCAATTTTTTTTTCAGTTTTATGCATAAAATCATATTTTTTTTCACTGAAATAATGAATTTAGGATGTATTCAAGTAATTATTACAGTAATCTTGTATTTGTAATTGTTATTGACAAGTGAATCATCTTGCAGGGTAGGATCCGTCTTAGGCCGCAGAAGTCTCGGAATGCTGGTATCCGGATCCGCAAGTGCCTGGTCCAACTTCCTTGGTGCTGTAAATGGTTTGTTGATGATACTGTCAACTTCAGTGGATGTCAGCCTCTGAAATGGAAGAACTTCATTAACTTTATGTTCAGATCTGTGAGCAGGATAAAAGGCATGGCCCTTCTTAAATCTTCCTGCATGTCTCCTAATTCTACCCATATTGTTATATATAATCCAAATTTATGTTCTATGCTATCAGATATTGTAACAAAATCTTTGTTTATCAAATGAATAAGTAAATCAAAGTAGTCAAAATCAAAAGCAGTGTGGTTTCTGTGGCTGATAAGGCTCAAGTGAATGTACATATGTTAAGACAGGAAATTAGTGCCTGAGCATGGTGGGGAGTTTCTCACCTCATAAAGCCATAAAATTTACCTAGTATGGACACCTGTACAAGAGACATAACTTGATTAGATTGTAAAGATGATGTATTAGTGTGATTTATGGTGTTTAGTAGTGACAGTTTCAAGAATTTTACATTTAATATCTGAAATATTGCAAATTTTCAATTCCTAAAGGGGCAGATAACTCTATTTTTTATTGAATTATATAACATGTGTATATTATTTTGCAATTATGTGTCATCAAAATTATGCTTTATTATTGACCTTTCAGCACAACATATTAGTTATACATGTAATGCAGAAAAATAAGAAGTAAAAGACCTTAGGATCATAGTACTGCTGTGTGTAAATTTCCATACAATTCGATGATTTCGGACAATTCATGTACCCTTAGAAATTTGACAATAACTTGTAAATTATTCAATGTAGACTCATGAAACTTGGTATGGAGGATATCAAAACTTCATACATTTGATTGATCATGGTATTTTTGAGATTTGATGGGTATGGTGATAATATAGGGAAGAGTCAGGTAAATAAGAGGGAATTTCACAGGTCAATTTTGTGTAGGGTACATGCGAGCCTATAAATATTTTTGTGTCGGGTGCTCTGATTGGACAATATTTATAACTTTGGTATTGTTAGAATTGCCAGTGTCTATACTTTATATAATTATAAAGAAAAATTCTGAAAACTAATTTGTTTAGATCTAGTAGTCTAATAAAGTATGCTATTTTAGTGGGAAAAAAAAGGTCTCATTTTGTGCGGATTTTAGGGTGACCTTGAAGTATGCTTCCTTACTTCCTGTAGGAATGTACAGTTCTTCCTGTTCACGCATATTTTAGACACACTAGGTTTGTTGGTCATTTTGATATATGTATTGTAAATCTTCAAATTGTATTTTTGTAATAACACAAGATTTCGTTAACATTGAGGTCTATGGGAAAATGGCCAAAAATGAGTTGCCTGTCTCTCCCCTGTATTATCGATCGTAGAACTACCTAGGTGTGACGATGTTATAGTCGGTCACAAACGTATCCCTGACTGAGATGCTTATCTAAAAGACGCCTAGCTCCCAGAATAAAATCTGTATATTTGGTACTTTTCCTGGTATAGCGTACATTGTTGTATCAACTGAGATATGAACACGCCATAAGCATACCAATTCATAGCAGTCTAGTCTACACTTCTAACAATAATCAAAACACATATCTTGTTTTGCCGACAGCCTAGCCGTAGATATCCGTCGGGATTTATTCTCATTTTGTACATAGAAAAGTATATTAATATATGTTATAAACATAATTCAAGCATAAACTGTATAAACACATACGTACAATATACATTCTGAAATAGTTGTAGAAATAATACTAGTACATATGATAAAGACACTCCCCCTACGGCAAGGGAGAAATAATATTTTCTCGAGCCTCCATAGCCGCTCACGAAAAAAACCGGCAAGCCGGGGAAAAACGTGCCCTCTAGACATAGGCGACTCATTCTGCACTGGTGTATTTGAAAAATAAAATATATATGATTTAAAATAAAATTTTGAAATTTGGACTATCGTGCAAAATGTTTCAAACCAGGTGCTAAGCAAGCCCATGAGATAAAATATAACAACACTAGAGGCTGCGCTGTGTACTCTTTAAGAAATACATCTATATAACTACAGGTTTGACTCAAAATTACTTTTCAAAAATTTTGAAAACAATTCAAATGAGCATAAAATATAAAATGCTATGCATAAACATTTATCAAAATGTTTTAGTGCAAAATTTAATGTGCACTGCTCGGGTGCTAGGCTAGAAGTGACCACTACCTATACGAGAAGCGCGAATAGCGCACGTGACATACTGCCATTCTCTTGACCAATCAAATTGTTATATCATTCCGCCAAGACAATAAATTTCTACTTTACTTCGAACCGAAGATATTTTCTATTCTTTAAGTAAATTTGCAGTGTGGACCAGACATGCACGTTTTGGGGTACTTAACCCTCGTCAGTGATCTTCAATTATTTATAGTATCAGTCTGTGTAAGGCCTTTATCAAAATGTTTCACTGAGGTTTTTTTTGGCAAATTAAGGCGGTAGTTGTTTACAGAGTTTGACTGAGATATCAATGGAATATGTGTCCTGTTGTAACTGTAAAAGGTAGCGTGACGTGTTTAATCATACATCTAGATACGCTGATAAAATAACACATGAAGTAAGGTCATGAATTGTCTCCTCGTGCAGCTTAGTCAATATTCTACATCGAGAGTTTTCCCAATTTCATCTTGTTGAACATTGATACACGTATGAAGTACAAATAAGTATGATAATACATCGATAACATTATCAATTTAAAATGCATGATTTACAAATATTCTATTGATAGGGAAATCCGTCTTTATTTGTGTTTTCTTTTTTCTATTTAATAAGGCTTCTAGATAGATTAACGGAAATTGGTTATCAATATATAATTTTTTTCAAACAAGCAGTAGAGTTCAATAAATTTAGATGTCTTTTGGCTAAATTTCAAAATATAGATCAGTTCCCGAGGAAACATGTAGCTAATGTTTGACGTCTCCAAATGCATTAGCATCATTTTAGAGCAGACGAATTTACAGCATGGACCAGACATGCACGATTCGGGTATTTAACCCTCGTCAGTGATCCTCAATCTAAACAATGCAATATGACCAAAATCTGTGAAAATTATGTCCTAAATATACCGAAAGACGTAGCAAAATGGCTGGGATATATTGCTACAGGACCCAGGTTTTAGAAATTTGAGAAATTTTGTAAACAAAAATGTTCAAATGCGTTTGAGGAAACGACAAACCGAAATTGATCGAACCTGGCTACATGTGCCCTCGGGGACTCTTGGTCCACCAGAAAAGACACTCGCTGTTCGATCAACTTCAAAATTGTCTCGAAATTTCTGAAAAGTGGGTCCTGTGCCATCATATCCTACCCATCCTGCAACGTCTTTCAGTATTATTTCAAATATATCTCGTCATACATATATTTCATTGAGGTTCACTGACGAGGGTTAAGTACCCGAAAGGTGCATGTCCATGCCGCAAATTTATATGTTCTTATATGATTCCATGAATTTGAAGACGTTACATTTAGTAATGCTTGACCTGAAGGCTGCTCAGCTTCAAGGTCAAGGTCAAGGTCACAAGGTCAAATTTGGTATCCATGGAAAGGTCTTGTCACAAGGAATACAAATGTGGAATATGAAAGCCCTATCTCTTACCATTCAAAAGTCATGGCCAAAGTTAACGTTTTTCAAAAGTAGGTCAAACTCCAAGGTCAAGGTCACAAGGCAAAGATTTAGTATCCATGGAAAGGTCTTGTCACAAGGAATACACATGTGAAATATGAAAGCCCTATCACTTACCATTCAAAAGTTATGGCCAAGGTTAAGATTTTTCAAAAGAAGGTAAAACTCCAAGGTCAATGTCACAAGGTCAAAAATTTTGGTACCTGTGGAAAGTTCTTGTCACAAGGAATACACATATGAAATATGAAAGCCCTGTCATTTACCATTTAAAAGTTATGGCCAAGGTTAAAGTTTTTGCGGACAAACAGACAAACAGACAGACAGACGGACGGACAGACATAAAACTATATGCCTCCGAATCTTCGATTACGGGGGCATAGAAATGCTGACTCGGTGTTGCTCACATATCATAATTAATCACATGTATTATCAGATTTCAATTGGGTCATATCTATAATGGCTTGATAAAATCAAAAATATTTTAAGAAAAACTATTAATGAATTCAATTTGTTGGTAAAACAAAAATACAATGAAAATCATTGACTTGGACATAAATACAAGTGTTTCTTCGATGGAGAACCGTCTGGACCTGTTATGAAGGTACAGGTACTGGTTTTTATACGCCCGTAATTGGAAAGGACGTATTATGGTATGGCGAAGTCTGTCTGTCCGTCTGTCCATCCGTCCGCTTATGGACGCAATAACTTGAATATGTGTCTACGGATTTTCATGATATTGGTACATTGTGATAAGACTGTAAAGAGGAAGCCGCCTTTTGATTTTCAGGTTCATTTGATTTGTCCTTACGAAATTATTGGGCTTTGATTTTTAAAATACTGTGAAAATATACTGAAATATTCGTTGTTGTTTGAATTTGATTACACTTGGGCTGATCCGAGGTAGTGAACCCTGTCCTTTATCGACCAGCGGATTCCCAAATAGGTGCAGATGTTATATATAAAGTCGGTAAACTTCGTACGGCGGCTTCGCCTAGCATACAAAACAGGCCGCTCATAGCGCTACACCACGGTGACAACCATATAAAGAGTTGTTCCTATGACGTCCATATGAATACGGCCCACTCAGCACACACCGGGAGTGAAGAATTCGTTGTTGTTTGAATTTGATTGCACTTAGGCTGATCCGAGGCAGTGGACCCTGTCCTTTATCGACCGGCGGACACCCAAATAGGTGCAGATGTCATATGTAAAGTCGGTAAACTCCGTACGGCGGCTTCACATAGCATACAAAGCATGACAACCCAAAAATTATTTTAGAATTTTTAAATTATTATAATTATTCTTAGGGTTGTCACCGTGGCGTATCGGTATGAGAGGCCTGCTTTGTATGCTAGGCGAAGCCGCCGTACGGAGTTTACCGACTTTTGACATATGTAACGGGGTTTTCATTTTTTTTTTGCGGCATGATAGAGAAATTATGTATGATGGGAAGGGGGGAGGGTATATGCACATACATGTTAAGCTAAGGGTAAAATATAGGTGCATGGAACGCAATAACTTGAATACGGGTCAACGGTTTTCATGAAATTTGTAAATTGTGATCAGACTTTAAAGGGGAAGCCGCCTTTTGATTTTTAGGTTCATCCAATTTGTGGTTACGCAGGTATGGGACTTAGAATTTTAAAATACTGTGAAAATATACTAGAACAGGTAAAATTCTTTAAACATCTATTTTTGGGTGAAATAATTTGAAAATTTGTATACTTTGAGAAGGGAGGATGTACTTTGACATGTGTGATGGGTTTTTATTTATTTTTTTTTTGTCGCATGGTCGAGAAATTATGTGTAATGGGAGGGGTGTATATGCACTGTATGTTAAGCTAAGGGCAAAATAAAGGTGCATGGAACGCAATAACTTGAATATGCGTCAACGGATTTTCATGATATTTGTACATTGTGATAAGACTTCGGAGAGGAAGCCGCCTTTCAATTTTCAGGTTCATCCGATTTGTCCTTGGAAATTGTACAAAATTTATGGTCAACTTCTATTGAAATACGGACCCATACAAGCAACAGAGTATATTACATTTAGTATTTCACAACCTGCATTTTTTGGTGACATAATTCGAAAGTTAAGAAGGATCGAAGGTAGGCAAAATAACCATCGAAATTGTATTCGAATCATGACAAATATGGATAATGACCATGTATTTAGCACAAAATCGATAATTCAAAAAGTCAGAAACCGAAGGCATACAAAATCAGGATAAAACAGGAACCAAAGCAAACAAACAAAAACCTCGACCATATGAAAAGAAGCGAACTCCCGATATGTGAGTGAGACCATCATACGCCCTTTATATCGTGGATATGATCCTTGAGTCACCCGACGGGCATTTGACTCTGTACTTGACCAATCTACAGCTTGTACCAGTGCATTCTTAACAGCAATTCTCTGTAAGAACCAAAGAATTTCAATGACATGTTGGCACGGCATGTCATGGATTTTAGAGATTTTTGGTATGGAAGTTCAATATGAAGTACTAGTATGTAAATCAACCCCAGTTTTTTTTCAAAAGGTTGTCGTTACAATGGTAACCGAGTCTGAAGTTTCAAAAATCGGGAACATTTATACGACAAGGCATATTTGTAGATTTCGCTACCATGGAAACAGGTACTTTTTTAATCTGAAATTGTTTTGATTATTTTCTTTCTATCCTTATTATTATGCATATGAGTAAATTATTTTACATTCATCGCAGATGCTTTTTGTATAAAAAATGAAAAATTGTGTCAAAACAGGGTATCAAAAGGCTCTATTTTGGGCACTTAAAAACCCTTTTTTTGCATGTTTTTTACTGATTTACAAGGTTGAAAATTTCATAAAAGCACGAATTTTTGAAGTCCAAATTCTACTTATCCATTCAGTATCTTCTTTGAACTATACATTTATACAAAAAATTAATTTGTTTTTTATATGCAAAGCAGCATTGAATTTAGTTGCTATGGCAACAATCGGCTGAAAGGTTTCCATGCGATAATTTAAAAATGTTATCAAACTATCTACGCATGATATTGGAACAGAAGTTCATGTATACATCTATCAATGGCGTTTAATATAAAGATGACCTTTACAATATTTCAAGCAAAGGAGGGGATCTCCAACAACACCAGGTTGTAGCACCCACAGCAAAAACCCAAAACACCCAATGCAAAAACACAAAGCAGACAAGCACAGAAAGAGACGCATAAGGGACAAGGAACGTCAACGCACAACACAGAAACATCAAACACAAAGGACTACACATAAACCAACGAGACCAATGGGCAACCGGTGCCGACTTAGGACGGCCATCTGCCACGGAAAAAGCAGATGGTATGGTTATCCTGGATTACGTGCACACAACCCTCCCACTTATCCGATTACCCAGAGGTCTCGAAGAACGCTCAATTGTGGTGTAAAACAACCTCCTCACTGTCAGATGACCACACACAAACAAGACCGCAAAAACGCAGGGGCCCAAGCAATACAGATGAATATGTAAATGGATATAAAAAGAGGGCATACGTAAAACAATCCGTGCTCTGCCGCCGCGAGCTCATGTATGTTATCACCCGAGGAGTCCGACTGACATTCAGAGAGGACAGGTGGTCGGGGCCCTGTCTTCTCTAAAGAGGTTTGGACAGGGCCCGTCATGGAGTCCCGTCGTCACAGTCAGTCAGAGTGCAAGTTTTAAGAATGCGCTTGTACAAGACTGTAGATTGGTCAAGTACCAAGCCTAGTGTCCGTCTGGTGACATAAGGATCATACCCACGGTATAAAAGGCGTTTGATGATTCTTACGCATTTTCGATAGTGATGTTGTCTATCTTTGATCCTTCTTATCTTGTTAATAATGTCACCATAAAATGCAGGTTGTGAAATACCCAAAGTAATATACTCTGTTGCTTGTATTGGTCCGAATTTCAGAAGAAGATGACAATAAGTTTTGTAAAATTTCCAGAAAGTCTTTACTAGTTTGTGAAAGCGAAAACCTTGTCCTAAAAGTTTCTTGGTAATTTGTAAATTTCTACTATGAAAATCCAAAACATCAGAACATGCTCTAGCATACCGGATGAGCTGTGAAATATAGATACCATAGGACGGTAATCTAGGAACATCACCGTCAAGCCAGGGGAAATTTACTATGTTAAATCCAAAATCATCTCTTTTGTCATACACACTTGTATGGATCTCACCATTAACAATTTTGATATTTAGGTCCAAAAATGGTGTTTCTGCGTTTGAAACGTTTGCCTTGTTTAGAATCAATTCTTGTGGATAAATACCATTTTTATATTTTTCAAAAACAGGATAGTCGATAGTAAGAATATCATCCAGGTACCTAGAATGAGTTAAAGAAGATCCTGACGATAATCTCAACAGCACTCACAATAGAGCACTATGTCGACGGACCCCTAGCAAGCTAGAGGTGGGATCAGGTGCCCGGGAGGAGTAAGCATCCCCTGTTGGCTAGCTGCACCCGCCGCCGATGTTAATGCACGATAAAGAACACAGTATATAAAATGCATGCACTGTCTGACGTTATGTCTATATAGAAAGTGCTATGGCGACCATGTCAGGGAAATATATTCAAAACACTTACTGTCAAAGTAAGTACCAATAGAAGTAGAAGTAGAAGTAGAAGTGTAGAAGTACCAATGAAACATTTCACATCATCATTTTTTCTTTGTTTTTGAAGATTTTGGATAAATTCCTTTTCATACGTGTATAAAAATAAATCTGCAACACGAGGCGCACAATTAGTACCCATTGGAATCCCTACAACCTGCTTGTAGAGTTTCTCACCAAATCTTACATAAATATTGTCCAAAAGGAAGGACAATGCAAAACACAGGTCACCACATGTCCATGATTTGTATGGTCATCCACTGCATTTACAAGGTCATTAAACTTAAAGTGACCAGATTTGACGAAAATCCTGATTTTTCATGAGATGAAGGTGCAATATTTTAGAAACCTTGAAATATTGATCTTAACAGTAATTTGTCATAAAATGATAAATCTATAACTAATTTCTTAGAACTATTGATAACGTTTCTTCACATCTTTGAATATCTAAATTCTTGGTGAGTATTTTGATAAAAAAATTGACGAAAAATGTATTTTCTTGTGTTTTTTGACGGAAAAATATTTTCCTATTGAATTGCTACAGTTCAATAGATATAGATTCTGAGGTTTTTCTCTCTTATATTTATGTACTTTCATAATAAATATGACCTATGAAAATATTCAAATAAAGAAATCATTAAAATCGGTAACAAAAAATTTAAAGAATTCAAATTTTTTTTGCAAAATTTGAGTCTCAAAGTAGAAATGACCTTGAAAATCAAGCCAATGACCTTGAACATTTTAATTGTTATTATGTAAAAGATTTAAGTCATATCTAAACATGTACACATTTTGATAATCTTATGTAACTCTAAAGAGGAATAAAATCAATTTCAAAGATAATATGAAACAAGCAAAAATGTCTAATGTTGCCATGGCAATGGTATTTAGCGACAAAATTTAGATTAACTCTTAAATAGCCCACTCCAATTTTTCGTTCATTTTATTTGCCAATAAACACATAATTCCCTTGATGAAAATCACCGATCTCCTATAGGTGCCTTATGTGATATTTAAGATTGAAAATGGTAAAAAAAACACACACACTAAATTGGCCCTTATTAAGGATTCCGACTTCCGTCGGAATCCTTTCTGTTATTGTATTGTCTTTTCTTTATTCTTATTATTCTTATTAAGGATTCCGACTTCCGTCGGAATCCTTTCTGTTATTGTATTGTCTTTTCTTTATTCTTATTATTATTATTATTCTTACCCCCAACCTTTCCGGACCCTTTACAGGAAAAGAACCGCCTCGTATGATAAAATGGAAAGTACCATATGAAAGAGCATATTAAGATCTTGATTTAAAAATTTTTTGTTGTCGAAAAGTTCACATATGCCCCCACTAGAGGTCATCAAAGGTCAAATCTTTAAACTCTTATAACTCCTAAAGTAACCGTACGATTTCACCGAAATTTGTTTTATATTGTTCTTTGGGAAATTTGCAAACTTTTATACGCTTACATGCTCGATAAAATATTTACGGTTTTTGCGCTTTTCCGAGTTGAAAATGGGACTTTAAATTGGCACAGTGCCAATTTCTACAGTTTTTGAGATTTTAATTGAAACTTGGATGGTGTGTTACTTATAGGTAGTCATTTAATGTTGACCTACTTTCAAGGTCAAATTTTGTTTCTCAAGGTCACAACAAATTTTTGCCTATAGAACAAAGACTATTTGACATTCCGAGATCAAACTTCATGCATACTATCGTGAAGCCAAGCTCTTTCACCTTGACCTTCAACAAAGGTCAAATTTTGATTCTCAAGGTCACAACATACTTTTGCCTATAAAACAAAGACTATTTGACCTTCAGAGTTCAAACTTCATACATATAATCGTTAAGCCAAGTTCTTTCACCTTGACCTTGACCCAAGGTCAAATCTTGATTCTCAAGGTCACAATAAATTTTTGCCTATGGAACAAAGACTATTTGACCTTCAGTGTTCAAACTTCACACATATAATAGTTCAGTCAAGCTTTTTCACCTTGACCTTGACCCAATGTCAAATTCTCATTCTCAAGGTCAAAACAAACTTTAGTCTATAAAACAAAGACTGTTTGACCTTGTGAGTTCAAACTGTACACAAATATTCCTTGTATCAAACCCTTTCACCCTGACCTTGACTCAAGGTCATTTGTTCAATTTCAAGGTCACAACAAACTTAGGTTGATTAGATATTGAGCTTTGCTCGGATTAAGATAAATCGTGATGAGATTGATCACAATACTTATCTTTCATCCATGAAATTAGATCAAGGTCAAATAATCATTCTCAAGGTCATAACAATCATTTACTCTTCTAGAATTTACTTTTTTTTGTCCTATACTATTTATTCTTCACACAAGTGGTCGTTCTTATTTAAACTTAACATAGTATAAGAAAGATAACTCTTTTATTCTTGTTCTGTTTCTATATTTTTTCTTAGTAGCATTATACATATATGTACTACCATGTTGTTGTCATTTTCTATTATTAGAAATTATTTCATTGGAAAATCATTGTGCAATTCTGTTTTGAAAAAGTAATTGTAACGGATTTTGATATTGATAGAGCATGGAGTTTAAAGCTTTCGTAAACATGAAAGGTATTTATTATTTTGTTTTCTTCTATTTTGTTGAAAAATAAATAAGAGTCCCAAATTAGACATAAGCTCTTTTGGCTCATTTGCTGAAGTTAATATGGTACTAAAGCAACTATTCTTTTTTCCATCTTCTTTATTCGGATTTTCCGAGGAAGTTCTGATAAAGGAGGAATCCGTCTGTTGCTTGCAACAGTAGCCATCTAGTTATTATTATTATTCTTACCCACAAACCGTTCCGGTCACTTTACAAAAAAGTACAGCATCATATGAAAAAACAGAAAGTACCATGTGAAAGAGCATATGAAGATCTAAATTTAAAATTTTTTTCTTGTCGAAAAGTTCACATATGCCCCTGCTAGAGGTCATCAAAGGTAAAATCTTTAAAACCTTATAACTCCTAAACTAACCGTGCGATTCCAACGAAATTTGTTTTATATTGTTCTTTGGGAAATTTGCAAACTTTTATACGCTTACATGCTCGATAAAATATTTACGGTTTTCGCGCTATTTTGAGTTGAAAATGGAACTTTAAATTGGCACAGTGCCAATTTCTACAGTTTTTGAGATTTTGAGTTGAAACTTGGATGGTAGGTTACTTATAGGTAGTCATTGATGATGACCTAGTTTCAAGGTCAAATTATGATTCTCAAGGTCACAACAAACTTTTGCCTATAGAACAAAGACTATTTGACCTTGACAATTCAAACTTCACAAAAACAATCATTGACCCAAGCCCTTTCACCTTGACCTTGACCCAAGGTCAAATTCTCATTCTCAAGGTCACAACAAATTTTTTCCTATAGAACAAAGACCATTTGACATTGAGAGTTAAAACTTGACGCAAATATTCCTTGCATCAAGTCCTTTCACCTTGATCTTGACCCAAGGTCATTTGTTCGATTTCAAGGTCACAACAGACTTTTGTTGATAAAATATTGAGCTTTGAATAGATAAAAAGAAATCTTGATGAAAATTAACTAAAATGCTTATTTTTCATCCATGACCTTGGTTCAAGGTCAAATAAACTTTTTCAAGGTCATAACAAACATTTACTCTTGTAGGATTGATAGGATTTTGTTCTTAAATATTTATTCTTCACAGAAGTAGTACTTCTTATTTGAACTTTACATAGTAAGATAGATAACTCTTTTATTATTGTTCTCTGTTTCCTTTTTTTATCTTAGTAGCATTACTTGTATGTACTTTCATGCTGTTGTCATTCTCTATTTATAGAAATTTTCTCATTGCTAGTTCATTGTGCAATTCTTTTTGGGAGAGTAATTTAAAAGGATTCAAAATGGATAGAATTGATATAGGAGTTTAAAGCCTTCCTAAACTTGAAAGGTATTTATCGTCTTTTTTTCTTTTTTGTCGATAAATAGATAAGAGTCCCAAGTTAGACTTAAGCTCTTTTTACTCATTTGCTGAAGTGAATAAGGTACTAAAGCAACTATTTTTTTTCATCATCTTTATTCGGATTTTAACACTTCAGTTCCGAGGAAGGTCTAATAAAGGAGGAATCCGTCTGTTGCTTGCAACAGTAGCCATCTAGTTTTCACCTCTATTTTTCGCTTCGTTTTAACTGATTTTGGCTTAATACATTAAGTATATGTGTGAGTGCGTTCAACCATTCCAGTCTCTGGTTACCTTTTTGTGTTTAAAAATCTCCTCAATGTAAAGCCCCGGTCACACTGCACTCCACGTCCAAATCATGTTCAAAGCTCTGCTGGACGTGGTCGTACGTGGTATTTTATGCCATGGTTGTGCTTTCTATGGGGTATGACCGCCGGCGTCTGTTCCACTGCTGAAATACTACCTAAGCACGGCTTACCAAGTCCAAACACGTCTAAGGCGAAAAGCGTTCGTGATAAGATGCTATTCACACGCTATCATCCGTGATACCAACGCGGAACACCCCTCGAATGACCGTGCTCTGACGTGACAGACCGCTTAAGCTTTCGCGTCTTACCGCGTCTTCCCCAAGTTTTAATCACTATCGGAACACAGATTATCACGTGTGTTTCGCTTGTGTTGCACGTCTTTACCACGTACACCGTCCGTGGTTGTCTGCGGAATAAAATTTTGCGCTGTTCAAAACTTCTTTCCGCGTCCAACGCCGTTCAGATTTTTTACCGCGTCCTACCACGTCTACAACTCGTCTGTAATGCGTCTTAAGAGCGGACAACACCGTCTGCTTCACGGGAGACCTTTTTTGTGACGTGAATTGGCCTTGATCAAGCCGTAAAGCGCAGTGTGACCAGGCCTTAAGATGACTTCATAAACAAGACAGATGAATTAAAGTTTTTTTTTTAATTTAAGGTCACTCACTCTACTTACCTTTCATTGTTTAAAAATACATTTTGTTTAAATTTTGGAGGCCGTTTTGATATTATGAAGTCTTACATTGTACTTAGAAATCCCCTAAGGCAAGGTCCTTTTGATAATGTGGGGGGGGGGGGGAGGGGGGGGGGGGAGTTGGAGTTTCAAATTTTGCTGAAATGGTGCGACAAAAATAATCTTGCTCTAATGCTTCCTTGTTTATAATCTGAAATTGAAAAATTAAAAAACAAATTCAGCTGCACATTCCTGAAAATTGTATGGCTCGCTTCGCTCGTCGCAATATTAAATCCATTTCCTAAATTTCTAGACTGACTTCGCTCTTCATACATTTCTATGTAAACACAATTGATTTCATTGTACATGTTCTATTTGAAATAATGTCTTATCAGTAATTATACTAATTTACAGTTTTGAGAACAAATAAAATACATGTACCTCTGCAATAATTGATAAAAACAGACATTCCTGTACACAAATACATCTTTTGATAGAAAAAAAATCTTACTCCAATACTGCAAGAAAACTAAAATTACCCTGGTACTGGACAAAAATCCCCAAGCCAACACCCCCCTTCCCCTTGAATTGAAATTGACCGTTAATAGTAATATTTCCTTCATTGTTTAAACATTTTGTATAATATTTTGCTCAATAAATACTGCATCATTCTACATGTCATATCATACAAAAATTGCAACATCTGCAAAATTTAGTTACTTTAGTATTGTCTTTTTCTAACTTTCCTTCTTATAAAATGTTAGAAAAAGACAGTATACCTGTTCATCTGAAATTATCTCTTGTATGTGTACACGTGTTTTTAATGTGTATAGCGGTAACATATAAAGAGATTAGATAAATTGTATGTTATGATTTCATTATTTGATGAACTAAACAAAATGGCGTTTGCCTCGTCAAGAATAGGGGCACAGGAGGCCATTATAAAGTCATGTGACTTATGTGAAGATGACGAGAACGTCAACTGGTTCTGTAAGGACTGTAATCAAAATCTGTGTGACAGATGTAAAAGGTCTCATCTTCGAAGTAATGTTTCAAAGTCACACATCATACTTTCGATTTCCGAAGGATTTGAATTGGGGAAAAGGAATTTATCGAACATTTGTCAAGATCATGACGAACTATTTACCTTTTTTTGCAGAACTTGTGATAGGAACATTTGTTTGAAATGTTTGTCAACGAAACATAAAAAGCATGACTTCGTAGATTTGCGTGAGCGTCAATCTGATGTACAGAAGCAGTTAGATGATGTCATCAAAGAAAAGGAAACAGAAAAGCAGATGATGACAAGAAATTTTGATGATTTGGTTCAGCATGAAATCCAATCAGAGAAGAAAAATAAAGACGAGTGTGCCATAATCAATGACCGAATTAAAGACATTAAAATGGCCGCCGATGAGGAAGGGGAAAAAATCTTAAGATCCCTTAATTCAACAAAACAACAGGAAGACAAAGAGGTGAAAGACGGTAAACATAAGATCCAGACCCAGACCGGACTCTATGACAAAGAGATCCAATCCGTACAACAAGAACTCCGACTCCAGACGGCGTCATCATTACACGGCTTCGTCACGGAATCAATGAAAAAACTTAAGTCATTGAAGCCGGTATCTATTGCGATACCAGACAAACAACAATTAGCGTTTGAAGGAGTCGACGGCAATCATATTCGAGAAACGATTGGAAAACTATTTGGATCACAAAAAGTATCGGTAACAGAGAATACTAAAGGCAGAGAAGGAACGAAATGCAACGTGTTTTCAAATTTAGAGATAATCAGAACATTCAACATTGACAGAAATGTAATTTGTTATTCAATGTGTCTTAGCCCTGATGGTTGTATTTGGATTTGTAGTTATAGATACGTGTACAAGATGAGCTCTGACTGCTCTACAGTCCTCCATCAGTTACCTACTAGAATGAGTTATACCTGTGGTTACATAGCATGTTTACAGTCAGGTGATGCTGTTGTGTCTTACAGTGGAGCGTCCTACGTAGACAGATTCACCTCTAACGGGAGAAGAGTCGAATTCACAGACCTATCACCGAAGAAAACTCACGACATAGCTGTCAATATCAATGACGAGGTTGCTATCAGTGTTGATTTGAGATATATTATCATATTTTCAAACAAAGGGAAACAACTCAGAAAAATTGAAGTCGATTGCGGAATAACAACATTTTGCACAGACAGAGATGGACACATCATTGTTGCACACAGGGGATCATCAAACCTTACAATACTAGATTACAGGAATGGAGCAGTCATAAAATCATGGAGAGTTTCCATATCCGACATAAAACGTCTTACATGTGACAGCTATGGAAACGTTCTAGCCACGAACATGGGGGAAAATGTTTATTTCTTCAGCAAAAACGGAGATGTCCAGGAAAATTTCACAGTGGACTGTAATGGAATCATTGGAATCTGTGTTAATCAGGACGATCATTTGTTGATACTGATGGTTACGAAGCGCAAATTCGAAATAAAAGTTACGAACTACTAGGAGTAAGAACAGATAACAACCAATCGTTCCGATGAAGTCACTTACGCTCAGTTTATAACAACTTGGTGCACCATTTCTTATTGTGGATATGAGTGATCATTAAAAATTCAAAAGTCAATGATCTCATTTTTTTTCAGATAGAGGACGTAATGCGGTAATTTTGTTAAGTATCTTGCTTGCCAAAAATATCAATACCTTGATCTATGTTCTTGTTTGTATCTGTTTGCTGTATGCGCCTTATTATGATTATGATTCATATCTTATCACAGTTGTAGCGTGCTGTGTTCTTACTCGTTCAATGTATAGCTCATATACAGTATATATTTAGAATTTCTGTTCAGAAATTTACAGATATGGAGTCGGGTTACAAAATCAGTGATTAAAAATACCCAGCAAAACAATTCTACTCATGATAATGAACTTTCATTTCTTTCATTGAAAATGATTTGCCCTTAAAATATGCCATTGAATATATACCATTATCTTTTAACTAAAGTTTTTCTATCAATTACTAATAAACAGTTATTTGTTTCATTTTTCAAATATTAAGACATGTGTACTTAAACGAAGAAAGGAAATGGACGAAGTTAGGAAGATGATAACTCTATGAATGATTCAATATATTCCTGTTATAATTTTCAATAAACTAAAAGCATGAAAAATGTTTCTTGCTTCTTTTTTTCCTTTATGAGAATTGATTGGATATAAAATGTAAATAAACATTCAATTATAAATCATACTGGAGAAGGATATTGTACAGGTTTAAAGGAAGACACACCTGCACTGATCAAGGCGGAACACACCCGCAGGAATGAATGTACATTGTAACAAATAATGAACATGAGACAGAACAAGTTCAACAAACAACAAGATGAGAATGAGGCACATAACAGGACACGCATTAAATTGAACAACAAGATGTTAATGAGGCACAGAACAGGACACGCATCAAATTGAACAACAAGATGTGAATGAGGCACATAACAGGACACGCATCAAATTGAACAACAAGATGTGAATGAGCACAAAACAGGACACGCATCAAATTGAACAACAAGATGTGAATAAGGCACATAACAGGACAAACATCAAATTGAACAACAAGATGAGAATGAGGCACAGAACAGGACACGCATCAAATTGAACAACAAGATGAGAATGAGGCACAGAAAGGACACGCATTAAATTGAACAACAAGATGAGAATGAGGCACATAACAGGACACGCATTAAATTGAACAACAAGATGCGAATGAGGCACATAACAGGACACGCATCAAATTGAACAACAAGATGAGAATGAGGCACAGAACAGGACACGCATTAAATTGAACAACAAGATGAGAATGAGGCACATAACAGGACACGCATCAAATTGAACAACAAGATGAGAATGAGGCACAGAACAGGACTCGCATCAAATTGAACAACAAGATGTGAATGAGCACATAACAGGACACGCATCAAATTGAACAACAAGATGTGAATAAGGCACATAACAGGACAAACATCAAATTGAACAACAAGATGAGAATGTGGCACAGAAAGGACACGCATCAAATTGAACAACAAGATGAGAATAAGGCACAGAACAGGACACGCATTAAATTGAACAACAAGATGAGAATGAGGCACAGAACAGGACACGCATTAAATTGAACAACAAGATGAGAATGAGGCACATAACAGGACACGCATCAAATTGAACAACAAGATGAGAATGAGGCACAGAACAGGACACGCATTAAATTGAACAACAAGATGAGAATGAGGCACATAACAGGACACGCATCAAATTGAACAACAAGATGAGAATGAGGCACAGAACAGGACACGCATCAAATTGAAGAACAAGATGAGAATGAGGCACAGAACAGGACACGCATTAAATTGAACAACAAGATGAGAATAAGGCACATAACAGGACACGCATCAAATTGAACAACAAGATGAGAATAAGGCACAGAACAGGACACGCATTAAATTGAACAACAAGATGTGAATGAGCACATAACAGGACACGCATCAAATTGAACAACAAGAGGAGAATGAGCACATAACAGGAAACGCATCAAATTGAACAACAAGATGTGAATGAGCACATAACAGGACACGCATCAAATTGAACAACAAGATGTGAATGAGGCACATAACAGGACACGCATCAAATTGAACAACAAGATGTGAATGAGGCACATAACAGGACACGCATCAAATTGAACAACAAGATGAGAATGAGGCACATAACAGGACACGCATCAAATTGAACAACAAGATGTGAATGAGGCACATAACAGGACACGCATCAAATTGAACAACAAGATGTGAATGAGGCATATAACAGGACACCCATCAATTTGAACATCAAGATGTGAATAAGGCACAGAACAGGACACGCATTAAATTGAACAACAAGATGTGAATGAGGCACAGAACAGGACACGCATCAAATTGAACAACAAGATGTGAATGAGGCACATAACAGGACACGCATCAAACTGAACAACAAGATGTGAATGAGGCACATAACAGGACACGCATTCAATTGAACAACAAGATGAGAATGAGCACATAACAGGACATGCATCCAATTGAACAAGAAGATGAGAATGAGGCACATAACAGGACACGCATCAAATTGAATAACAAGATGTGAATAAGCACATAACAGGACACGCATCAAATTGAATAACAAAATGTGAATGAAGCACATAACAGGACACGCATCCAATTGAACAACAAGATGAGAATGAGGCACATAACAGGACACGCATCCAATCGAACAACAAGATGAGAATGAGGCACATAACAGGACGCGCATCAAATTGAACAACAAGATGTGAAAGAGACACATAACAGGACAAGCATCAAATTGTACAACAGGATGAGAATGAGGCACATTAAAAACCATGCATCCAATTGAACAATAAGATGAGAATGAGGCACATAACAAAACATGCATCAAATTGAACAACAAGATGAGAATGAGGCACATAACAGGACTAGCATCAAATTGAACAACAAGATGTGAATGAGGCACATAACAGGACACGCATCAAATTGAACAACAAGATGAGAATGAGGCACATAACAAAACACGCATCAAATTGAAAAACAAGATGAGAATGAGGTTCATAACTAGACATGTATCAAATTGAACAAAAACATCACAGTTAGTAGGCCTGCGAATTCTTGAAAAATATAGAACTAAACCAAGAAATGGGGATGATCCCAAACCGTGTGATGAATGAAACATTCTAGGCGGACAAATAGTCGGTAACAATAACATCATACCATGGAAACAACACATTTTTCTATGAAATCTATTATCATTATTATATTGTAATGTATATTCTACCGAAATAATTTGATGCACCATATGCGTGTTTCAATTGATAATGTGACATCAGCAAGGAATCAAAATAGTACATATATATTGATATTATATTAAGCGAAATACTAAACACAATCCAAAAATGTACACAAAGAGGAAGCTTAAGACAGAGCCATGTCATGAGGGGGATACTATATAGTACTCCTTAGTTCGACAAATTTAGTATTAGAAAATTAAAAGATATGCTTGAAGTCAGTTCATTTGCACATTAAAACTAGGCGCACGGTATACTCTTTGACTAACAGTCAACCAGAAGAGAAACCAACCCAGCGGTTAAAATTATCAAAATGAAATATATTTTCTATCGTTGAAAAATAGTACAAAAATGCATTTCGATTAAAAGGAAATCTTCCGAAGCCGAAAATGAGAAAAATAAAATATGTTGAGGGCAAACTTCTTAACATTACCTAAAATGTTACCATTAAAATGAGTTAAAGACAGAACTATGTGATACGGAGAAATACCTTTGTATAAGAAAATATTTTAACATATTTCAAGTAATTGAAAGAACACAGTAAAACTATGCAAACGATATCCTCGCGTACTGACTCTTAACCACTGCGGGTTTGAACCTCACCTTAACTGCAGTTATATCGACATATACGAAGGCGGGAATCTTCAATAAGACTCGAAACGCACCCACACTGTATTACGCATGCCCTCTTTTTATATCCATTTACATATTCATCTGTGTCTCTGGGGCCTCTGCGTTTCGCGGTCTTGTTTTTGTGATGTCATCTTACAGTGAGGAGGTTGTTTTACACCAAAATTGTACGTTCTTTGAGACCTCTGGGTAATTTGAGAAGTGAGAGGGTTGTGCGCACGCAATCCAAGATAACCACACCATTTGCTACTTGCTTGACAAATGGCCGTCCAAAGTCGGCACCGGTTGCCCATTGGTCTCGTCGGTTTATGTGTAGTCTTTTGTGTTTGATGTTTACATGTCGTGTGTCTCTTTTCCGTCTCGTGCTGTACTCTTCTTTCGTGTTTTTGCAACGGGGTGTTTTGCTGTAGATGCTGCAACGGGGTCTTGTTGGATATCTCCTCCCTTCTTTTAGAACATCTGAAATCCACTCATTTTAGTAGAGTCCATTCGATCAAAGTCTTTGATTTTTCGACACTACAATTCCACATTCTAAATTGAAAGAAAGACTCGCAGAAATTATAAGTAATGCGTTTACAAGTAAGAACGGTAATCACAAATACAAAGGACCAGAGCCACGAACGGCGATATCGGCCTAAAGTTTTCGTATATTTTCAAACACAGACAATGTTTCTAAATTATCAACAAAAGGAAAGGAGAACATTTTGTCTTTCGAAAACGTGCGAAGTTGTGAGATTCCGGACATGTCTTAAGAAGATATAGAGCCCAAAACCAAGCCAGGATTTGCATTTCCGATACTTTTGTGAGATATCATGAAATTTGATCGATAATTTCGCATAGGGCCGGACATTCTACCAAAAAAAGAAATATATTCAAATATTCTTTTATTATACCTGTGATTATTTCGATGAAGATTTTTTTGGTAGAAGGTCCGGTTGTAGTCGATAATTAAACTTTTATGAGTTTTTTGTTGGCACATTTCTTGACAAATTGTTCATCAAAGATGGTTAGAACGTCATGAAAAAGACTTTCCAGACGATGAAAATGAGAAGTTGTATTTCAAGATAGGTAGTAGATAATCTGAAAGCTTTTAAAATTATGTAAACTTTTATAAATTTGGCGGTTGATTACTTTTACACCTATTTAAAACTATTCCAATTCTTCAGAAAACTGCTCCATAGTAGATAATATTTGTGACGTCATTTATACCAATGACGTCATCAAAATTGAAGTTTATGAATTTCCTGAAATGCCAAGTTGTGCACTCGAGTAGTTACGATACATATTTTCGTTATACTTAATAATCTTTTGAACCACTCTATGTCTTCCCTGTATATATCGGCATGTATACACGTGATGTTACGAGGAAAAAATAAGAGAATAATTTAAAAATCTTTTAAAGAAGGCATATATATAATGTATGTGGGATTTTGGGGGTTTCGGTTTATTTGTTTGTTATATATATGTATGTTATTTCCTAAAATGTTCCTAATACGGGAATAAAATATTTTAAAAAAATGCATCGGCTTTCTACAATTATCCTATACGATAGAGAAATTGGAAGATAAGGGGTAGAAAACATGATTGAAATAATGAGAATTCGAAACATAAAAGAAAGACGTAATATGAATGCAGCATAAAGAAGCAAATAGATCGACGCCCAAGAAGAAATATTTATGATCTAATTTATGATCTAATTCTTTTAAAGAGGAGGTGAGGATTTTTGAAGACAAAAAAAAAAAAAAAAAAAGATGGAAAACTTGAAATCAAATGATTAATTTGAAATAGATGATTGACGAACGATATCAAACTAGCGAATTTTGATTGAGGTTCAGACTATGCTGGATCAATTCTCTGTCCGTTTATTTTGTTGTAATATACAGTCCAGCGCCCAATATAAAGGATAAAAGGGGATAGGAGACCGTGGTATAATAATTTATTCAAAGATACTATTTCCCTGAAAATACATTTTATTGAAAACGTAAAATTTATTCCGACGGGTTTGGGTTGAGAAAAAAAAGAGACATAAAAAGTTTTATTTGAAAATATGCAATAACGACCATAATATTGTCGAATTTGTGAAATTAAATCTCAATATACCTCTATTATAAAAACACAATACATTGTAGGTGGCGCCAGCGAAATGAATTAGAGCTGCGCACCCAAAATTAAAAATGACGTTTTCAAACGGCTATAGCAGCGAATGTATGCGTTAGATTCGCCTGAAAATTTGAATTTATACAAATGAAAACGTAAACTTTCAAATGAAAAGAAATTTTTTGCGTTTGAAAATTTCGTAAAATTAAATAATTTTCATTTTCAAGGACACCGTACTGTTATAAAAGTTTTATCATCAAGTTCACAAACAAAAATCACGTCATTAAAAAATGTTGACCGCAAAAAGGGGAGAGTCTAGAACATGCTCCCCTTCTCGCCCTGGCCTCATCCCTCCCTTTAGATTCGCCAATCATCCGATATTGCAAAAATGTGAAAAAAAAATTGATTCTTAAAAAGCACGCGAACGCTGCAATTCATAACATTCGAACATTAATCACCTTTGCTACAGTCCATCGATCCAGAAATTAATAATGTTGTGCATCTATGACATCGTTTTGTCACATTCACGGTACTGTTCTGGCAGATTTGGATCAGTGGTTTTCTTATTCGGGTAACGTACCTAAATTTTCATTCCTCTAAGCGCGAATCATTACGTACATGTATTCGTATTCCATATCTTGATCTCTATCTTGTTCACATTAATACACGCTGTATTATTGTAACGATAGTCGCAGCCATCGTCGCTATCGTCTCTAAAATATGCAACTCGCCGACTATCGATTCTATTTCTGAGAATCGATTAATCGGAGTAAACAGATCTACACTTCTTTGAAAAATGTTCTCCCTTCACACAAAATGACACGAAAAATGTATCAGAATGGGAGTCATGGCAACGGATTCTAGTTTAGTTATGGAACGATTATCGCTAACGATCGATTGTCGGTCGTTGAATGGCCAGCGATGAACATTACTAATCGATGTTGAGAATCAAACGCGATTGTCGCCGACATCGCTGATAACCGGATTGTCCGATTTAGTATCTTGGTTTTGATAAATTCGTGTTTTCCCTTTTATACTATTATTTTTTTCTTGTACTTCAAAGTACATACTAGTGTATGATATTTTCTGTTGCATGGTATTCAAGAAAAAGAAGCTTGAATGAATTGATAGGGTATTCATAGTAGTTGTGATCGAAAGTGCTTTACTTAATAAACCAATTTTATTCAAAGAAATAATGATTTGGTGTTTATTCCAATTCATTGTTGGTTGCAAAATGAAAAAAAAAGAACTGTTTTGAATTTTCCGATTATAATAATAATGGGTTATGCCCATCCGATTATTTCCGCTTATCGATTATGATTTAACTTCCGATTGCCCAACACTTATACTAGTACTAGCACATACATGTGAGAAGAGTCACACGTATTTCTCTAATCAATAATTATGTATGTCATGATAAGAACGGGAGCATGAAAAGTAATTTAAAATACGAAATATTCAAAATGCAGCCATCGTTTTTTCTCTATGTTCAAAGTCCGCTACCATTGACCTGAATGGGACCCTTCGCTTTTATGTTAGAAATATCCCGTCCCCTAATTCCTGTATCCGCCACAATCTCTGCAAATGGGTATTACACACTGATTTTAAAAGGAAAATCATGCAATGAATTAAGACATTATTTTTCTCATTTTTCAACTCGAGTTTTAGCTGTACTTATTTATACTGAGTCATTGACTCATATGCACCGAAGTGTACGGAAGGGGTTTTCAATTTAGCCAATGTATTATCTCTGTCTAGTCCAGCAACTGACCGCGAAATTGGATTAAAAACTGATACGTGTAATTTGAGCCTACTAGTTTATAGGAACAAATTTGAAGTACTTATAGATGTCAAATTGAGTCACATCAATGTTCATCTTCATACATCGCTGACAGTGGTGTATCTACGGCAATATTTATTGGATGCTTTAATTATCTAGATCTGCAGCAAATATAGAACCGTGTTTTGATGTTGTACAGGGGTATTCACTTTTGATTGGAGATGTTCTGACAACTTTATTACGAGAAAATCTTTGAACTTAACGGTATTTCAGAAATTTTCGGAAAAAATGAAGAAGCATACATGGTATTCCTTTGTCTGATCTGATACAGCCTAACATTCTTCTCGGACAGTTTGAACGTATCGGATCCGTGATTCATGAAGATGGTAAACATGAAGTCTTTCTTTGATTTTTTTTTCATATAATCATAAATAATGACATCAATTTCTTGTGGATCGATGCAGCTTACATCTTACGCGATTTAAACGAATACAAAAAGTAAAAGTATTACATTGAAGACATGCATACAGTAGTTCCAGGACGAACATTTTCAGCCTGTGACTTCGAGCAAAGGCAAAACAAACACGGATTGTACATGATAAATTGTACACATATTGTATTTATAGAAATTTTTAAAATATGTTTTCTTTAAATTAATATTTCACACATTTTCTCAATGTAGAAATATCTCTTATCATTTCTAATACTTAGTAATTCATGGTACTTGTCCTGACATTATGCGACGTCATATGTGAAAATGACGTCAAATGACGTCGCAAACAATATACCATACCCTCAATTCACATTAAAATATTTTGCTTCAACAAGGCCGTAAATCACAAAGTTGGCCAGTTCTGAATTGCTGAAATATGGTATTATCAAATTATAAAAGATGAACCTTGTGGCAAATTAGGCCGATTTTGCCGTTCGTGGCTCTGGTCCTTTATTGTTGTTAACTATGACAAAACCTACTTTGTAAAAGAAAAGTCCGATTCTGAAAATAAGTACACTGAAACTGATATTATTCAGATGTTAAACTTTCTGATCGACAGCATTTTTGTGGTGTTTGGAGGACAGTCTTCCAGAAAATTGTCGGAATTCCAATGGGGACCAATTGTAACCCACTCCTTGTCGACATTTTCCTTTACTCGTACGAAGCCGAATTCATTCAATCTCAGGTTTCTGAAGGGAAAAGATACTTAGCTTCTGACTTCAACTTCCCTTACAGAAACATAGACGATGTGTTGTCTTTCAATACTCCAAAATTCGCGGATTACCTGAGCAGTATCTATCCTTCAGAGCTTGAAGTCAAAGAAACTACAGAGACAAATAATTCAGCATCCTATTTGGACACAATGTTGTCCTACGACACTGATGGTCACACGAACACCTCACATTATGACAAACGTGACGACTTCAATTTCCTGGTCTCACTCCCATATCGGAAGTTCGCTTCTTTTCATGTGGCGGAGGTTTTTGTTTGTTTGCTTTGGTTTCTGTTTTATCCCGATTTTGTATGCCTTCGGTTTTTGATTTTCTGAATTATCGATTTTGGCTTGTATACAGGGATATGGTCATTATCCATATTTGTCATTCCTACTCTTATGGAGTCGGGGATTTCTGCCCTTATAGATCTCATGATGGCAAAAAGTACAAATCCAGTTCTTAATATTTCTATGGTATATATTTTTTTTCTAAATTGAAACAGATTATTCTTAGTGTTTTATTTTGGAACCTGAAAAATTGAAATGGTACCTTACCCAAGTAAATATCAAGAAAATGACACTCGATTGTTGAAGATTTGACGATGTCTGAAGAGCAATAAATTAAAGTTATCTTTCTTTTTCGCTTTGTTAATACATCTGTACATAAGTACATATCAAAATTCTTGTTTTTTCTGCAATAATACCAAAGTGCATTTTTTGCGAATAAATAGTATCAGTCAGGTAATTTCAGATAGATGTTACATCAAAAATAAAAGGAAAGGAAAAGAACTTGTGGGTAAAGATGGGGGTGTTCCGATGTCTATGGCTTTCTGTATAAATCTGACAATAAAGTACTATGTAGTAGTGGTGTTCGATTGGATTTATTTTGCACACACCAAAATATTTTATTATTTCAGAGAAAAATGACTAAAAAAATAGATAGGGTGCATGTCCACACATATGTAATAGATAAACATACTTATATCTATTTGTTTATGGAAGCGCAGATTTACTGTCCGCGCGGCTCACTTCAGAAACTTGATAAACGCGATTTTGATGAACTTGTCATGCAAAAAATAAGATAAAATCTATATCATTGAATAGATCTCGCCTAGTCGTAAATTTTGGTATATGTTACGTGGTCGAGGGTTTATGCAATTAATTTATACAGAAAATATAAATTTTAGATGGGGCGTTTTCAATGTTAAATTTCAGCGTGACGTTGCCGAGTTTAACATTTAGCCTATGGAGAGCGTCACGACGTCACGGGAAAAATTAGCATGGGGAATGGCCCATCTAAAATTTGTTTTGCCTATTAATTTTGATTGCTAGCACTGACTATCATATAACTTACACCAAAATTTACGACTAAGCAAGATCTACTGAATGGTACCAATTTTATTCAAAGTTCTGCATGATGAAATAGTCAAAATCGCTTTTATCCAGTTTCCGAAGTGAGCCGTTTGAACGTATAATTTTGATCGAAACCATGGGATGCCCCTTCTAATAACTTGGGAACCCCCTTCCCTCCGCGCAATTTTTCCAGATCCATCATGCGTTTGTGAATGCAATATGGAAGTAATATATTAAATGGTTTACACACCTTTTCTGCATTGTACTATATATCATCATATATTTACATTGCAAGTTGATTTCCTATGTTAAACGCCTATTCAATTTTGACGTTCATAAATGGTATACACACCTTTTCTGCATTGTACTATATACCATCATATATTTACATTGCAAGTTGATTTCCTATGTTAAACGCCTATTCAATTTCGACGTTCATTTCATGATGAACACAGGTTGGCCCCAATCACATAACATGCGCGCAAGAAGTTCAAACAGTGGGCGGGGCATACTGATGCTAAATTTGCGATCAGGGGGAGATTCCCAACATGTATACGGGGAATGAGACGATATAAAAGAGAAGAAACACACGGGGTCAACCCCAAAAAATCCTTGAAACCATTGAAATATATGTAACAACTCTATGTACGTGTATATGTAGTTTCCACAGAGTTCATGTGTACTTCAATGTAAATGGCGCTACCGAAATGAATTTATGCGGCGCTGACTACTCTGATATTATGAATAAGGCTTTATTCTCTTTGAACTGTTTATAAAAAGTTAAAATTCATCATGAAAACGTTTTAGCATATATTTACAACATTGTGAAAACGTTGTAACAGTCGATTTTTAAATGTGAACTTCCACAGAGTTCATATGTACTTGAATGTAGATGGCGCTACTGAATTGAATTTCTGCAGCACTGACTTTTCTAAACATAAATAAGGCCTTATTCTCTTGAATTGTTTTGAAAAAAAGGCTCATCGTGAAAACATTTTAAGAATAAATATTATTCGGTAATTTTTAATATCAAACCGCAAGTTTTGGTCCTTTGCAATGGAGTATTTTTTGCCCTTCCTGGCAGGGAGAATTGACACACATGAAACTTTTAGATCTTAATTTTCACTTAATATGTATAAAATTTCGAGGATGTTTTCAAAGATGTTTTACATCTGAATGTTTCTGAATGTAAATATAAGGAATGAGTATCTTATTTTTTGCGTTCATTGCTTTTACACTCTGGTTCGACAGGCACAAATCTTTCGAGAACCGCTTCGCGGTTCACGAGATTTGCTTCTGTCGAATCAGAGTGTAAAAGCCATGAACGCAAAAAATAAGACACTCATTCCTTAAAGCTGGACTATTACAATTTAAACTAAGAAGTTCTGTTAAATTTTTTTAGGGAACGGAGATTGTTAAAACAAACTTTAACAATCCCCATTCCCTTCGAGAAATGAACTATAGCACTGTGACGTAGTTTGCATACTAATGAAGGTACGACCCAAAATCCAGGCACATCGCTCTACCGCGGGTATATAAAGCGACTCCTGACTAGGAACCGCGACATCTTATGATTATCATTTCATGCGAGCAGACCACCTGAAAGAGAGAAAATGGACGAAGTAATGAATGTATATAATCATTTTGCTAATATTTTTGCTAAGATATGCTGATTTTCACATGTTTAGAGCTTTTTCTGCAATCTTATTTCATTTTACTTTACATGCCGCATTGGTATGCATTGGTCATCCACGACAACGTACATCAAAACCCTTTCCCTCTCGATAAACACGACGCACATGATTTTATAATATTTCAAATCACGATCAATGTATGTATATTTTTCTATGTTTGTGAGCATTTTTATGTCCAATACCATATCATTTGCCTTTTTCTTCAATTCCTCCCCCCCCTTACACACGGCCCACTAGTCATGAAGCATTGGATAATAATTTTTCAATAATGATTTAATTTCATATACAGCATAAAAGTAATTATAAAGATGTACTATCATTCTCTGTTTAATTTCTAGCAAGTAGAAAAAAATGCCCAACTGTTCAATATATACCCTACCCACTCCGACTCCGAGTCCCTCTTGCTATGAACAGAAAAAACAATGCCGATATTTTTATCAAAATGGTATTAATAGTTTTGGATAAGAGAAAGCTTTTTATACTTAATATTCAAACCTTAAAATGTTTTACTTACTCTTTATTGTGATATAACGCTTTCCTAAATCAACTCATGAGCAAATACACACGTTTCCACATGTAATGTTTGTGTTTTTATTTTCATTTCCGGTATATGGACAGAGTGTTCGATAAGTCAATAATATTTTCATGTAATCTGCAGATAATTACAAATTTCCTATCTATTCAGTGTATGAATTAATTTTATTGTTAAAAAAAATTAAGAGTATCCCTTTTATAACATGAAGGAAGGACAGATAATCTCTATACTATAGATTTATTGTACCAGTGTTATTATAAAAAAAATATTACGAAAAACCTATTAAAACAATACAGAAACTGTGTATTTAAAACGCACACACACTCGCACCTTCTCTCACATTCATATATAAAACTAACTTATTCAATACTAAAAACGTGAAATATAAACAGTACACTTTTCCTAAAAGATAATCGTACAAATAACTTTTTTTTTCTTTCATTTATTTGTTAATTCTTCTATTTCTTTAGAAAATTCGAGATGACTAATGAACATCTACATATTTTATCCTCTGTGTGTTTATCAGTCTCTCTCTCTTTGGTTTTCCTCTGTCTTTTTGTCCGTTGGTGCATAGATAAACTGAAAAACGAGTTCGTCCGTCTGTTCACCCACTGATTTTTTTTTACTATAGAGCATACGCTTTACATTAATTCAATTTTGATAATATACTAGTATGACTTTCAAATTTTCATTTCTGGGATTGCTATTCAGAAAAAGGTCTCGCCACATGGATTTCTGCATATTACGTGTAATTTAAAAAAGTCCATTAGGACTGCAGAGTTATTGGCGCTGTTTCCCCCCCCCCCCTTTTTTTTTAGCTCTACTGAGACTAAAAAATGGGGGGGAGGAGGGGTTGGTCGCAAACTACAAAATGAGAGAAGAAACTCTATTCATAAACGACAAGAATGCAACAGATATCAAAAACATAGATCTCATTCTTTAATTAAATCATTTTCCATAGTCTGTAATGTTATCAAAATGCACTAACATTGCTGGCCATGCATTTGTTCATTGATTCAAGCTTTACACGATACTAAATAAAAATATAGCATTTTACATTACAATGTACTCTGCGGATGGTTTTCGAAAGCGGATCTGGAGCTAGAGAAAACATCCGGGCATCGACATTTTAATTGCACTTATTTTTTCACTTATATATGTCATATTCAAAACAATAAACCAAAAGAAAACATGATTGATAGCAAATCACATCTTCTGTCACATATAAAGTAACAGGTCTCCCTACGGGTTTTCCTCCAATCAGAACAGACCTTTTAGTTGAGTCTGACCATCTGAGTGATGCAACCGGAAGTGAGTAATGTCAACTAACGAAAAAAGTAGAACCATATTTGGAAGTAGTATTTAGAGTGATAGACAATAAATTTGAAGTACGTGTACCTTCCTTTTTTTCATTTGAGGTTGGGTCTGTCACTTCACTGAGACGCTGTCTTTTTGGTTCTTCGACTTCATTCTCCTATTGATGAAACATAGAGTATTCCACATGAAAAGAGCGATAACATATGAAAATTTATCAGTGGGATTCAACCCCCCTTACAATCCTCAAGATGACCGCCATGTTTTTTTTTTTCTAAAGAAAATCTGTTGAGTTCCACGCTTATCTTTTGCAGTATATTTGTTTTTGATTTGTTTAAAAGTAAGCAAAAAAAAAAGTTTTTACACTCTCAGAAATATGAGGACTCTCTATTTAGGATGGGTTTAAAGTATGTTAGTTTCTTTATATTTATATAGGAAAGTGTCCCTTTCTTGTGTCGCCTGCAACCAAAGGCAACGAATGAATGGATGAATTAATGAATGAATGAAAGAATGAATGAATATAGAATCAGAAGATTCCTCGAAGTGTAAAATTAATATTATATGCACGCCATTTTTTTTAAATCAAACAACAAAGATAACTGTAAGACAAAATTACCTCTGTTTTTCTTTTAAAATGGCAGAGGGGGGGGGGGGGAGAATGCAGTTTGTACATCCACTTGAAGCATTTGCTCTTCCTAGAACAGGGACAACAAGTCTATAAAAGATGATTTAAATAACCACAACTCTTGATAGAAAAAAATATCGTTTCTTCATGTTTACGGTTTTTTTTTACTATTTATAAATACATACGACAACAGATAACGAAGATTTTTTTCCGCAAGTTTCAATATAATTATTTCAAAAATCAGAGACGCTGAATGGTCATCATATAGGATTTTCAAAGGGGTAGGTTGGTTGGTGTATTTGTTCTCCTTTATTTCATCTTAAAACTCCAGATTACGAATATATGACTTTGTATTTAGTAATATATCTAATTGAATAAACATGATTATTGTCAATATTGAAATATTACAAAATGTTTTCACCCCCATTTGAAATTCTTCGACCGAATAAAACATATCAGATTGAAATTTAAAAAAAGTTAAATTATATTCGTTTTTATAATTTACAGTACATTACAATATATCAATATTCTACACGTAGAATGTAAAAGTAGAAAATGCTAAATGATTGTTATCAAAATACACTTTATAGGACGAATAAACAGTATATTTATGTATGTATTATTTATTTAATAAAAAAAATGGAGAAGGGGTTGGGAGTCTATTTTTTCAAAAGTCAGGGTCAGCAATGTCTGGGAAACGAATGCTTATAAATTTACTTCATTTTTATTTCACTCTTCGAGTGAATTCGACGAAGAATTGAAAATATAACACGAGCAAATAAACATTAGTCAAATGAAGTGGATTCGAACACTCTTCACCGGAAGTAAAACATGTGAAACGTGTGTCCAATGTTGTTGACGGAATTTTTCCTACTGTGTATAATTATGTAAGTACTGACTCTCTTGTACAATATAAACTTGGGGACATAAAATGATGATAAATTCAAAAATAGTGGATGAACCGGATTAGATTTTTTTTTCTCGTTTGAAAGCAGAACTTTATCGATGCATACAATGCTTTTCTACTTATTCGTGTATTTAGATTGGTTTGTAGGATAAATATATGACTTGGTCCGCTCCTACATTTCAATGTTCAGATAAGGCGATGTATAGATATTTTTTTTTCATGATTTTTCAGCAATCATCGATTTTATGAAATACATGTATGTATCTGAATTTTACACGTAGATCATGCTCTCTCTCTCTCTCTCTCTCTCTCTCTCTCTTATATATTGCTACTGTTTTTAAAACTAGACACTTATATGTAATTACCGTCATTATTTCAGGTACAAGAAGATAGTATGGGAGTTCAACTGTCTTGAACGTATATGCGTTGGCGAGACAAATGACACGGGTTTTTGACCAGGAGTCGCTTTATATACCCGCAGTAGAGCGATGTGCCTGGATTTTGGGTCGTACCTTCATTAGTATGCAAACTACGTCACAGTGCTATAGTTCATTTCTCGTAGGGAATGGGGATTGTTAAAGTTTGTTTTAACAATCCCCGTTCCCTAAAAAAATTTAACAGAACTTCTTAGTTTAAATTGTAATAGTCCAGCTTTAAACCGGCGCCGTGGGTATAAATAGAAATGGGCGGAGCGAAATTTGAAAATGTCGGCTTTTTCTTGCACGTTTACGAGAGAGCATATTTTTTTCTGAGTTTCACATACTGAACCCATTATTTTTAATAAATTTTAAGCAAGCAAGTAGAAACAAGTACCATGTATATTTATTGAAAAGTTTACTTCTGACTTCAACTTCACTTACAGATACATAGACGATGTGTTAACCATCAATAATCCAAAATTCGCAGACTACCTGAGCAGTATCTATCCTTCAGAGCTTGAAGTCAAAGAAACTACAGAGACAAATAATTCTGCATCCTATTTGGACATAATGTTGTCCTACGACACTGATGGTCACATGAACACCTCACTCTATGACAAACGTGACGACTTCAATTTCAGCATTACAAACTTTCCTTTTCTGAGTAGCAACATCCCTTCATCTCCAGCTTATGGCGTATTCATATCTCAGTTAATACGCTATGCCGGAGCAAGTACCAAATATACGGATTTTGTTTTGAGAGCTAGGCGTCTTGCAGATAAGCTTCTCAGTCAGGGATATGTTTGTGACCGACTAACATCGTCACTGAGGAAGTTTTACGGTCGATATGGGGACCTCGTCATACACTATGATGTCCCACTCTCCAGAATGGTGGATGATATTTTGTCATAGACCATTCGAACCATCCAACCAAAGATTGTACTCTATATCTTCCGAAATGGAAGTAACCGGATGTGACAGTTCTACCGAATTGAAGCGGCGGGTGTTGCATGCAAGCAGGAGATGCTTACTCTTCCTGGGCACCTGATCTCACTCCCATATCGGAAGTTCGCTTCTTTTCATGTGGTGGAGGTTTTTGTTTGTTTGCTTTGGTTCCTGTTTTGTCCTGATTTTGTATGCCTTCGGTTTCTTATTTTCTGAATTATCCATTTTGTGCTGGATACAGGGATATGGTCATTATCCATATTTCTCATTACAAAAATTGATGTTCAAATAATGTTGAAATTACGTGTGGTAAAGTTCGAGTCGAGAGATTCAAACTGACCTGGATTCCAAATATGGAACACTGACCTAAGCGGAGTTCACCAATCTGACAGGATGTAAATACCGTGACTCACAATTGTAATCATTGCAAATACTCGCGTAATCAATTAGGCACGGTCCATTTGATATTCAGGGGGGGGGGGGGGGGGGGGGGGGTTGGGTTTTTTGTCGGAGCGAGATTATTTTTTTCACCCCGGACCGGGACAAAATTATTTTTTTCTTGCAAAGTTGGAGCAAGGAATTTTTTTAAACAAAGTAATGCGCATGTGTTTTATCAATAGAAATAAATTATGTTTTTACTCAAAACTCGTAATATTAATATATTAATTTATTTTCATGCAAGTATAAAATTCACTTTTAAACAGAGAGCTAAAAGATTTTACAATACAATTCTGAAATTTTTCTAAGAATTTTAGCGAAATTTTATAGTAATTTTTCAAATTCAGATTATTTGTAAGAGCAAGATTATTTTTTTCTGTCACACCATAAGCAAATTTATTTTTTCATTAAAATTGAGAGCAAAATTATTTTTTTTTTCAAAAAAAACCCCCAAGCCCCCCCCCCCCCCTCCAGAATATCAAATGGACCGTGCCTTATTGTTTAGTTTTTGTACAATATATCTTACATAATTAAAATATTTACTCCCAGCATGTCAACTCCGTATTAGTTCCACATATGTCCCATGTACGGTCTACCGGGCGGGTTAGGGTACAAGTCGCGTACAACGTCAAGTACACATTCCGGCATAATTTCACGCAAAGTGTACATTTCTCCCAGATCCCTAGGGTTATTCTGTTGTAGCATTGTTCTTTTCTTGTCTAAATAGCGAGGATGAATCCATGCATTGTATGATGACATCAATTTCCAAAAATTTCGATATTTGACTTTTCTAATTGCGAAGTTTCTCATATGGGGTTGGGCTCCACTTACTAACCATGCCTATGTATAAGTTGTAATACAAGGGACACAAAACAATGTTCGCATTCTCCGGGATTTGCCTCTATTCCTTCATTACTCGGTGGATCGTGATCGCCACCCCCAACCCCCATCACCTCCACTTCTTAATCCGGTACTTGTACAACAGTTTCAATTTGACTATCGCTTTCAGAGTCAGTTTTCGAGTCGTTCTTTACAATAATTTTATCTGCATCCCAGTTATTAAAATTGATGAATTCTGCAATTATTTTACTCTGCTCTTTTGTAAGATGTAACAAAACCTCTCTTTGCTCCGACATATCTCAACTTTCAAAGACTTATAAATGCGATATCAGTGAAAGCGTGCTAACATAATGTTTCATTTGACATGAACCTGCGAGAAAATGTTCTTTCTAGGAGTGCCATGTCGGTCATTGGAATTCCCAGGACAGGGGAAGAATCTACTAAGCATAAAAGGGGTGATTGCAAAGAAAAATATTATAAAAAAAATATTCTCCTATCATTATATATAAAGAAATTCTTTTGGTATTTTACACTACACAAAATTACTCTTTTTATAATAAAAAATGTATTACTTTTTCTCTTTAGTAAAATGTTTATTCAATTATCATTTGAATAGACTACCCTTATTGGACTTGCCAATTAATTGAGGTTCAATGATGCTTTTTGTTTTCGCGCCAAATTAATTTTACTGTAAGTGAAAATTAGCGAAAAGATGGAAAGAGCAAAAGAAGCAAATAGAAATGAGTTTGGCAGGAAAAAAAGAAAATCGGATAATGGTGAAGCCATGAAAATGAGAAATGAAAAAAGAAAAGAAAAAGAAATTAACAATTTATCGGGGAATTTGAGATTTTATGTTTCTTCAGAAAACGATAAAGTGGATATATTCGACATGATAGACAGAGCAAAACTTTTGCTGAGTAAACGTGTATCATTAGTTAGTAATGCCATGATACTAAGGGAAGTTTTCCAGTTTTATTTGAGTAACAATGGTGGAGCACCTGACCAACAAAATGAAGGAGAAACAGAATCATTCAAACCATATTTGAGGAGTCCAAGGGACAATTGCATGGATGATATTTGTCTGATTTCGGAATCGTCATTAAAAAATCTTGTAGCGGGCTTCAGTGACCATGGACTTCATTGTAAAGAAAGAGTAGAAATAGACAGCTTTGATACCTTTGGTCGCGTACAGAAACTAACTTTGAAATGTAAAGATATGCACACCATAAGAATTGACACATCTTCAAGACTTCCCGGTGGAAAATTTTTGGTAAACTTGCGTGTCCTGCATGGTATCTATTCTTCGGACTAAGATACGCACAGTATGAGCGTTTTTCGAAGTATAGTATGCTGGAATAGGAGTCATCCCGGAGTCGGCATTTCACGATGTCCAGGATATGTTTTGTGATGTGATAGACGATGCAGTCAAGGAATCTGTTTCCGACGCCTTTGATGATGAAGTTGGAACTACAGTCCTTGAATGCGACAATGTTGACGACTACAAAGGAATTACAATCGTATCGGAATTCTCGATTTTCGGACATTATATCGCTCGTGTACCGAACAAATAAAGTTGTCGGATACGCTGTCGTCAGTCACGGTGACGATCCATGTAGTCAGCGTCACGAGCTACATGGTTTGAAAAAAACTGTGCTCGGGTCCGCAATATCAACACGGAAAGACATGGCATGGTGAATTGTCAGATAAAAGTGCTTCGATAAAGACTCATACTTATAATGCGATAAAAAAAAATTGTGATGGATCGCCTGACAAATTGCGCGCTAATCTGAACAACATAATTCCACATTATCAAAACATTCATTCTAATTGTGCAGCTGAATCAAGATGTAGAACTGATCCGAACTATATACCGAGTAAAGTCATTCTTAAGGATAAGGTTGCAATAAAACTTCTGGATGGTGCAGTGAAAAATGTACAAATCTACAAGACCCCAGCGGATTATTGCAGATGTATAGATACACATTATTTTTTTAATAATGCATGTCTTATATATCATGACAAGAGAATGGTATGTAGCGATAAAGAATATAAAAGGAGGACAGCGATGGCAATTCTGGATTGGAATGAAAACATTGACAGAGACTACACATCTATCACATACACTGAAGACGCAAGGAATCCCAGACGTAAAACAGGTAAAAAACATTTGAAACCGAAAACTGGACATTATTGTGCAAATCTATTGAGTAGAATTTTGGATATTTTATACGCAAATCAATAAATACTTGTACAGTAAGTTTTAATGTATTCATTTACTCTGCAGCAGACGATAACCTAAAGCAAATATCGCAAACTGAGCAATATGCATTACGTTTAGAGCATTACGCTCCGCCCATAAATATTGGTCGGTAGGTTCCACCACAAGCGCCGGTTTAAATGATGATACGATACAAATCAATTTATCAAATGAAGAAAAAGATAAATGTCTTAAGCAATGAAAAATTGATCGAAATAAAAAGGTAATTAGCCTGCCCGAGGTGTTCAGTGTGAGAGACGGTCTCTCTACTTTCGCGGCTATTCAGGAACTCATCAAATGAGCAGAATAAATTTCACATAAGTACATTTTGTACATAACAATGAAACAACCAAAGAAGTCAAAAAGGAAACTCGGTAGTATCACACCGTGAACTCTTCAGTGTAGATATATAAAACTTTTGAGTCCTATGTCTGTTCTTAAATCCTCCACAGTGATGCTTGCAGCCAAACGAGCGCCCTCTGGTATTATTTTAGGAAGTAGTGCGCTTACTCTGACCTGAATATAGGACATATTTACATACTGTTTATGCAAATATTTAATTCCGAAACTTGCCGAAATGCTGTGTATCCCAGAATAAAATGTCAATAACACAACAAGAAAACAAATTGACGCAAGCGTCAAAATTTCGGGCAGTACAAATGTGCTATATTCAATACTTGGGGATATCTTTGTAGATGTATTTTTGTTATCTTACTACACTCTAAGACCTGGTGTCCCCTCCTTTGTTTGTGGACATTATTTAAAACATGCTGCGGTTTATTTGTTAAATTGTTGAAAATCCATGCGATGAGATAATTTCACATCATTTTTGTAGGTCATAATAGAAGTTGATTGTCAAATCTTGTAAAATAAATACCTCGTTGTGTAATAAACCATACGTACTAGTACGACAGGTCTCTAATGACAAAAACGGGTTTTTTTCTAATATTATAAATTCATTTTTAGTATAAGAGTTTTTTCTGTTAGAAATTAATTTCTTACATTAGGTCTTATGGTAGAAAATAGATTTCATATTAATTTCTGATAATTGACAATGAAGATCTAATATTCAAAAATAATTATATAAATTTCAAATATTTAAAGATAGATTTCTGATATTAGAAAATAAACTGAATTTCTACAAGGGCGTAGGAGAAGGGTGGTAGTGGTTTGTGCCCCCACCCCGCCCACTTTTCAATCACAAAATTTTATGATACATTAACATTTTTTGAAATAGCAACATTTTGTACATTAAATCTACAATTTTTTTCATCAATTTTCAAAAATTTTCTTTGGCTCCCTACCGCTCGCAAGACATTTATTCATGTACTTAAAATTTAGAATTGCACCAGAAATGTTAAAATTTGTGCAAACAGACCATGAAACCCCCATTTTTTTAAATCCCCCCCTCTTTTTTTGATTGTTAGAAATTTTGGGATGTTGTGCCCCTCCACTTTTTCAGGCAGAACAACGCTGTTTTCCTAGGATTATAAAATGAATTATGCGTCAGCAATGTTAAATGGAAGCAGTCATTGTCATGATTATGAGAGGTCATTTTGAATTTCTGTATTAGGAAGTCGGGTTTTTTTTATTTCTTTAACAGAAAATGAATTTCAAATACATGTATTACAAAATCAATTTTGATACAAGAATTGGATTTTCAACAAACAAAAAATGTAAAATGAAAAATAAAGGTATTCCCTTAATAAAAATTATACCAAGAAGTTAAATTTTCTAACAGTTGAAAATTATTTGCTTATATAAGTAAATTTCTGAGTTAAAAAAACTATTTTCCAAAATAAGGAAATAGCAGGTAATAGAAAATGGTGAATTTCTAATATTAGTGAAATGAGTTTCTAATTACAGAAATGAATTCCTCATATGAGATAATGAATTTCTTTTATTAGAAAATACCGAGTCTTTTTTCACTTTTCCTTGCCATATACTAGTCCTTCCATTGAAAGTATCATGCATTCTATCGGGATGCCCTTACAGGTATTTATAGATACGCATTAGCTGCCGAGTCTTTGTAAGGCTGAGCACGCATGCCATGCTAAAAAATAGACTGCATATACACATTAGATTATTCTTTACTTATTAATCATTTTTATTTCAAAATCAACAAATCAAACTTATTATTTCTCTGTAGCACTTTTCTCACAGAAACTTAAATATCAATAATGTACAAATATCAATGACTATCCCGCAGAATTACATTGCAAAAACTTAAAACCATTTCAACAGACGGACCGCCTCCTGGCGGCCGGGAATAACTTTAGTAAGAGTGAATATAGGTATATCGGACCCCAATTATTTTTCCATATATTCCTTTGTAAGATGATGATTAAAAACTCGAACCGCACCACCTCAAATTGCTCGAAACTTTTATATCTTTTAGATATTGTCAAAAAAGCAAAATATTGGAACCCTGCAAAATCTGTCGCTTAGTAGATTTTTAATAGAGCTCTGTGGCTCTAATTTTCCAAAATCTATCAAAATTAGAGCCCTACAACACGTCTGTCCATCCGCGAGTAGGATGATGCAGTATCATTCAACATGCTGCGACAAATGGCGTAAAAAAAGAATCATCTAATGTAAAGAGAGTCTTAGAAACTAAATTGAGAAGACCAAGGAGTAAAATAATCAGGAACTATTTGCGTGGTTAACGAAAATTTCAACGGTTTACGGTACATTTCAACAGTTTAACGGTAAAACTTCGTTATCAACAGTATAATCTGCAATTTTAAGCCCTTGAAGGTTCCATAAAACGGCCTTAATGGTGTACTCCAGATAGTGACGACAAAGGAGAAGTTGGGCTGGTTTTATTCAGACCGAAGAAAAGGCGTACGAAATACAGTACTTGCCCTGTCGGCTGTGGCGAACTCATGTATGGTAGTCTTGTTGGAAATCCCCTCCTTCCTCATGCATGTATCAACCGAAGAGTCCGACCGACATACAGAAAGGACACTCAGGTCGTTTGGGCCTTGTCTTCATTAAAGGCGTTTGGCTAGGGCCCGTCATGGAGCCCCGTTTGCACAGTCAAAGTGCATGTCTTAAGAATGCGCCGTTACATGACTGTTGATTGTTCTAGTACCATGCCGTGTGTCCGACTTTTGACATAAGGACTACCATAAAGAAGGTGCCATTAAATATTCAAGGAGATAAAATTCATACATTTTAATATCTGTTTTGGTTCAAATACACAGAACAAGGAAAATATTTTGCAATTATTATAAGATAATCTAAGTCATGATGCTGAATGTCAAAATATAAAAGAACACGGTATCAGGGGAATTGCATTGTCATTAGGAATATGAATGTGAAATATTAGTATGCAACTTATACTGACATTTTCAGGGAAATTGCAATATATGGTATTGTTTAAATAAAGTCTAACTCGTATAATACGGAAGTGTTCCAACTCATTACTTTCCCGAAGGAAATTCCAAACCAATTAATTATGCACCAGACACGTGTTTCGGATATTTTAAAAATTCTAATCAGGGATGCTTCCATCTAAAGTGATTTTTAGACATAGCCAAAATCTATTTTAGTAACGTCCTCTGGTTACATTTTTTTATATTCAATTTGTGCAATTTGCAGAGAATGCACGGCTCGAAATTCCCTGTAGGGTCGATTCAGTAGCAAATCAAAAAAAAAAGAAATAGCAAAATAATATTTATGGCTTCAAATTGATAAAGAGCCAAAACAATGCTTCTTTGAGGCCACAAAACATGAAAGAAGTGATTAATACACTTTAAAGCATCCATGTCACGAGGAACTAGTTTAACTGCTCTACACTGCAACAGGTCAAGTACGAAGATGAAGATACACGTATTAGATAAAATTCGAGTCATTTGTATTTGTAAAGCACTTGTAATTTTGATTAGAAAGTCAAGACAAAGTTTAAAGATTTTGACAAACATACACAGGGACAGACGAAAAAACTATATTGTGCCAATCTTTAATGAAGAATTCCCATTATGATTTTTTCATTTTACTATTTTTTTGATTTGTTTTGCTTCGGCTTTAGGTGAATTATGGGGAGGGGTTCCACATTTTGGAGTTTTAAGTAGGTTCATTGTAACATATACGAGAAAGGGGGGATCTCCCACAACAGTAGGTTGCAGCACCCACAGCAAAATCCCAAAACACTCAATGCTTAAACACAGAACAGACACCCACAGAAAGAGACGCAAAAGGGACAAGGAACATTATAGAAACATTAAACATAAAAGACCACTCATAAACCGGCGAGACCAATGAGCAACTGGTGCCGACTTAGGATGGCCATCTGCCAGACGGTGTGGTTATCTCGGTTTACGTGCGCACAACCCTCCCACTATTCCCATTTCCCAGAGGTCTCGAAGAACGCACAATTATGGTGTAAAACAACCTCCTCACTGTTAGATGACCACACACAAACAATACCGTAAAACATAGGGGTCCAAGCAACACAGATGAATATGTAAATGGATATAAAAAGAGGACGTGCGTAATACAGTCCGTGCTCTGCCGGCTGTAGCGAGCTCATATATGTTATCATCCGAGGAGTCCGACTGACATTCATAGAGGACAGGTGGTCGGGGCCCTATCTTCTCTGAAGAGGTTTGGACAGGGTTTCATGGAGTCATCACACAGTCAGTCAGAGTGAAAGTCTTAAGAATATAGGACATATTTACATACTGTTTACGCAAATATTTATTTCCGAAACTTATAATAAAAACGTAAAAAATACAACAAGAAAACAAATTGACGCAAGCGTCAAAATTTCGGACAAGCGTCAAAATTTCGGGCAGTACAAATGTGCTATATTTAATAATTGGGGATATGTTTGTTGATGTATTTTTGTTATCTTACTACAGTCTAAGACCTGGTGTCTTGTGGACATTATTTAAAACATGCTGCGGTTTATTTGTTAAATTGTTGAAAATCCATGAGATGAGATAATTTCACATCATTTTTGTTGGTCATAATAGAAGTTGATTGTCAAATCTTGTAAAAGAAATAACTCGTTGAGTAATAAACCATATGTACTAGTACGACAGGTCTATAATGACAAAAATGGGTATTTTCTAATATTATAAATTCATTTTTAGTATAAGAATTTTTTTTTCTATTAGAAATTATTTTCAAATATAAGAAATTCATTTCCTGATATAGAATATTCATTTTCTTATGGTAGAAAATAGATTTCATATTAATTTCTGATAATTGACAATGAAGATCAAATTAATATTCAAAAATAAATTTCAAATATTTAAAGATAGATTTCTTACATTAGAAAATAAACTGACTTTCTACAAGGGCGTAGGAGAAGGGGGGTAGCGGGGGCACATGCCCCCTAATCTTTGAAAAGTGGGGGGAGGCACAAACGCCCACTTATCAGTCACAAAATTTTATGATACATTAACATTGTTTAAAATAGCTACATTTTGTACAATAAATCTACAATTTTTTTTATCAATTTTCAAATATTTTCTTTCGCTCGCTACCGCTCGCCAGTTCTTTATAGGCTTTCTGAATAATTCAGCTATTCTGATCCATCCTATATGCATATGGTTTTATCAATGTACATGAAGATATTTAACTCAAACTATATAGAATATTATTACATATAAACTTATGAGTAATAGAGGGTATAGAAAGTATTTTCTAAGTCAATATTTTGCTAAAAAAATAACTAGCTCCCTACCGCTCGCCAGACATTTATTCATGTACTTAAAATTTAGAATTGCACCAGAAATGTTAAAATTTGTGCAAACAGACCATGAAACCCCCATTTTTTTAAACCCCCCCTTTTTTCATTGTTAGAAATTTTGGGATGTTGTGCCCCTCCACTTTTTCAGGCAGAGCTACGCCGTTGTTCTAGGATTATAAAATGAATAATGCGTCAGCCATGTTAAATGGAAGCAGTCATTGTCATGATTATGAGAGGTCATTTTGAATTTGTGTATTAGAAAGTCGGGATTTTTTTTTATTTCTTAAACAGAAAATGAATTTCAAATACATGTATTACAAAATCAATTTTTATAAAAGAATTGGATTTTCAACAAACAGAACATGTAAAATGAAAAATAAAGGTATTCCCATATTAGAAATTATACCAAGAAGTTAAATTTTCTAATAGTTGAAAATCATTTGCTTATATAAGAAATTGAAATAAATAAATTTCTGAGTTAAAAAAACTTTTTCCCGATATAAGGAAATGGCAGGTAATAGAAAATGGGGAATTTCTACCATTGGTAAAATGAGTTTCTAATAACAGAAATGAATTCCTCATATGAGATAATGAATTTCTTATATTAGAAAATACCGAGTCTTTTTTCACTTTTCCTTGCCATATACTAGTCCTTCCATTGAAAGTACCATGCATTGTATCCGGATGCCCTTACAGGTATATAGATACGCATTAGCTGCCGAGTCTTTGTCAGGCTAAGCACGCATGCAAAAATAGAGCATCGACTGCATATACACATTAGATTATTATTTACTTTTTTGTACCGAAAGACGTAGCAGGATGGGTGGGATATGATGCTACAGGACCCACTGTTTAGAAATTTCAAGAAATTTTGATAACAGAAATTTAGAATGCGTTGAAGAATCGATCAACCAAAATTGATCGAACTTGGCTACATGTGCCCTCGGGGACTCCTGGTCCACCAGCAGTGACACTCACCAAGTGGTATAAACGTAAACGTCTTCAAATTGAATAGCATCATTTTAGAACAGATAAATTGGCAACGTGGACCAGACATGCACGTTTCGGGTACATAACCCTCATCAGTGATCCTAAATCTAAACAATGTGATATGCCAAAAAAGTATGAAGTTACTATGTCGAAAAAGTAAACCGAGAGACGTAGCAGGATGGGTGGGATATGATGCTACAGGACCCACTGTTTAGAAATTTCAAGAAATTTTGATAACAGAAATTTAGAATGCGTTGAAGAATCGATCAACCGAAATTGATCGAACTTGGCTACATGTGCCCTCGGGGACTCCTGGTCCACCAGCAGTGACACTCACCAAGTGGTATAAATGTAAACGTCTTCAAATTGAATAGCATCATTTTAGAACAGATAAATTGGCAACGTGGACCAGACATGCACGTTTCGGGTACATAACCCTCATCAGTGATCCTAAATCTAAACAATGTAATATGCCAAAAAAGTATGAAGTTACTATGTCGAAAAAGTGTACCGAAAGACGTAGCAGGATGGGTGGGATATGATGCTACAGGACCCACTGTTTAGAAATTTCAAGAAATTTTGATAACAGAAATTTAGAATGTGTTGAAGAATCGATCAAACGAAATTGATCGAACTTGGCTACATGTGCCCTCAGGGACTCCTGGACCACCAGCAGTGACACTCACCAAGTGGTATAAATGTAAACGTCTTCAAATTGAATAGCATCATTTTAGAACAGATAAATTGGCAACGTGGACCAGACATGCACGTTTCGGGTACATAACCCTCATCAGTGATCCTAAATCTAAAAATGTAATATGCCAAAAAAGTATGAAGTTACTATGTCGAAAAAGTGTACCGAAAGACGTAGCAGGATGGGTGGGATATGATGCTACAAGACCCACTGTTTAGAAATTTCAAGAAATTTTGATAACAGAAATTTAGAATGTGTTGAAGAATCGATCAACCGAAATTGATCGAACTTGGCTACATGTGCCCTCGGGGACTCCTGGTCCACCAGCAGTGACACTCACCAAGTGGTATAAATGTAAACGTCTTCAAATTGAATAGCATCAGTTTTAGAACAGATAAATTGGCAACGTGGACCAGACATGCACGTTTCGGGTACATAACCCTCATCAGTGATCCTAAATCTAAACAATGTAATATGCCAAAAAAGTATGAAGTTACTTTGTCGAAAAAGTAGTACCGAAAGACGTAGCAGGATGGGTGGGATATGATGCTACAGGATCCACTGTTTAGAAATTTCAAGAAATTTTGATAACAGAAATTTAGAATGCGTTGAAGAATCGATCAACCGAAATTGATCGAACTTGGCTACATGTGCCCTCGGGGACTCCTGGTCCACCAGCAGTGACACTCACCAAGTGGTATAAATGTAAACGTCTTCAAATTGAATAGCATCATTTTAGAACAGATAAATTGGCAACGTGGAGCAGAAATGCACGTTTCGGGTACATAACCCTCATCAGTGATCCTAAATCTAAACAATGTAATATGCCAAAAAAGTATGAAGTTACTATGTCGAAACAGTGTACCGAGAGACGTAGCAGGATGGGTGGGATATGATGCTACAGGACCCACTGTTTAGAAATTTCAAGAAATTTTGATAACAGAAATTTAGAATGCGTTGAAGAATCGATCAACCGAAATTGATCGAACTTGGCTACATGTGCCCTCGGGGACTCCTGGTCCACCAGCAGTGACACTCACCAAGTGGTATAAATGTAAACGTCTTCAAATTGAATAGCATCATTTTAGAACAGATAAATTGGCAACGTGGACCAGACATGCACGTTTCGGGTACATAACCCTCATCAGTGATCCTAAATCTAAAAATGTAATATGCCAAAAAAGTATGAAGTTACTATGTCGAAAAAGTGTACCGAAAGACGTAGCAGGATGGGTGGGATATGATGCTACAAGACCCACTGTTTAGAAATTTCAAGAAATTTTGATAACAGAAATTTAGAATGTGTTGAAGAATCGATCAACCGAAATTGATCGAACTTGGCTACATGTGCCCTCGGGGACTCCTGGTCCACCAGCAGTGACACTCACCAAGTGGTATAAATGTAAACGTCTTCAAATTGAATAGCATCATTTTAGAACAGATAAATTGGCAACGTGGACCAGACATGCACGTTTCGGGTACATAACCCTCATCAGTGATCCTAAATCTAAACAATGTAATATGCCAAAAAAGTATGAAGTTACTATGTCGAAAAAGTGTACCGAAAGACGTAGCAGGATGGGTGGGATATGATGCTACAGGACCCACTGTTTAGAAATTTCAAGAAATTTTGATAACAGAAATTTAGAATGCGTTGAAGAATCGATCAACCGAAATTGATCGAACTTGGCTACATGTGCCCTCGGGGACTCCTGGTCCACCAGCAGTGACACTCACCAAGTGGTATAAATGTAAACGTCTTCAAATTGAATAGCATCGTTTTAGAACAGATAAATTGGCAACGTGGACCAGACATGCACGTTTCGGGTACATAACCCTCATCAGTGATCCTAAATCTAAACAATGTAATATGCCAAAAAAGTATGAAGTTACTATGTCGAAAAAGTGTACCGAAAGACGTAGCAGGATGGGTGGGATATGATGCTACAGGATCCACTGTTTAGAAATTTCAAGAAATTTTGATAACAGAAATTTAGAATGCGTTGAAGAATCGATCAACCGAAATTGATCGAACTTGGCTACATGTGCCCTCGGGGACTCCTGGTCCACCAGCAGTGACACTCACCAAGTGGTATAAACGTAAACGTCTTCAAATTGAATAGCATCATTTTAGAACAGATAAATTGGCAACGTGGAGCAGAAATGCACGTTTCGGGTACATAACCCTCATCAGTGATCCTAAATCTAAACAATGTGATATGCCAAAAAAGTATGAAGTTACTATGTCGAAACAGTGTACCGAGAGACGTAGCAGGATGGGTGGGATATGATGCTACAGGACCCACTGTTTAGAAATTTCAAGAAATTTTGATAACAGAAATTTAGAATGCGTTGAAGAATCGATCAACCGAAATTGATCGAACTTGGCTACATGTGCCCTCGGGGACTCCTGGTCCACCAGCAGTGACACTCACCAAGTGGTATAAATGTAAACGTCTTCAAATTGAATAGCATCATTTTAGAACAGATAAATTGGCAACGTGGACCAGACATGCACGTTTCGGGTACATAACCCTCATCAGTGATCCTAAATCTAAACAATGTAATATGCCAAAAAAGTATGAAGTTACTATGTCGAAAAAGTGTACCGAAAGACGTAGCAGGATGGGTGGGATATGATGCTACAAGACCCACTGTTTAGAAATTTCAAGAAATTTTGATAACAGAAATTTAGAATGTGTTGAAGAATCGATCAACCGAAATTGATCGAACTTGGCTACATGTGCCCTCGGGGACTCCTGGTCCACCAGCAGTGACACTCACCAAGTGGTATAAATGTAAACGTCTTCAAATTGAATAGCATCATTTAGAACAGATAAATTGGCAACGTGGACCAGACATGCACGTTTCGGGTACATAACCCTCATCAGTGATCCTAAATCTAAACAATGTAATATGCCAAAAAAGTATGAAGTTACTATGTCGAAAAAGTGTACCGAAAGACGTAGCAGGATGGGTGGGATATGATGCTACAGGACCCACTGTTTAGAAATTTCAAGAAATTTTGATAACAGAAATTTAGAATGCGTTGAAGAAATCGATCAACCGAAATTGATCGAACTTGGCTACATGTGCCCTCGGGGACTCCTGGTCCACCAGCAGTGACACTCACCAAGTGGTATAAATGTAAACGTCTTCAAATTGAATAGCATCATTTAGAACAGATAAATTGGCAACGTGGACCAGACATGCACGTTTCGGGTACATAACCCTCATCAGTGATCCTAAATCTAAACAATGTAATATGCCAAAAAAGTATGAAGTTACTATGTCGAAAAAGTGTACCGAAAGACGTAGCAGGATGGGTGGGATATGATGCTACAGGAGCCACTGTTTAGAAATTTCAAGAAATTTTGATAACAGAAATTTAGAATGCGTTGAAGAATCGATCAACCGAAATTGATCGAACTTGGCTACATGTGCCCTCGGGGACTCCTGGTCCACCAGCAGTGACACTCACCAAGTGGTATAAATGTAAACGTCTTCAAATTGAATAGCATCATTTAGAACAGATAAATTGGCAACGTGGACCAGACATGCACGTTTCGGGTACATAACCCTCATCAGTGATCCTAAATCTAAACAATGTAATATGCCAAAAAAGTATGAAGTTACTTTGTCGAAAAAGTGTACCGAAAGACGTAGCAGGATGGGTGGGATATGATGCTACAGGATCCACTGTTTAGAAATTTCAAGAAATTTTGATAACAGAAATTTAGAATGCGTTGAAGAATCGATCAACCGAAATTGATCGAACTTGGCTACATGTGCCCTCGGGGACTCCTGGTCCACCAGCAGTGACACTCACCAAGTGGTATAAACGTAAACGTCTTCAAATTGAATAGCATCATTTTAGAACAGATAAATTGGCAACGTGGAGCAGAAATGCACGTTTCGGGTACATAACCCTCATCAGTGATCCTAAATCTAAACAATGTGATATGCCAAAAAAGTATGAAGTTACTATGTCGAAAAAGTGTACCGAGAGACGTAGCAGGATGGGTGGGATATGATGCTACAGGACCCACTGTTTAGAAATTTCAAGAAATTTTGATAACAGAAATTTAGAATGCGTTGAAGAAATCGATCAACCGAAATTGATCGAACTTGGCTACATGTGCCCTCGGGGACTCCTGGTCCACCAGCAGTGACACTCACCAAGTGGTATAAATGTAAACGTCTTCAAATTGAATAGCATCATTTAGAACAGATAAATTGGCAACGTGGACCAGACATGCACGTTTCGGGTACATAACCCTCATCAGTGATCCTAAATCTAAACAATGTAATATGCCAAAAAAGTATGAAGTTACTATGTCGAAAAAGTGTACCGAAAGACGTAGCAGGATGGGTGGGATATGATGCTACAGGACCCACTGTTTAGAAATTTCAAGAAATTTTGATAACAGAAATTTAGAATGCGTTGAAGAAATCGATCAACCGAAATTGATCGAACTTGGCTACATGTGCCCTCGGGGACTCCTGGTCCACCAGCAGTGACACTCACCAAGTGGTATAAATGTAAACGTCTTCAAATTGAATAGCATCATTTAAGAACAGATAAATTGGCAACGTGGACCAGACATGCACGTTTCGGGTACATAACCCTCATCAGTGATCCTAAATCTAACAAGTAATATGCCAAAAAAGTATGAATGTTACTATGTCGAAAAAGTGTACCGAAAGACGTAGCAGGATGGGTGGGATATGATGCTACAGGACCCACTGTTTAGAAATTTCAAGAAATTTTGATAACAGAAATTTAGAATGCGTTGAAGAATCGATCAACCGAAATTGATCGAACTTGGCTACATGTGCCCTCGGGGACTCCTGGTCCACCAGCAGTGACACTCACCAAGTGGTATAAATGTAAACGTCTTCAAATTGAATAGCATCATTTAAGAACAGATAAATTGGCAACGTGGACCAGACATGCACGTTTCGGGTACATAACCCTCATCAGTGATCCTAAATCTAAACAATGTAATATGCCAAAAAAGTATGAATGTTACTATGTCGAAAAAGTGTACCGAAAGACGTAGCAGGATGGGTGGGATATGATGCTACAGGACCCACTTTTTAGAAATTTCAAGAAATTTTGATAACAGAAATTTAGAATGCGTTGAAGAAATCGATCAACCGAAATTGATCGAACTTGGCTACATGTGCCCTCGGGGACTCCTGGTCCACCAGCAGTGAACACTCACCAAGTGGTATAAATGTAAACGTCTTCAAATTGAATAGCATCATTTAGAACAGATAAATTGGCAACGTGGACCAGACATGCACGTTTCTGGTACTTAACCCTCATCAGTGATCCTATATCTAAACAATGTAATATGCCAAAAAAGTATGAAAGTTACTATGTCGAAAAAGTGTACCGAAAGACGTAGCAGGATGGGTGGGATATGATGCTACAGGACCCACTGTTTAGAAATTTCAAGAAATTTTGATAACAGAAATTTAGAATGCGTTGAAGAATCGATCAACCGAAATTGATCGAACTTGGCTACATGTGCCCTCGGGGACTCCTGGTCCACCAGCAGTGAACACTCACCAAGTGGTATAAATGTAAACGTCTTCAAATTGAATAGCATCATTTAGAACAGATAAATTGGCAACGTGGACCAGACATGCACGTTTCGGGTACATTAACCCTCATCAGTGATCCTAAATCTAAACAATGTAATATGCCAAAAAAGAATGAAAGTTACTATGTCGAAAAAGTGTACCGAAAGACGTAGCAGGATGGGTGGGATATGATGCTACAGGACCCACTGTTTAGAAATTTCAAGAAATTTTGATAACAGAAATTTAGAATGCGTTGAAGAACGATCAACCGAAATTGATCGAACTTGGCTACATGTGCCCTCGGGGACTCCTGGTCCACCAGCAGGAACACTCACCAAGTGGTATAAATGTAAACGTCTTCAAATTGAATAGCATCATTTAGAACAGATAAATTGGCAACGTGGACCAGACATGCACGTTTCGGGTACTTAACCCTCATCAGTGATCCTAAATCTAAACAATGTAATATGCCAAAAAGTATGAATGTTACTATGTCGAAAAAGTGTACCGAAAGACGTAGCAGGATGGGTGGGATATGATGCTACAGGACCCACTGTTTAGAAATTTCAAGAAATTTTGATAACAGAAATTTAGAATGCGTTGAAGAATCGATCAACGAAATTGATCGAACTTGGCTACATGTGCCCTCGGGGACTCCTGGTCCACCAGCAGTGAACACTCACCAAGTGGTATAAATGTAAACGTCTTCAAATTGAATAGCATCATTTAAGAACAGATAAATTGGCAACGTGGACCAGACATGCACGTTTCGGGTACTTAACCCTCATCAGTGATCCTAAATCTAAACAATGTAATATGCCAAAAAATTATGAAAGTTACTATGTCGAAAAAGTGTACCGAAAGACGTAGCAGGATGGGTGGGATATGATGCTACAGGACCCACTTTTTAGAAATTTCAAGAAATTTTGATAACAGAAATTTAGAATGCGTTGAAGAAACGATCAACCGAAATTGATCGAACTTGCTTACATGTGCCCTCGGGGACTCCTGGTCCACCAGCAGAGACACTCACCAAGTGGTATAAATGTAAACGTCTTCAAATTGAATAGCATCATTTAAGAACAGATAAATTGGCAACGTGGACCAGACATGCACGTTTCGGGTACTTAACCCTCATCAGTGATCCTAAATCTAAACAATGTAATATGCCAAAAAAGTATGAATGTTACTATGTCGAAAAAGTGTACCGAAAGACGTAGCAGGATGGGTGGGATATGATGCTACAGGACCCACATTTTAGAAATTTCAAGAAATTTTGATAACAGAAATTTAGAATGCGTTGAAGAAACGATCAACCGAAATTGATCGAACTTGGCTACATGTGCCCTCGGGGACTCCTGGTCCAACAGCAGTGACACTCACCAAGTGGTATAAATGTAAACGTCTTCAAATTGAATAGCATCATTTAAGAACAGATAAATTGGCAACGTGGACCAGACATGCACGTTTCTGGTACTTAACCCTCATCAGTGATCCTAAATCTAAACAATGTAATATGCCAAAAAAGTATGAATGTTACTATGTCGAAAAAGTGTACCGAAAGACGTAGCAGGATGGGTGGGATATGATGCTACAGGACCCACTTTTTAGAAATTTCAAGAAATTTTGATAACAGAAATTTAGAATGCGTTGAAGAAACGATCAACCGGAAATTGATCGAACTTGCTACATGTGCCCTCGGGGACTCCTGGTCCACCAGCAGTGAACACTCACCAAGTGGTATAAATGTAAACGTCTTCAAATTGAATAGCAGTCATTTAAGAACAGATAAATTGGCAACGTGGACCAGACATGCACGTTTCGGGTACTTAACCCTCATCAGTGATCCTAAATCTAAACAATGTAATATGCCAAAAAAGTATGAATGTTACTATGTCGAAAAAGTGTACCGAAAGACGTAGCAGGATGGGTGGGATATGATGCTACAGGACCCACTTTTTAGAAATTTCAAGAAATTTTGATAACAGAAATTTAGAATGCGTTGAAGAAACGATCAACCGAAATTGATCGAACTTGCTACATGTGCCCTCGGGGACTCCTGGTCCACCAGCAGTGAACACTCACCAAGTGGTATAAATGTAAACGTCTTCAAATTGAATAGCATCATTTAGAACAGATAAATTGGCAACGTGGACCAGACATGCACGTTTCGGGTACTTAACCCTCATCAGTGATCCTAAATCTAAACAATGTAATATGCCAAAAAAGTATGAATGTTACTATGTCGAAAAAGTGTACCGAAAGACGTAGCAGGATGGGTGGGATATGATGCTACAGGACCCACATTTAAGAAATTTCACAAAATTTTGATAACAGAAATTTAGAATGCGTTGAAGAAACGATCAACCGAAATTGATCGAACTTAGCTACATGTGCCCTCGGGGACTCCTGGTCCACCAGCAGTGATACTCACCAAGTGGTATAAATGTAAACGTCTTCAAATTGAATAGCATCATTTAAGAACAGATAAATTGGCAACGTGGACCAGACATGCACGTTTCTGGTACTTAACCCTCATCAGTGATCCTAAATCTAAACAATGTAATATGCCAAAAAAGTATGAATGTTACTATGTCGAAAAAGTGTACCGAAAGACGTAGCAGGATGGGTGGGATATGATGCTACAGGACCCACTTTTTGGAAATTTCAAGAAATTTTGATAACAGAAATTTAGAATGCGTTGAAGAAACGATCAACGGAAATTGATCGAACTTTGCTTCATGTGCCCTCGGGGACTCCTGGTCCAACAGCAGTGACACTCAGCAAGTGGTATAAATGTAAACGTCTTCAAATTGAATAGCACCATTTAAGAACAGATAAATTGGCAACGTGGACCAGACATGCACGTTTCGGGTACTTAACCCTCATCAGTGATCCTAAATCTGAACAATGTAATATGCCAAAAAAGTATGAATGTTACTATGTCGAAAAAGTGTACCGAAAGACGTAGCAGGATGGGTGGGATATGATGCTACAGGACCCACTTTTTAGAACTTTCAAGAAATTTTGATAACAGAAATTTAGAATGCGTTGAAGAAACGATCAACCGAAATTGATCGAACTTGGCTACATCTGCCCTCGGGGACTCCTGGTCCACCAGCAGTGACACTCACCAAGTGGTATAAATGTAAACGTCTTCAAATTGAATAGCATCATTTAAGAACAGATAAATTGGCAACGTGGACCAGACATGCACGTTTCGGGTACTTAACCCTCATCAGTGATCCTAAATCTGAACAATGTAATATGCCAAAAAAGTATGAATGTTACTATGTCGAAAAAGTGTACCGAGAGACGTAGCAGGATGGGTGGGATATGATGCTACAGGACCCACTTTTTAGAAATTTCAAGAAATTTTGATAACAGAAATTTAGAATGCGTTGAAGAAACGATCAACCGAAATTGATCAAACTTGGCTACATGTGCCCTCGGGGACTCCTGGTCCAACAGCAGTGACACTCACCAAGTGGTATAAATGTAAACGTCTTCAAATTGAATAGCATCATTTAAGAACAGATAAATTGGCAACGTGGACCAGACATGCACGTTTCGGGTACTTAACCCTAATCAGTGATCCTAAATTTAAACAATGTAATATGCCAAAAAAGTATGAATGTTACTATGTCGAAAACGTGTACCGAAAGACGTAGCAGGATGGGTGGAATATGATGCTAGAGGACCCACTTTTTGAATATTTCAAGAAATTTTTATAACAGAAATTTAGAATGAGTTGAAGAAACGATCAACCGAAATTGATCGAACTTGGCTACATGTGCCCTCGGGGACTCCTGGTCCACCAGCAGTGACACTCACCAAGTTGTATAAATGTAAACGCTGTACCATTAACAGACGGTAACTGGCGTAAAATTTCGTAAATACGAAACATCAAAACATGAAGGATCATAACAAAGTAAACCAATCCTCATAATTTGTATGTTATTAATTTCAGAGTGTTGAAATAAAAAAATACGAACGTTCATTTGTGGTCTGTCCGCTTGACTGTCTGTCTGTTTCTCCGCAAAACTATTAATCTTGCGCATAACTTTTGAATGGTGAGTGATAGGGCTGTCTTATTCCTTGTGACAAGACATTTCCATTGATACCAAAAGTTTTGACCTCGTGACCTTGACCTTTGATCTACTTTACAAAAATCTTTAACATTGGGCATAACGTTTGAATAGTAAGTGATAGGACTTTGTATTTCACATATGTATTCCTTGTCACAAGATTTTTCCATTGATACAAAAAGGATCGACCTCGTGACCTTGATTTTGGATACTAAAAAAACCTTTGAGAATTACCTACAATCGAGCAACTTTAATCATAAAAATATATTTTGAATGTTATGTAATAAGACTTTTCATGTTTCACGTGTGCATTCAGAACTTGTGACAAGGCCTTTCCGATTATATCAATTATTTGACCTTGTGATCCTCTGCTACCCTCTGACCTACTTAAAAAACTTTAACCTTGTCATAATATTTAAATGGTAAATGTCAGGGATTTCATATTCTACATTAAGTGTTCCTTGTGACATGATTTTTCCATGGATATCAAAATTTTGATCTCGTTAACTTGACCTTTGAGTTGGATCTTCTTTCGAAAACCTTTTTGCCTGGGCATAACATTTGAATAGTTAGCGACAAGGCATTCAATTTCATATTGGTATTGTTTTAAGAGAAGAATTTTCGATGAATACCAAACAGTTTTTACCTTGTGACCTTGTCCTTAGATTTGACCTTCTTTTGAAAATATAAACCTTGGCCGTAACTTTCGAATTGTTAATGATAGGGTTTTTATATCTCACATGTGTATTTCTTGTGACAAGACCTTTCCATGGATATTAAGGTTGTAACCTGATGACCCTTACCTCGGAGAATTACCTACTTTTTAAACTACAGCTGTATGACTAGCAAAGATGCTAACGGGGGTATTCGATGCATGAAACTCATGATTTTCATCCCAAAAATAGGGTCCCCTTTCTTCTTAGAATAATACAAGATTCATTACACCAAAGTATTAAACAAGTGGTGGTAATGGATACGGATTAGTTATTTGTTTATACGCGTCAGTAATTTGCAAATACGCTTTAATATGGTAATAGGATGGGTGGGATATGACCATTAACAGACGGTAACTGGCGTAAAATTTCGTAAATACGAAACATCAAAACATGAAGGATCATAACAAAGTAAACCAATCCTCATAATTTGTATCTTATTAAATTCAGAGTGTTTAAATAAAAAAATACGAACGTTCATTTGTGGTCTGTCCGCTTGACTGTCTGTCTGTTTCTCCGCAAAACTATTAATCTTGCGCATAACTTTTGAATGGTGAGTGATAGGGCTGTCTTATTCCTTGTGACAAGACATTTCCATTGATACCAAAAGTTTTGACCTCGTGACCTTGACCTTTGATCTACTTTACAAAAATCTTTAACATTGGGCATAACGTTTCACATATGTATTCCTTGTCACAAGATTTTTCCATTGATACAAAAAGGTTTGACCTCGTGACCTTGATTTTGGATACTAAAAAAACCTTTGAGAATTACCTACTATCGAACAACTTTAATCATAAAAAATATATTTTGAATGTTATGTAATAAGACTTTTCATGTTTCACGTGTGCATTCAGAACTTGTGACAAGGCCTTTCCGATGATATCAATTATTTGACCTTGTGATCCTTACCTTATAGTTTGAAGTACTTTCGAAAGATAGTAACCTTGATCATAACTATTAATAAATGGCAAGTGATAGGACTTTCGTATTTCATATATGTATTCCTTTTGTCAAGACCTTTAATAGATACCAAAATGTTACCCTCTGACCTACTTAAAAAAACTTTAACCTTGTCATAATATTTAAATGGTAAGTGTCAGGGATTTCATATTCTACATATTTTTAAGTGTTCTTTGTGACATGACTTTTCCATGGATATCAAAATTTTGACCTCGTTAGCTTGACCTTTGAGTTCGATCTTCTTTCGAAAACCTTTATGCCTAGGCATAACATTTGAATAGTTAGCGATAAGGCATTTAAATTTCATATTTGTATTTTTTAAGAGAAGAATTTTCGATGAATACCAAAAAGTTTTTACCTTGTGACATTGACCTTAGATTTGACCTTCTTTTGAAAATATAAACATTGGCCGTAACTTTCGAATTGTTAATGATAGGGTTTTTATATTTCACATGTGTATTCTTTGTGACAAGACCTTTCCATGGATATTAAAGTTGTAACCTGATGACCCTTACCTCGGAGAATTACTGTAAACCTGTCGGGTCTACAAATTCTGGACTCCGTGGATGAAGTTTACTTAAGTCATTTTCAAAACTTGGAATAAAAAGTCCTGGTAAAGTTTTACCGTTTATTAACATACGAAAGTAACATGTTGATTATAGCAGTATGAGAATGAATCTAACATACAAAATCATGCGCACAGTATATATTAGGAGCCTGGGATATTTCACAATCAGGTGGAAATCGCCATCGAAATTCATGACTAAATTGGAATTCAGACGTATAAACAAAGTTGCCTAAACTTAGAACAAATCCTCGCCATTTCGTCTATGCACCCAGACCTGTGACAGGCGAACCACTATAGTTTCTGTTGCTGTCAATTGACCCCAGAACACCTCGTATTGACAGACATAGGGTTACACACTGGTGGGAATGACAATCATTTCTATTACAACAATTTAGGACGTGATCGTAAAGTTAACGTTTGAAATTAGAGTTATCTTCTCCTAGACGATTGGAAATATCCCATAAACAAAATAAATGGAAATTAATTAAAAACCAAAATACTCAATTTGCATAATTATTGTGGGGGAGGGGCCATATGGTTACAATACTCCCCTACATAAGAAAATAACCAAGATTTATGCGACCTTGATGATCAATCAAATACAATCATTAACCTGGATAAACTTCTTGACACTCATCTAAAATCTGGAAAACATATACTGAATTTCGGTGATACTTGGTTATTTTCTAAGCGCATGGCCTTGATACCACAATAATGAACCATTCAACTATTTACCACCGGGATCACTTGGTACATATCAATCAAAAACATAGAATAAAACGCATGCAATAAAAAGTCATTGTATTTAGTTACACTGTTCATCAGGAGTGACCCGGTCATTTTCATCATAATATATGTTTTATCAAAATATTCATAACCTGTAAAAGAAACACATTTCCAAGGCCAATCGCATCATAGAATCAAATACCATTGTATTACTATACAAATGCATACATCAAATATCAATAACCTTTCATCAATAATTGCAATATTATTATAATACTAGTAACATACGACATTATAAGCATTACACATTTACTCTGCTTTTTCACTAAATAACACATCACACGGATTCACTTATTCTTCTTATGGCCATCTTCACGATATGACATCATTTTCTTTGGTTCTTCTCCATCTATGGTTCGTGTCTGATCCTTCTTCGTGAACTGAATAACCTCCGAGGAGTAAAACGAATAAATTGGACCTCGATGTCATCGTGAAATGTTAATCATCGCGCGATCATCATCGGTTTCTTCTTTCGTGTTCGTCTTAGGATCACGGTCTCGTCTTCTCGTCCGGACCCATTTCGTCTTTTCTCCATCCTCGACCTCCTTTGACGCATCTTGGCATTTGTGACGTAACCAAGATCTTCCCGTAATCCGGATGACGCCATGCACCAAGAAAAACGACGGGGTATTCATATTCTCATACAATCAGCGTCTTATTAGGAAGGTCAACAAGTACAAAATAGTTCATATTCCTCTTTTCGCAATGACCGATTTCACTCTGCCAATATCAGCGAAAAGTGTTCGTATGTTGTAGTGACGGGCTGGTTACACATCCGGCCACACGGGTAACATCGTACACAGGTTCACCTGACGTCACATCTTCGGGTTTCTTCATCGGCTTCTGTCTCCTGCATGCTTAATTATTCGTCTGTTTTTTTCACAGCAGGCGATTCCATAATATCAACAGGTATTAAAAGTTCAAGCCTAAACTGCATATCTAGAAACTGATTGACAAGTTAATTATTCAGCACTGCACTGTATATATTACTCCCAGCAATAAATCTATCATTATAACTATTTGGATCATTGCTTCACTGTATAGGCCGCATATTGTAATTGATTGTTCATGGCAGTTAAGTGACACCTGGTTTTTCTCTGTACCTCTAATTGACCATAATTTTGAATTTACAAAAATAACTTAGAAACCTTTGTTAAATCTTTTAAATGAAATTTCCAAACTTTTTTCTTTTTCCACGTCTTAATATCTACTAAAGTTTATTTCACTGAAAATGCAGGCACTTTTTTTTTTATCAAAAACGAAACGAATTTAAGACAAGTAGCTCTTTTCATTGTTGTAAGACGTCGTCAGTATATGTCAAGTCTGCGTGCAAACTAAACAAAAACAAATTACAGCTGATGCTAACAACCTGCATCATGGGACGACCGTCAAAATAAACTCCAACACCAGGAAAAGGGCGACAAAGGTCAATATCATTATACGCTCTAATGTAACACGATCTCCAGAGTGAAAATCATTCATAAACTATGTACATAAAACGATGCATGAACAGACATGCAAAACTAGGGTTACACATTTCTATACTATGTTCAAAACGTCCTCGACTTCTTAGAAAAAATACGATGTGACATTTAGCGACTATTTCTTCATAATCACCAATTCCTCCCTTTCTTAAAATAAAAAAATACAATTTTCTATTTAAGTATGATCATCAAACTGACAGCAAATCACATACACAAGATTATGAATACTTCGATGTTCATCATATAATCCGAAAATTAAACGTGCGCTTTACCTCGCACAAAATACAAAATTAATGACAGGGTTGTATAACCAACAAACCCGAACGAACCTTCTTACGTTCCCAGAAATCCGTCTAGATCTGGTGTCATTTATCTGCGTAACATCGCCAAAATCCGAGCTATTCACCGCTCATCACCTAATGCAATCAATTATATGGATTGTATCGAAGTATCCTCTTGGATGTAATAAACAATCATCCCGAAAAATTTTAAAGAAACAGGTTCCAACTTTCTATTCCTTCCAACTCCCCGATTCCACGCCTGTTCCCCGGCGTTTTACCGACACAAACGGGACCCGAAGTTACGTGATTTGCAATCAATTTAAAAGCATCTTCGCAATTTTCCGGAATTCTACCAAATCCAAAGGTACTACAACTTTTACCCTGAGACGAACCAAAACCCTCCGAACTACCTGAACCGGAATCCTGAGTAATTCCCGTAATGTGAGACGTCACTTTGTCGTCAACGTTAGTCATTTTTACTTGAAAATGCGAAAAAAAAATCTTAATCAATTTACCTATCTTTCTAGATCAAAAAATCAAAAATGATAAAATTACATGGTCAATCAAAATGAGGATACGCACGAGAAAAGTAAATGTGTCCTACCTGAAGTATACATAATTTCAGTGTAATGTTCATCACTATCCTGGTTTCGCGTACAAGTACATCCTCTGCATTCAAGGCAATTAATCACGTATATCCCCATGATTCGTATCATTTAGCGTCACGGCACCAAAAGGGAATTGTAAACCTGTCGGATCTACAAATTCTGGACTCCGTGGATGAAGTTAACTTAAGTCATTTTCAAAACTTGGAATAAAAAGTCCTGGTAAATTTTTACCGTTTATTAACATACGAAAGTAACATGTTGATTATAGCAGTATGAGAATGAATCTAACATACAAAATCATGCGCACAGTATATATCAGGAGCCTGGGATATTTCACAATCAGTTGGAAATCATGACTAAATTGGAATTCAGACGTATAAACAAAGTTGCCTAAACTTAGAACAAATCCTCGCCATTTCGTCTATTGCACCCAGACCTGTGACAGGCGAACCACTATAGTTTCTGTTGCTGTCAATTGACCCAAGAACACCTCGTATTGACAGACATAGGGTTACACACTGGTGGGAATGACAATCATTTCTATTACATCAATTTAGGACGTGATCGTAAAGTTAACGTTTGAAATTAGAGTTATCTTCTCCTAGACGATTGGAAATATCCCATAAACAAAATAAATGGAAATTAATTAAAAACCAAAATACTCAATTTGCATAATTATTGTGGGGGAGAGGCCATATGGTTACATTACCTACTTTTTAAATTACAGCTGTATGACTTGCAAAGATGCTAACAGGGGTATTCGATGCATGAAACTCATGATTTTCATCCCAAAAATAGGGTCCCCTTTCTTCTTAGAATAAAACAAGATTCATAACACCAAAGTATTAAACAAGTGGTGGTAATGGATACACATTAGTTATTTGTTTATACGCGTCAGTAATTTGCAAATACGCTTTAATATTTTCAAAAATTACTTGTAGATTCCCTATGTTTAACGCCCATTAGGCAGCTAGAATTGGGTCTTTATTCACTATTGAGCACATTTATCATCTTTGAGTAAAAATGTTAAATATAACAAAAATACACGAAACACAGAGATCGAAACGGGTTCATTTCTGAGAATGTGCTTTTCAGAGATAAAATAGACAATAAATACATCATTTGGTTATTCATGTCTTGATGTGTATATAGATTGATTTTCATTTATAGATTTTGATGAGAGTATTACATTCTGTTAAAAAAAAAAGTATAATCTGTTAAAAATCCCCTAAAAGTGAATTATCCATGAATTTATTTCCTCTTTACAATGTCTGTCAACAAAACTCCCTCGTTACATAACACAACTTAACCTTTTAAACTTATCGCACTACGATGTCACATGTTTAACTTTGACCCTCATGAATATGTAAAGCCCCCTAGTCCGCATTGCGACGGTGTTTAGATGATGATTGGATGAACACAGACCAGCGCGATTTCCAGATTATCTGTCAAGGTGTTACATTATTTAGGTAAGTTACGATCAGCGTTATTTTTAATACTTTAGCCCCGATTATTAAAAACACTTGTTCAGTGGAGGTGGAAAATAATCAATGGATTCGTTGTACCATACATTGAAATAAGGAATACCGCAAAAAAATGTTTTTTTTTTCTCGAAAGATTTGCGCCTGTCGAACCAGAGTGTAAAAGCCATGAACTCAAAAAATAAGATACTCGACATTCCTTATATTAACATTCAGAAACATTCAGATGTAAAACGTCTTTGAAAACATCCTCGAAATTTTATACAAATTAAGTGAAAATTAAGATCTAAATGTTTCACGTGTGTCAATTCTCCCTACCAGGAAAAGCAAGAAATACACCATTGCAAAGGGCAAAAAATAGGTTTTGATATTAAAAATTACCGAATAATATTTATTTTTAAGATGTTTTCACGATGAGTCTTATTTTTTTGTAAATTGAAGAGAATAAGGCCTTATTTATAATTAGAAAAGTCCGAGCTGCATAAATTTAATTCGGTAAGCGCCATCTACATTAAAGTACACATGAACTCTGTGGAAGTTCACATTTAAAAATGAACAGTTTACAACTGTTTTCATAGTGTTGTAAATAACTGCTAAACGTTTTCATGATGAATTTTGAACTTTTTATAAACAATTTAAAGAGAATAAAGCCTTATTTATAATATCCGAGTAGGCAGCGCTGCATAAATTCATTTCGGTAGCACCATCTACATTGAAGTATACGTGAACTCTGTGGAAAATGTACATATACACCTACTGTCCGCGCAGCTCACTTCAGAAATCAGAAAATTGAAGTTTTCTCTACTTTGTCGTCAATTTTTGCGTTAAAATTTTTTATAGGGAGATAGATCTCGAACTCTCATAACTAACGGTGTATGATATATGTCTGTGCGACCAATACTACGCTCGCAGTGAAAGAAAATAGTTTAAGATAGGGAGTATTCTATGTTAATTATAGTGCGACGTCGCCGATCTTTAACACTGAGTCTATGGGGAACATCGACGACTTCAAGCTAAAATATGAACATAGAAATCTCCACATCTAAAATTATTTTCTTTCACTGTGAGCGTAGTATTGGTCAGTACATACATATATCATACACCGTTAGTTATGAGAGTTCGAGATCTATCCCCTTATACAATTTTTAATCCGGAAATTATGCCGATAAAGTAGAGAAAATTTCAATTTTCCGATTTCTGAAGTGCGCTGCGCGGACAGTACATAGAGTTGTTATACATATTTCAACTGGTTTCAAGGATTTTTTGGTTGTCCCCGTCTGTTTCTTCTCTTTTATATCGTCTCATTTCCCGTGCACATGTTGGGAATCTCCTCCTGATCGCAAATTCAGCATCAGTATGCCCCGCCCACTGTTTGAACTTCTGACGCGCACGTTATGTGATTGGGTCCAACCTGTGTTCATCGTGTAATGAACGTCAAAATTGAATAGGCGTTTAACATAGGATAATCAACTTGCAATGTAAATATTTTATATGAATGCATTAAATGTAGCTATTTTTGCAAATGCGAACGTACAGATGGTAGAATAAACAAGTACAATGATAGTCACTCGGTCAGAGTCAATTTGTTTGTAAGCTAATATAACATTCATTGTATTATATCATTTGTCTGTCAGCTAAAAATCTGTCAGTATTACGTTTGTCTAATTAATATGTTACACGTATATGTCTGTACGCGTTACGAACATGTTACTTGCCTTTCTTTATAAAAGAAAAATACCAGAATTTAATAAATACCGTAGTCCAATGGTAAAATATCTTCGATTCTCCAGTGCAACTGCGATACTGGCTGAATTGCATAGCAACAGTTCTCAAAAGATCTTGTATTATTTTATGTTTTGGGACAAACAATGTCACAATATGGCATTGTCTGTCACTAAAAATCGGCCAATGTTACGTTCGTCTTCTTTCTTTGAGGTGAAAATTTCTGACGATTTTAGTCAAACTTGACCAGGGACAAAAGTGTTACCTTTGTACTGTAATTTCGTCATTTCGAATTTAATTTCCAAGCATTTTCCCTATGAAGGTTAAATGCATTCCAATGACATTTTTCATACAGAGCAATTATATAGTCCAAATGTATATCATCACCGGGGTATGAAATAATAACAATAGTAGACAGCAATTTATCAAACGAAGTTTTGGGTTATATTGCGGGGGAGGGGGTATACAGGAAACATTCTGTCTCTCTGTCTGTCCGTCCGGTGGTTAAGAAGTTCTTCAAGCCGAAGTATAAGTGATAGGACTTTCGTTTTTCACACAAATTTTCACTCTTACAAGCACTAAATTTTGATACCGAGACATTTGACCTTTACACATATATAGATAACATCCTGTTCCTCTGTCTGTCCGTCCCTCCGTCCGGTGGTTAAGAAGTTCTTAAAGCAGAAGTATAAGTGATAGGACTTTCATATTTCATACATTTTGATACAAAGGCATTTGACGTAATACCTTAAACTTTGAAATTATAGTAATATTTTGGTTCAGAAGTGATTAAACGAATAAGTGATAGGGCTTTTATTAATATTTCACACACACATTCATCATTACAATTATTACTCCAAGCTTTTAAATTTTCGTAATCTCGAAGCGTTTAAAATATTCAGAGCAATAGCTCTCGAAATTTTGAAAGCTAATGATAACGAAATTTTGAAAGCTTTTTGAACGCTCGGGCGCCTAATTGTTTTTGCTTATATAGTTAAAAATGAATAAGACAAAATACAATATTTCATTTACTCCAAGAATATATATTTTCAATAATCTAATCTGAATAAACATCATCATATTATTATTATTATCATTAACAAGCTAATCGGTTCCATAATAATAATATGGTGATTTAAAAAAATCTAGCCAAAAAGTATTTGAAACCTGGAAACAATGACATCCCCTAAAATGCCTATATTCCAATTTCGTAGTTTATACTTTTCCATCGTATGATCCATGGTGATCATGGTTTAAACTTTTCTATCTCAATCACCATATTTTCAATTATGGAACCGATTAACTTGCGGTACATGTAATATTAGTACATATATACTACATAGATAATACATGTATGTTATTTCAGTATTTTCAAAGTAATGCACCGGCATCATCCAAATGGAATATAAGGTCAGAGTCAAGCAAAATCTAATCTGTGACCTTTACCAATAAACAATTGTAGGGCTGAGTATCACGGGTCAAATGTGTATTGCGATATATTGCGATATTTGGAAAAATATTGCGATATATATTGCAATATTTTTATACGGTAACATCAAGAGTCCTTATGGTTTTATTTATTTATTTTCCTATCTCAATTTTCCTTTCAAAATGTTATTTCAAAATCTGAAAATGTCTTCATCATGATATAATTAAGGATGCACACGTGCAGACAAATTTGACCAATCATACGTACATGCATGAATATCCTGATGAAAAAATAATATCCATCCAGTTATTTTAAGCTATTAAAGTGATAATTCTGCTGAGACATCGGCGGACACTCGCGGACAGACAGTGCAAAAAGTCACTAGGAAGTTTAAAATGACACCACTATATTGTACGTTTAAACAATCATAACTAAATATATACATGTACTATAAACAAAATATAAGAATCAAGCTAACATGATAAAGTCTTTCTTGCAAATTAGTATACCAATGTGCAGTGTGTTGCGGAACGTTTCTAAAGGTCGAAGAAACGTTAATTTACCTATTTCTTGACATCTATTTTGCTGTGTAGGATAGAACGGACACCTCGTCATGTTTAAAAGTGGCTAGTCAGAAAATTGCAGAACTGATCGCTTTCGCCCAAAAGTTTCAAAGAAACGACATAAAAATATGCAGATAAATAATATCGTCAAAAACCGGTTTTCGAAAACAAATACCGTGGTACGTATTGCGAAGCCTCGTATCGCGATATACCGGTACCGCAATAAAACCGCTCAGCCCTAAACAATTGTGGGATACATGATGAAATACTCATAAGCAGCCTATATATATACATTCACCTGAAGATATGTGTAACAACCATCCTCTCCCCCCTTTGGCACAAAATTTCTCATCAACTCAATGAAAAATCTCAAAAGAGATTTTAGTATACATTTTTCTATCATTATTCAAGATTTCAGATCATTTGGACAACACACTGATTTTGAATGAATTTAAAAGTTTTTATTGCACAAGAAATATACTTTCACAAAAAATATACTTTTTAGCCTGTAATAACCTTGACCTTTGATATTTGACCTTAAGCACCTTTGCCCCAGAGGATCTATCCTAATGAACATTAATATTAAATATGAACAAATTCTGATGTAGGGTTTAGAAGATATGAGCTCAGACAGACAGTATGGTGACTTTATGCTCCTCCATCATGTCTATATGTGAAAGGTTTTCTATCTGGTCATCATACAGTCAATGAACATGGTAAATTGAAGAAATTTGTATAGGGCTAGGTGTTTGGTCAGTATCTTATCAGCTATGGCACACAGAAGAGGAGGTGGACAAAGATACAAACATCCAGATACTGTGACATTTATGTCTAAATATTGGCGTGTCATAATACTTGATAAATCAGATTTCGTTTTTCAAAACTGTCACATTTAAATCAATTTGCAATGAAGTGAAATGAATTTCGAACCGATTCTGAGTGAATATGTTCAGATAATGGAATACCTGTTAAGAATGTTTTGTTTTCAACTTAGCCAAGAATAATGAAGGAAATCAGACAACATGAACAACATGTATAATTTGTTATTGCCTGGCCTTGAACTTCATTTACCTTCATTTAGCAGCACAGTCATATTAAATTTGATGAAATTATCTATCATATCAAATAGGTAACAAATGCTGATTTTTAGGACTGAGTGTCACGGGTCAAATGTGTATTGCGATATATTGCGATATTTGGAAAAATATTGCGATATATATTGCAATATTTTTATACGGTAACATCAAGAGTCCTTATGGTTTTTTTTTCCTTTCAAAATTTTATTTCAAAATCTGAAAATGTCTTCATCATGATATAATTAAGGATGCACACGTGCAGACAAATTTGACCAATCATGCGTACATGCATGAATATCCTGTTGAAAAAATAATATCCTTCCAGTTATGTTAAGCTATTAAAGTGATAATTCTGCTGAGACATCGGCGGACACTCGCGGACAGACAGTGCAAAAAGTCACTAGGAAGTTTAAAATGACACCACTATATTGTACGTTTAAACAATCATAACTAAATATATACATGTACTATAAACAGAATATAAGAATCAAGCTAACATGATAAAGTCTTTCTTGCAAATTAGTATACCAATGTGCAGTGTGTTGCGGAACGTTTCTAAAGGTCGAAGAAACGTTAATTTACCTATTTCTTGAAATCTATTTTGCTGTGTAGGATAGAACGAACACCTTGTCATGTTTAAAAGTGGTTAGTCAGAAAATTGCAGAACTGATCGCTTTCGCCCAAAAATTTCAAAGAAACGACATAAAAATATGAAGATAAATAATATCGTCAAAAACCGGTTTTTGAAATCAAATACCGTGGTACGTATTGCGAAGCCTCGTATCGCGATATACCGGTACCGCAATAAAACCGCTCAGCCCTACTGATTTTGAGAATTTTCATCAATTAGACAAATGTTGCCCTTCATTATTTCACTTGACATGAAAGAAAAATTCGACAACAGGTTGCATCTGTTGAGTCACATTTGGAAATTGTGAGTGGAAGTGCATCAAAAATCATTCAGTTTCCAATGAGTTAAAGAAGATCCTGATGATAATCTCAACAGCACTCACAATAGAGCACAAAATTAAGCATCGACGGACCCCTAGCAAACTAGAGGTGGGACCAGGTGCCCGGGAGGAGTAAGCATCCCCTGTTGGCTAGCCGCACCCGCCGTCGATGTTTAAGCACGAAAATGAAAACAATATCTACAATTCATGCACTCTCTGGCGTTATGTCTATGTAGAAAGTGCTATGGCGACAATGTCAGGGAAATATATTCAAAACACTTACTGTTAGACCCCTCGTGGGGAACTTTTTTACGAGCTCCACACGGCAAAGGGCATAAGTGTGACACAAATGAGTTAAAGAAGATCCTGACGATAATCTCAACAGCACTTACAATAGAGCACTAAATTAAGCATCGACGGACCCCTAGCAAGCTAGAGGTGGGACCAGGTGCCCGGGAGGAGTAAGCATCCCCTGCTGGCTAGCCGCACCCGCCGTCGATGTTAAAGCACGAAAATGAAAACAATATCTACAATTCATGCACTCTCTGACGTTATGTCTATGTAGAAAGTGCTATGGCGACAATGTCAGGGAAATATACTGAAAATAGAAAAAATATGTATATGATAAAAAAGGGATGAATTCAGAAAGTCAACTCAGAAGGGAATACTTGACGTATAGGTTAATATCGACTCATTGATTTTAAAAGTGTGCACATATTATTAACTCATATGAAGCACAGGTATATGACACATGCCTTATGAACCAATAAATTTCTCCATCATTTCGAATAAAGCCTAATGATGCTAACACAGTAAATTATGCCTGTCAGAATTGATTTTCACCAACCAAACAAATTTAAGAGCCATATCTCTGTAACACCATATTAGGTAAACATGAAAATAGAAAGGCAGCATCCTCTCTACATTCTGATCACCATGATCACTGCAGTGTATAAATTAATATCAGGCATATTCAAAAATGTTATGATCGCTGAGCGATTTAAGTCCCCTACCCGTGGCATAAATTGATGTCCTGCAACTCTGCCTTCTAAAAACACTTCAATCAAACATGAATAATTCGAGTCAAACTTGCTCCAAGGCCAAGCTATGTGTTGCAGAAAGATATCTGGAAAACTTATTTATTTATTTATTTATTTATTTAATTTTTTTTTTTTTTTGGTTTTTTGGTTTAAGGAGCATAACTCCTCGAAAAAGGTAATGCGTGACCCAAAGTCAAACTTATGTTGTAACTATCCAAGACAGATGTACGTACAAATTTCACCTGAATATCTTATTTGTTGCAGAACAAAAGTCAGGAAAACTGAAATTTGCAAGTCATGAATTTTGCAAGTCATCAAGGGGCATAACTCCTTGGAAAATAGGTCAAGAGTAACCAAAGTTGAACTTGCTCTGTAACTATCCAAGCTGTGAATGAAATTTCACTTGAAAATCTCTGTTTGTTGCAGAAAAATCTGGCAAACTGACAAGAACTGAATTTCGCAAGTCATCAAGAGGTATGACTTCTCAAAAAATTGGTCAAGCATAAGGAAAGTTGAACTTGGACTGTAACTATCCAAGACTAGCTGTGTATCAAATTTCAACTAAATATCTCTATTTGTTGCAGAAAAAAGTCCGTTAAACCGAAAGAAAAAAAAAAACAAACTGCAAGTTAGAAATAAAACATGCTGATTTTTAATTCATTATTTGAAGGTCTACACAGTTTAATTTTGATTAGTAGCTCTACAGTTACCGGACATTCAAAATATTATCTATCGCGGACTTAAATTGGTTTCAAAAAATACTGTTGACGTTGTAAACATCTACGAGTCATGATAATCCATGATTGTTGATATTGTTTGTCCGTTCCTGGTAAAATATTATTTGTCACTATGTCGAATCTATACAGAATTCTAACATGGCTTGAGATTTTCTCCCAATATGTACTATAATACTCGCCTGGTGAACTTCAAGTTCGCTAAGCTCTGTCCCTTCACGTGCTATAAAGTTTGTGCAGAGCAATATTTGAATAGAAATAACAACTAGCAAGCTGTGATTTGTTGTCTAGTAATTCCCCTTGTCACATGAACCAATCAAATTATCAACTCGCCAGAGATTAATCTACAATTTGATCTAAATTGGACCCAATGAAATTTGACCAATGAGTCAGCAGAATTTCATGGGTCCAAAGTACTATAAAGCCTATACTCACGCAGTTGGGATTTTTTTCACAACATCATAATATCTAAGTCCCATAACTCAATAAGGACAAATTGGTGTACAATAAAATCGAAAGGCGGCTTCCTCTTCAAAGTCTGATCACAATGTACAAATATCATGAAAATCTGTTGATACATATTCAATTTATTGCGTTCCATGCACCAATATTTTGCCCTTAGCTTAACATGTATGTGCATACAACCCCCCCCCCCCCCATTACACATAATTTCCCAGTTATGCGACAAAAAAATTAAAACCCGTTACATATGTCAAAGAACATCCTTTCAACTTGAGATATACAAAATTTCAAAACATTTTTACCAGAAATCGATTTTTTAAAGAACTTTTGAACAATTTTTTTGTATATTTTCATTGTATTTTATAAATCTAAGTCCCATAACTCTGTAACAACAAATTGGATGAACCTGAAAATCGAAAGGCGGCTTCCTCTCCTCAGTTCAATCATAATGTATGAACATCGTGAAAATCCATTGACGCATATTCAAGTTATTGCGTTCCATGCGCCTATATTTTGCCCTTAGCTTAACATGTATGTGCATATAACCCCCCTCCCAGTACACAGAATATCTCGGTCATGCGACAAAAAAATTAAAAACCCATACATATATCAATGAACATCCTTTCTACTTGAAATATACAAAATTTCAAAACATTTCAACCATACATTGATTTTTAAAGAATTTTAAACTAATTTAGTATATTTTCACTTTATTTTAGTAATCTAAGTCCCATAACTCTGTAACGACAAATTGGATGAACCTGAAAATCAAAAGGCGGCTTCCTCTCCACAGTCCAATCATAATATATGAATATCATGAAACTGTTGAAGCATATTCAAGTTATTGCGTCCATGCGCCTATATATTTTGCCCTTAGCTTAACAAGAACGCATATAACCCCTCCCTCCCATTACACATAATATCTCGGTTATGCGACCCCCCCCCCCCCAAAAAAAAATTAAAAACCCGTTACATATGTCAAAGAACATCCTTTCTACTTGAAGTATACAAAATTTCAAAACATTTCGACCAAAATAGATTTTTAAAGAATTTTTAACTATTTTAGTATATTTTCACAGTATGTTAATATTCTAAGTCCCATAACTCCGTATCGAACTATTGGATGAACCTAAAAATCGAAAGGCGGCTTCCTCTCAATAGTCTGATCACAATGTACAAATATCATAAAGATCTGTTGACGCATATTTAATTAATTGCATTCCTTAAGCGGACGGACAGACGGACGGACTTCGCCATGCCATGACAAATATGGATAATGACCGTATCCCTGTATACAGCACAAAATCGATAATTCAGAAAATCAGAAACCAAAGGCATACAAAATCAGGACAAAACAGAAACAAAAGCAAACAAACAAAAACCTCCACCACATGAAAATAAGCGAACTCCCGATATGGGAGTGAGACCAGGTGCCCAGGAAGAGTAAGCATCTCCTGCTTGCATGCAACACCCGCCGCTTCAATTCGGTAGAACTGTCACATCCGGTTACTTCCATTTCGGAAGACATAGAGTACAATCTTTGGTTGGATGGTTCAAATGGTCTATGACAAAATATCATCCACCATTCTGGAGAGTGGGACATCATAGTGTATGACGAGTTCCCCATATCGACCGTAGAACTTCCTCAGTGACGATGTTAGTCGGTCACAAACATATCCCTGACTGAGAAGCTTATCTGCAAGACGCCTAGCTCTCAGAACAAAATCCATATATTTGGTACTTGCTCTGGCATAGCGTATTAATTGAGATATGAATACGCCATAAGCTGGAGATGAAGGGATGTTGCTACTCAGAAAAGGAATGTTTGTAATGCTGAAATTGAAGTCGTCACGTTTGTCATAGAGTGAGGTGTGCATGTGACCATCAGTGTCGTAGGACAACATTACGTCCACATAGGATGCTGAATTATTTGTCTCAATAGTTTCTCTGACTTCAAGCTCTGAAGGATAGATACTGCTCAGGTAATCCGCGAATTTTGGATTATTGATGGACAACATATCGTCTATGTATCTGTAAGTGAAGTTGAAGTCAGAAGCTAAGTATCTTTTCCCTTCAGAGACCAAAGATTGAATGAATTCAGCTTCGTACGAGTAATAGTCGATTTGAAAATTTCCGAACCTAGAAATTTCCTTTCCTATGAACTTTTTTTATGATTCTTATCTATGGGATAGTACTGAACGATTCTAGCTTGGTTGCCACTCTGGCAACCTTGGGCAACTCTTTTTATCGACGGAAATCCAAAATGGCCGCCAAATGCCTTCCATCAATAGATGAAATTAAATTCTTTCTTTAAATATTAAGTGTGGCACATCAAATCAGGGGTTTTGAGGGTCAACAAATCCATTTCCGATGTTATTTTTACAATTTGAGTTCATTCAGGACTAAAATTCAAGATGGCCGCCAAATGTCAACCTCATTATGGTACAATGTGAACATTTCAATAAAACGTTGATGTAACAAATCTTTTTTGTAGTTGCAATGGTCCTAGAATAGATTTATTTTGATGTTTTGGTTGTTTTCAGTTAACACATGTTTCTGGGACAACTCTGCTTATCGTTGGAAATTCAAAATGGCCACTTAATAGTCTCCTACTTCTGTGTAAAATGTAATAATTACTTGATAAGGGCCAAATCCATATCTGGTGTCATTTTGATTATTAGTTCATTAAAGGCTAAACATAAAATGACTCCTCACTTCAATATTCCCATTTCGTTACGAATAACTGTGGTGCATCTTATCACTGATGAGAGTTTATTACCCGAAAAGTGCATGTCTGGTCCATGCTGTAAATTTATCTGCTCTAAAATGATGCTTTAAACATTATTTGTGATCCCAAAGGTGGTATAATTCACGTGTAATTTCCTTTTGTCAATATGAGCTTACACATGCACTTTTTACATAGATTGCACATTCTCAAAACGTAAAAGAGAAGAATCTTAAAGATAGAAATTAATTGCAAATATTGTGTATTTTAAGAAAGGGGGATAAGAGCCGACCTGAAGCAAGAATCTACATCATAGGGCTATGGATTGTAAAATACTTAAGTGATTGTCCTATTTGAAAGTCTGCAAAAGGAATTCAAAGGAGCAAAGATCTTCCAGGATTTCTGCATGATCTTGACATAGATCATTTTCCCTGTATCGTTCTTTTGACTTATGCTCCTGTTCTGTTCTATATTCATTTTAAGCTTGTCACACGACTACGTCTTACTCTTCAACCAAATACTCTGTGTTGTAAGAAAACATTTGGAATGAAAACATGTTTAAGATGTATGATATAGAAACAACCTTCAAACTGTATGGAGCACTGATATCCAAAACAATTGCTTTCAAGATAGATTTCACCCACTTGAGTTTTACATGCCAAAACATACGTAGTACCATTTCATCTTACCACAGTTGGAGATTCCTCAGATTCAATTTTGAATCAATGTAGAGAAAAACGGAGGAAATCTCCAACCAAAATTAAAATTATCCTAAGATGTAATGATAGCTGATGAAATTTTGAAAGTCCTGTTCATTTACAAACTTAACCGGCCTTATGAAGAGAAAGGAGAGTGCTAACCCTGTTAGGATTGGGCAGCCTTCTTTCATAGAAGAATACATTCTATGCACCAAACATGCATGATTCGGACAAAGAATGCTCATTAGTGGTACTTCCAGCCAAAATGATTCAAAGAAGCATATTTAATTAATGTTATTTTGCCAAATTTGAAGAAATTCTATTCTTACAAAGTTTCATTTTAAGTATAGATAGCTAGGATAGAGATGTAAGGTTCAGAATTTCATTGCATAATGGTACATATCATCATTAACGTTAAACATAAATATAGTAGATAGCTCAACTCAACATAAATTACACCAAGGGACTGTTGTAAAGAAAACATCAAACACTTTCTATTGCATTATTGAGGATTGGAAAAAAGCGATACAGACCAAGCAAAGAAATTGCCATGATGGTCAAAGAGCCAAGATAGCCAAGTTACCTCGAGTTTACTTGCTTACTCTAGAATCCCCTGTGTCAAACAAACTGGTCATATATCAACATGATCAATAGGGAAACTTTATCTTTTCTTTTGAGTACCATTTTAATCAAACAAATGACATGTTTATCTTTGCATTACATTTTGACGAATCCTTGTCTGCTAAAGCTGAAACAATCCATGAAATAAGAGCTTGTGCTATTTCTGTTTACATTTTACTCAGTGGTAGGGGACTATTTGGCGACAATTTTGAATTTCCCCCGATGAAAAAAGTTGTCCTACAAGTATGTGTGAACTGGAAACAACCAAAACAGCAAAATAAATGTATTCAAGGATCATTGTAACTACAAATAAGATGTGTAACGCGACCTTTGTTTTATTGAAATCTACACATTGTACAATAATGAGGTTGAAATTTGGTGGTCATCTTGAATTTCTAGCCTAGAATTAGCCCAAAATGTCAAGATGACATTGGAAATGAGTTTGTTGACCTTCAAAACCCCTGATTTGATATGCCACACTTAATATTTAAAGAAAGAATTAAATTTCACCTATTGGTGGAAGACATTTGGCGGCCATTTTGAATTTCCCCCTGATAAGCAGAGTTGTCCCAGAAACATGTATCAGCTGAAAACAACAAAAACAGCATAATAAATGTATTCTAGGACCATTGCAACTACAAATAAGATGTGTTACACAAACGTTCAATTGAAATATTCTCATTGTACCATAATGGGATTGATATTTGGCGGCCATTTTGAATTTTTAGTCCTGAATAAACTAAAATTGTAAAAATGACATCGGAAATGGGTTTGTTGACCCTCAAAACCCCTGATTTGGTGTGCCACACTTAATATTTTAAGAAAGAATTTAATTTCATCTATTGGTGGAAGGCATTTTGCGGCCATTTTGAATTTCCGGCGATAAAAAGAGTTGCCCAAGGTTGCCAAAGTGGCAACCAAGCTAGAATTGTTCAGTACTATCCCATAGATAAGAATCATCAAAAAAAGTTCATAGGAAAGGACATTTCTAGGTCGGCCACATGTTATATAAGGCTGTCAAATCGACTATAAAGGAAAATGTCGGCAAGGAGTGGGGCACAATTGGTCCCCATTGGAATTCCGACATTTTGCTGGAATACCTTTCCTCCAAACACCACAAAAATGTTGTCGATCAAAAAGTTTAGCATTTGAATAATATCTGTTTCAGTGTACTTATTTTCAGAATCGGATTTTTCTTTTACAAAGTAGGTTTTGTCATAGTTCACAACAATAAATTTGTATTTGTGATTACCGTTCTTACTTGTAAACGCGTTACTTATTATTTTTGCGAGTCTTTCTTTCAATTTAGAATGTGGAATGGTAGTGTAAAGTGTCGAAAAATCAAAGGCTTTGATCGAATGAACTTTACTAAAATGAGTGGATTTCAGATGTTCTAAAAGTTCCTTCGAATTGTTTAAAATCCACATCTGGTTGATACCACTGCGAGAATATACTGTCGAACAATATTTTTGAAGCCCAGATTTGATTTCAGATAAAACTTTGGTGAGTAAGATCGATACATATTTGGTAGAACATTTTGAGGAACCAGCGATGAAACGTTGTTTGTACGGATTCTTATGCATTTTAGGTATGCAGTATAAGTATGGTAAACCTAAATCTAAATTGTTAGTTTGGAAGCCGAAGGAAGCAAGAGCTGATTTGTGGTTATCTATTATTTCAGAGGCAGAAAGGTTTGTTGGGGTGTAAGTGGGATTTCCAGGTGTCGAATTTAAACCAAACTCTTTAACTAGACTGTCGAAATAGTACTTTTTGCAAGTAAATGTGTAATTATTTGAGGCTTTGTCCGCTGATGTGATGACATAATGTTCTTGTAGGTAGGTAAGCTCTGTGATAACATTAGGGTCTTTAGCAGTATAAGTATAGTAAATCTGTATCTAAATTGTTAGTGTGGAAGCCAAAAGAAGCAAGAGCTTATTTGTGGTTATCTATCATTTCAGAGGCCGAAAGGTTTGTCCACTGGTGTGATGACATAATGTTCTTGTAGGTAGGTAAGCTCTGTGATAACATCAGGGTTTTTAAATATAGACTCGAATCTGGTGTTCACAGTTGATTTTAATCGGTAAATTCTAGATAAAAGTAATCCTTTGATGGATTTTATCCATTCGGAAAGGGTGTCGAGCTGTACATCCTCTTTCTTTGCCCAAAGTCTTGCATATTCCTCACAAGAGTCCATGATAATTTTGAAATTTTGGTTCCATGTAAAGGACATACTTTTTCTGTATTTGGGACCCTTTTTAACAATTCTCTCAACTTGTCGTTCTTGAATATACTAAGGTCACCAGTAATAACGTGTCCACAAGGAGAGAAGTTAAAATCCGATGAAGAACATTGGCAAGGAAGTGGATGTAGTAAGGGATTACTTAAATCAATACACTGCAAGAATCGTTTGTAATTGTAAATTTTAGATGCAACTATTGGTGTGCAGCTATAGGAAATACAAGGAGTTTCTTGTCTTTCGAAATATGGTGGGATGATACATGTTTGTACGTCCCATCAAATGACGGGCTATATAATAAAGGGTCTTTTCTTCGCTGCGTCTTAAGCTCGAGGATAATAAAGACGGTCTTACTACACTTAGGTGTGAATCAAACAATTTGAATTTGTTGATTCATATTATCCTGCAAAGTTTACCACGGCATGGAAGAATGTTTGCGTTACATGTACCTCTGAATCCGAATGATACGAAGCTAGACTCACATCGGACTGCATATAACTTTTATATCCAAACATTTTGATGCGCAACAATGTCTCTTACAATACCATGGACATGATCAACCTTCTGTAAGGTTGAAATGACCAGACAAATATAAACACGAGACAGTTATTTTACATAAAACTTTCAATGTAGAGAACGATGAACTAAAGGGGACACATTGTACAAAAATGAATAATTCATACGTCGGGGCGCACGATCTGGAATCAATGGGTCCTGGGGAATTTTTATGCGTCAGTAATGCAGGACGCAGAAGTAGATTAATCCCTGGCCTCGCTGCTTCACGGCTCGGTGAAAATTTGTTTTGTTCATGCAACTGGGGGAATGACTGGACAACAAACCATGGCTAGCTAGTTGTTATTTTTTAAGCAATAGCTTCATTTTGGCAGATGCAATGTGCATTTATCTGCCATTCCATAATTTTTCTCGAATTTCAATCAAGACTGTACTGATTTCAATGCCTAATAATCATAACAATTTACATGTATTGAATAAATAGTTACATAATATATTCATCATAGAATATCTTGATAATTTCAAGCAGTCTTTCCAATAACTCAGTAGCCTAACTCCAGAGTTCATAAAATGTATCAGTTTAATCGGATTTGCCGATAAAAGATGACTTGTTCCGATAAATACTCACATTTAGTCTAAAAATTATTTGAACCGATTAAAAAACCTTATTTTCTATTCATCATTTCGATCGTTAAAAACTCTAAGATATCCGACATTTCAATATGGGAAGATTTCAACTCTGTGACGCCCGAGGCTACCAATTTTTTTCTGGGCTAGTAGAAATTCTTTAAGAAACTATACAAAAAAACTAGTAAAATTTCTCTTCGGGCTTGTGGCTGAAAAAAGGTTTTGGAGAGACTAAATAATTTCAGGTCACTTATTTGAAAAAAATAATTTTGATCAATCTATCAAGAGAAAATAGCAGATAATTGGCTAATAATGTGATAAGGAAAACACGGAAATCGAACCACAAAAATAATTTCTTGGTAAATAAAATCAATTATAAAGGGTCATAAAAACATCAAGTTGCGGTATTGCGAGTGAGTAACTTGGTTGTGTTAAATTTAGCAAACGCACATTTTTCTGAGGATGCCATTCAAGCAGACTGAGCGTATACATGATCGATGCAGACTTATTATAAATTGACCCTTTCGAACGCAGGAAAAACTTGAAAAAAATTCCATGACGTCACAATGCAATTTCGATGTTTGACCGAGATTCGAAGCTTGTTTGACGAAGTAAAAGCATTGTGACATCACAAAATTTTGCATTTTTCTCGCAATCGGAAGGATCAATAAGCCTTTTCCACGTAATTTGGTGACTAGCATTTTGTGGACGGCAAGTACCAACTTTCGTTCCGTCACAGTAAAAGATTGATTGTCTTTGACGTCATATTGCGGGAAAAGTAGTTATTTTGCCGTCCAAAATTACTGGACCGCAGTCATGCGAAAAAGGCAAATAAAGACAGGCACTGGCACCTTCGCCAAAAAAAAAAACAACATGTTAATCAATATAATTATCAAACGCTTCAATCAATTTCTGAACATGTTGACTTCTGCATGCCGTGCAATAACAATACAGCACGAGAAAATATCGAAATTTTTCAAAAATACTGTAGTGAACTGGCGCTTGTACTAGACTGGGCCAGTGGGACATCTCTTTGGCTCTATCAATAGAGCGTCCGACTTAACATCAAAACGTTTCGAGTTCGATCCCAGGTGGGGGTAGTCTCGTGTTTTCTACATAACTCCCAACTCGGCCCTTTGGGCCTCGCAAGTGTTTCCCATCAAAAATTGTATGTGCCTCCCGTGCAGTTGGGGGCCCTGAGCAAATATTAGTAGCCCGAGGAAATTTTTGGTAGCCAGGGCAGTTGGGCTAGTGAGTTTTCGCGATGACTGTGTAAACTTTTACTCGCACCTGTCAGCCTGCAGACGATCATTGAGTTTGACCCGGTATGTCTTGCACCGTTTATCTCGACTTACAATTTCCGTTAAGCTACAATGAAATCAAATAGATAACTTCTCTTTAAGTAGCTTACCTAATTGAAATGAATTAAATCAGCATATAGAAGGTTATATTCAGCTCCATTTTCAGCGTCTCGCGGAAAATGCAACCTCGGCGTCCATCTTGTTTTCCTCGGAGATTTAGCTCGCCTGGCTCGCTTGGGTCCGCGAATTTCCTCTACATAGTTGAAAATGAATTTCTAGAGTCCAACATGCTAAATCAAAGTTTCAGTGCTTATAATCAAATGCTACTAATTTTTAAAGATGGAAAATAGTTATTTTCTGCACAAGCTATATTCATACTAGCTGTTATAAGGGGTTATCAAAACAGGTTAAGGTCGCGTGTGTGCATGTTAATAATCGGAATCGGGTCCCGATTTCGATTAATTCCTTTTTACTATATAAACATGCTAAATCATTATTATTTGTCGATACATAAGCGGGCCTAAAAACGTTTTATTATTACTATTATTATTATCGAAACGAACACAAATAATCCAGGACAAACACGAAAAATCCAGGACAATTAACACAAAAATTCACTCGTCGTCAGGACACCTTACATTGTGTGATTATAGTAATAATCTGTGAAGAAGTTCCATTGCGCGAAGTGACCTTTACACATTGTTGGTGTAGGTGGTGTCATTCTCTCGTGTGAAGTATGTAAAAATACTGCAAAAAGTGACAGACAGAAAAACGGACACACGCATACAGACATACTGACAACAGACAATGTGGTAACGTTGTATCTCCAAAAACGATGTGTTCATATAGCGGTATGGGCCCACTTGATCCTCTTGTCGCAATATATTGTTGTGGTTTCGGTTAATAGATCAACTGTCAAGGTCGAATAAACTTTTTGTCCGTGACAGGGTGCATATATTATGGCAGTGTGAGACACACATGTCCTACTAGAGACCCCGATACCTTTTATTCTCGATAGATTAATCTTGCCTACAGCTTTTCCTTAACTTAAGCAAATTTAATAAAGCCTACGCTCACTAAGCAAGATACGTAAGTTGGTATTTATTTTCACACCACTAAAAATTCTGAGTACTATAACTCCGTGACAAGAAGAATGGAGGGGATCTCCAACAGCACTAGGTTCCAGCACCCACACAAAACTCCAATCCATCCAATGTAAAAAAAAAAAAAAAAACACAGAACTTGCATCAACAGAAAGAGATGCAAAAGGGACAAGGAACACCAACTCACACTATAGAAACATGAAATACAAAAGACTACACATAAACCAACGAGACCAATGGGCAACCGGTGCCGACACGCAAGTATCAGACGGTTTGATTGTCTTGTATTGCGTGCAAACCTCCTCAATGTTAGATGACAACACACAAACAACAGCGCCAAATTCAGGGCCCAAGCAACACAGACAAATCAAGTGAACATGAAAACCGAAAGGCAGCTTCCTCTCCATAGTCAGATCACAAAGACTTAGTATAAATATCATGCAAATCCGTTGACGCATATTCAAGTCATTGAGTTCCATGTGCCTATACTTTGCCATTAGCTTAACATGTATGCGCATATACAATGTAACACCCCCACCCTCCCATTACACATAATTTCTCAAATTATGCGACAAAAAAAACCTGTTACATATGTAAAAAAAACATCCTTTCTTCTAGAGGTATGCAAATTTTTAAGACATTTCACCCAAAAATAATTTTTAGAATAATTTTTATCTTATTTTAGCATATTTCCACAGTATTTATAAATGTAAGTCCCATAACTCTGTAACGACAAATCGGATGAACCTGAAAATCGAAAGGCGGCTTCCTCTCCACAGTCTGATTACAATGTACAAATATCATGAAAATTTTTTGACGTCTTCAAGTTCAAGATAGCATATATCTTATTCAATTGAACGACAAAAAAATTAAAAACCCGTTACATATGTAAAAACACATCATTTCTACTTGAAGTATACACTTTTTCTAAATAGTTCACCTTAAAATAGATTTTTAAATATTTCTGAACTATTTTAGTTTATTTTCACTGAATTCAAAAAAATCTAAGTCACTTAATTCACTCTGTAACGACAAATCCGATGAACCTGAAAATCGACTTCCTCTGCAATGAATGAATATCATGAAAATCCGTTGACGTATATTCAAGTTATTGCGTTCCATAAGCGGAAGGACGGACATCGCCATACCATAATACGTCCCGTCAAATGACGGGCGTACATTATTTCGGGGGAACGAAATGACTATTTCGGGGGAACGAAATGACTATTTCGTGGGAACGAAATGACGATTTCGTGGGAACGAAATGACGATTTCGTGGGAACGAAATGACTATTTCGTGGGAACGAAATCGTTATTTCGAGGGAACGAAATATCTATTTCGTAGGATCATAATAATTGTCTTTAGGTAACGAAATAATTGTTTCGTGGGAACGAAATAATTATTTCGTGGGAACGAAATAGTTATTTCGTGGAAACGAAATAGTTATTTCGTGGAAACGAAATACTTATTTCGTGGTAACATAATTATTTAATATTTCTAGGGAACGAAATAATTATTTCGCAGGAGCGAATCAGTATTCATTTTTTTCGGCTGGCTCTGTAGTAGGTAGATCTTTGGTTAAAATGAAAAAAATAATGAAGTTAGTCCGACCATTAAAACAGTGTCAATATAACAATACCCGAACCTTCTTGATTTGGAGTGCATTAAAGAAATACATGTACGTACAACAATACCAACTTTTTAAAGAAGTTAAACCCCTATCACACTTTTTACGTATCAGCCCACGTACATGTACCTATGGCGTATCAGGATACGTGGCAGTAAGAAAGGAACGCTGCAGCAACGCAGTAGCAACGCCAACTGACGTAGCGATTACTCTTTGAAACGTAGCATGCTCTCTTGATACGAAAGTGTGCGGTGTTTTGTTTTTTGTTTGTTTTTTTAAGTTCGCATCTAAAATTACGAAGCACTTACGTACATTTTGTAGCAGCTTCCACACGTCGTGTGTACAAAATGTACGTAAACGAAAGAAGCGCAGTAGCAACGTAGCAGGAACGTCGCTAATACTTTTACAACGTATTACGAACGAATCACAATTGCAAGCGATGTTCCTATGGCGTACGTGCTACGTTCAAGGCGTTGTTGATTCGTACCCACGACGTTCTTTTCTTTCAATTTCTTATTTTTTGTTTCTTCGATTTACTCCCGCGTATGTATTACGTACGAACTACGTTCTTTTCGTTCCTGCCACGTAAGAGCTAGGTGGAAAGTCGAAATAGATAATATTTGGCAAAGATTTTTTTTCATACGAATGAACGTCTTCAATTAGAAGACTACGTACTGAAGTAGCACCTTACGTCGTACGTACGCAGTAGAAACGCATTGAACACCACGTGGTAGACCTTTGGCAAAATACTCCTCGTACGTAGCTGATACGAAAAAGTATGAAAGGGGCTTTTTTATTACTTTAATTGAAACCTTATACTTCGAATTCTTCTGGGAAAAATAAATAACAGAATGATATTCAAATTATGTTAAGTACATTGTACTCTTAACATGAAGTGCTAAGTACAATTTTTGTTTTGTGTATTTTACAAAGATATTCATAGAAAACCTGAAACTGTTAATTTTACTCCTCCTATTCCTTCTTCGAACATGTCGAAAGAAAGACAAACTGATTCAAGGCATGCCTTCCAAAGTCCGCTGGAGAATGATTGGCCTTCACCTAATAAATCTAGAGTGTAAGAATGCCAGTTGTCTGTAGCCGTTCCTATTATTACAAATAAGCATCCTACTGGTAAACCTGCGGGTGCTACTTTTGAAAGGATATGAGACACTGAGAACCCCATGCTTACAAACTTTCTTCCTCTTACACGAATGATTTATCCAAGGTACCCAGTCGACCTTTACGCACCCGTCTTAAATCACCTGCAAGGTAACATTAGTGCTTGGTTCGCACCTTCAAACAATAGATAATTGCTGGTCAGAAATGACTTGATGTGCATCAAGCAAGGTCTCAACGCTTCAATGATTGAATATTATATTTTGGAAGAGAAGGGAGCTCTAATTTTCTTTCAAAGGGAGAGGGAAGGAAGAACTTGAAATGAAAAAAAAAACACTCCACCTAAAGGTTTAATGAGAATTTCTGATTCAAACAGCTCAATCACGCTACCATCATTTGATTGAATTCAGATGAAAATAAAATTATGGGGTTGCCCCCCCCCCCCCCCACCCCCCACCCCCAAAAGCAATGGTTGCTCCCTAAAAAGTGACTGAGTATACTTTTATATAATCATTAAAAAATCTTAATGTGTTTGAAATGATAAAGGAACGTGAGCGAAAAAACGGGAAATAAATATAAGTCTTTTTTTTTTGTTCATTCTTCCAAATACCGTATACATATCTATCGTCAACGCTACATTGTACATCCCTTATTCCCCAGAAAAAAAAAGAAATGAATAGTATTCCTTTCATTTTTGAGTGTGTTAGAAATTCTCTAAACGAGAGAAGGTGCTAATGTATTGTTTGAAAAGAAACTCTTCGAAATTTCTTTAAGTTCGAGATTATTTCAAAGATCTGTTTACTCATAGGCGGATCCAGATTAAAATCGGAGGGAAGTGGGGGGGGGGGGGGCAGCATTACATTTAAAAAAAATGTAACCAGAAGCTTCTGATGAGACTGAAGCTCTCCAGGTAGTTTGCTTAAATCAATCTAAGTGACAAACCAAGTTTCCAAGACCCTGGCCATGGAGAACAGAGGATATTTAAAAGAAAATCCTAGACCAAAGAATAATTAATATAATCACACCCATTTTCCACGACCCTAGGGTCAGGGCTCAAACAAAATATCAGGTGCACAACTAGACCACAGGCCCATAATAATGTAAAAAGATTATACCCTAAAACTCTGTACAACAGGCCGTTCGGGCCATTTTCTTCTTTGTAACGTCAAAGTAGACCAGAAGTTTAGAAATAGAACAGAGAGGGAATTTCCCTATTTCTTTTTGTTATAAATTATATTCTTTCCAATTGACACTTAAGACCCATATTCATTGTTTAGTAATTGTAAAAAAATAATAAATCGATCTAAAGATACCAATCTCACCAAAGAATATGTCGTTAATTGACATGTCCAATGTATTGAAATTTACAGCTCCTAGATATGCTTGACCAATCAGAGAAAATCGGTCCACTTCGACGTTGCACAAGAAGAAAATGACTTCGTTCCGTCCATTGATCACGTTTAATGACTGTTTCCGATGGTTTGTGATGAAATATTTTAAAGTTTTATATAGTTTTGGAAAGTTCAAAGATAAGAAAGGATATAGCAAATGCGATTTATTTTGCAAAGTTTATTTATTTTGTGTAAATTAATATCGATCAAATGGGCCACTATATTTCCGAAATTAATCGTAACTTTGACTATAGAGAGATGTGAAGGGGCGGGTGTCATTGATGGTTGTTGGCATCGAGCTCCTGTGTTTTTCATGTATAACCAAAATCTGCATCTTAAATAATTTATCAATATCGTATAAAGAACTTCGATCGCGCGTTTACGTACTGAGTAACTCAATGACTTTAAAGTTGGAGCGTTCATTGGCAAAGCTGAATGATATTGAGCTTTATTACGATTTTTTTTATTCAAATAAGGTTTTACAGTGAAATTTCACTGCACTGTGTGTCAAACACATTATGTATTCTCGCCTATGCATATCATCGAAATAGCAAGACCTTTGTGTATGTCAGAGGTCCAGATACCTTCTTAGTGATAAAATGCTTTCAAATATAGTTAATGATAATGAAATAAGTATATATATGTAAAAACTCAATGTAAATTCTGGAAAACGCTGCGATTTATATTACGATATCCATTTTTAATTTTATAGCTTATCAGTTATACACCATGTACACTCGAGATTGATCACTTCATCCTAGGAAGAATCCCATGAAACACCGAAAAGAAGAATTAAGGAAGAACAATCTGTTTTCAGTTTTCATTTTTAGGTTTGATACTAGAAGCAAGCAAATTTGTATTGATCCAATGTAAACAAAGAAAGAAAACTCGAAGAAGAATGTTAAGCGTTTGAGCCGCGACCATCTACACCACGCATAATTTTCTTTTGTTTATAACAGACTTTGAAATGTTAAACTGATTCACTGATTTTGATTACAATGTAAGATACGTTTTGTTCGTCGCACATGCCCATAATTAGGAAATATAATAGTAATTGTCAAAGCACAGGGATGAACCGCCCTTACAATTAAAAAACAATGTACAATAAACAATGAACACGCATAACTTAATTGAAACACTTTTTAATAGATAGAGAGCGCAAATCGAACGGTCGCGAAGCGAATTCATAGATAGAAATTCATAGATAGAACTTTGGCAAAATTCATAGATAGACGTTGGGCCAAAAAATAGGATGTACAGCTTGACACCCTTTCCCCATGGATAAAATCTATCAGAGGGTTACTTTTATCTACAATTAATCGATAAAAATAAACTGTGAACACCAGATTCCAGTCTATATCTTAAAACCCTGATGTTATCACAGAGCTTACCTACCTCAAAGAACATTATATCACCACACCAGCGGACAAAGCCTCAAATACTTACACATTTACTTGCAAAAAGTACTATATCGACAGTCTAGTTAAAGAGTTTGGTTTAAATTCGACACCTGGAAATCCCACTTACACCCTAACAAACCTTTCTGCCTCATAGCTAGATTTATAGATTCATAAATTCAAAGATAGATGTTGGGCAAAATTCATAGACAAAATCTAGTTAAAGAGTTGGGTTTAAATTTGATACCTGGAAATCCCACTTACACCCCAACAAACCTTTCTGCCTCTGAAATAATAGATCACCACAAATCAGTTCTTGCTTCCTTTGGCTTCGACACTAACAATTTAGATTTAGATTTGCCATACTTATACTGCATACCTAAAATGCATAAGAATCCGCACAAACAAGGTTTCATAGCTGGTTCCTCAAACTGTTCTACCAAATCTGTATCGATCTTACTCACCAAAGTTTTATCTGAAATCATATCTGGGCTTCAAAAATATTGTTCGACAGTATATTCTCGCAGTGGTATCAACCAGATGTGGATTTTAAAGAATTCGAAAGAACTTTTAGAAAATCTGAAATCTACTCATTTTAGTAGAGTCTATTCGATCAAAGCCTTTGATTTTTCGACACCTTACACTACAATTCCACATTCTAAATTGAAAGAGAGACTCGCAAAAATTATGAGTAATGCGTTTACAAGTAAGAACGGTAATCGCAAATACAAACTTATGTTGTTAACTATGACAACCCTACTTTGTAAAAGAAAAGTCCGATTCTGAAAATAAGCACACTGAAACTGATATCATTCAGATGTTAAACTTTCTGATCGACAACATATTTGTTGTGTTTGGAGGAAAGGTCTTCCAGCAAATTGTCGGAATTCCAATGGGGACCACTCCTTGCCGACATTTTCCTTACTCGTACGAAGCTGAATTCATTCAATCTTTGGTCTCTGAAGGGAAAAGATATTTGAGCCGCGTCACGCATAAAGGGTCCTTAGGGTAGAATTTTGAGAAAATTTTTTTTTTACTGAAATCGGTAGATTGATACCTAATTATTATGTTCTGAAAGTTTCAAGGTAATATCTCAATAATAAAGCACCCGAATGGATGCTTGAAAAATGGTTGTACGTAAGGCCTATAAATCGTGACGTCGCCAAAAATTGACAAAAAAATTAAAGAAAGAAAAACAACGTCATTGATAGTCTTCATTAAAGTAAATGTGGCAAACGCATTGTGACACATGGCAATCAATGTTTCTTTTTAATTTAATTCATAATCAACGTTATAACAAGTCAAAATTTAAAAGAAACAGAATTTGGATGTATGTTGGGAAAAAACAGACAAATTTGTTTGAAATATGAAATTCGATCGTTCACGATAATGAGTTGCATATGAATTGTTCACAGTGGTCGTGGACAAAGTTCGTCTTTGTGTGGATCACGGACAAACTGTCGGACATTTCGGTACAAGTAGCTCTGCCTATCTGCAGACAGACCGGCAGGTGCAAGAACAGATGGATACTGCGTAAGGAATTCCGTGAAGTTTATGTCTGGTCTCTTTAAATCGAAACGTTGTTCCGTTGACTCTGTTGCTTCTCTCGCATAAACAACTCCAAGTTCATTTGTAAAGCGGAAGTGATGAAATTTTGATGTACCCTTCAAACCTTTGAAAACATGGTTAAAGAAGCTGTCCCAGTCGTACCAAGGAAAAGGAGGACGAATTACTTCATTGTATGAAGCAGAGTTATCAATGGTGTTTTCCAAGTCGGAAACACAGTGACATTCACTTCTAATATACTTTTTCGAGCCAAACCGAAACAGCCGTCGCACAAACTCTTTGTGTGTCAACAATCATAAAATGCATGTTAAGTTCATCATTAAGACCTTTAGCGCATCTCCAAGATAAGTAATGTAACATTATCTTGTTCCTATTTTGGCCCGCGCGATTATCACAGTGAAATTGAGCTCCCTTTTCTCCGTATGATTTAGTTTGAAGATATTCATGACGTAACATACTAATAACACTTTTTGGAGCATGACAACGTGAGTCATCTTTACCTTTTGTTTCGTTTTCATCAAGTAGAAAATTTGACTGTATAGGGACGGCTGAATTGCAAATTCCAAAACACTGAATTCTGCGAGGTGTAACGAAATATATAGGTCCTGAATGGGAAGAAGAAATAGCTGAGAATAATCAAAAATATAGTGGAAATCTGTAAGGTCTGAACTATTTGGCTGATGATGCCCGGGCTGAATATTAACTGCAGAGAGCTTATCCTTTGATTTCTTATGCATAAATTATAGAAATCACGCTCATTTTGCGCTTGCTGGATGTGCTCTGTAAATGCCGATAATGCGGCCAGCTTTTCATTTTCGATAATTGCTGCAGAAATTTACTCACGATGTTGTTGAATTTAAAACAAAGATCGCTCCTAGGTTTCATGATTTGTACATGTATATGGGGTAGAGTATGCTACCAAATATTTTTCAACAGAGTTAGACCATATTTCTATGATTTACTTTTTGAAAAACTCCATCTCTACGAGATTTATTAATTTATTTATGTATTCATTTATTTATTTATCTTTTCTATTTATTCATTTATTTATTCACGAATCAAAAAATAAATTTCATTTGTAATTCCTATTCTCCTATATTCTACTTCATTTTTCCTGGGTCTTTAAAATTTTTTTTTTTTTCAATGTCTATATCCTCTACTGGTTTCTTCTTATTATTTTGTTTTGGCGTGTCTTCTTTCTCTCTCTCTCTTATTATTTATCATTTATCATTCCATGAGTTCAACTGATTCTGAAAATGAAATACTTAGTACGTACATAACGATTCTTAATTTGCTATCAGTCAGAGTGCAGATTTTAATTATGAAAGATGTAGGTTTTGAAACCAGAGGAAAAAGAAATCAAGAAGTTTGTACTGTATAATTATTAATTCACATTATTGTTCACGGGGATTTATCACGCTTTCCGGTTGCTCTATTTACTATGGTTTATTAGATAATTCATAGAAAATATTGCAACCGGGAAGCGTGATAAATCCCTGTGATATTATTATATCATACGGATATTTTTTTCCATAAGTCCGCATCCCCCTGAATGAAATTTAAATCTGATTTACGATCAGACGATTATCTAAATTATTAGTGATCTATTCATTTGACATATTTCTGTATCGCTGTAGAATGAAATTAGAACTAAATAATTTTTTTTAAAAATTACTTAAAAGTTTTATTTGGAGTACGAGTAGATGTTCAACACATTAGGAACTTTAAAACATGTGTTATAAAGTCAAGAAGAAACCTTAAAATATACGGATACAACGTACTTTACGTGCTGCCGGTATGAGGTATTGACGCGTCGTTGTTTTATAAGTAGCACACGTAACATCCATTTATTACTTTTATATCATTAAATAATTTTTTTTTCATTCTAACAAATTTTCCCCACATCGTTAAGAAATTTCATTCACATCACAAATATCTGATAAATGAAAATATACGACCAAATTACGTGCTTTATAAATGTACAAAACTGTACAAATCAGCTACATGTACAAATCAGCTACATGTACAAAACTGATTCATGTGTCTTTCAATGGTTCCTCTCCCATTTTCTTTAGTTTCAGATCTACTTATAGACTTTCTTTACCATTAATTTTATTTATAACAATACATGCCTAAAACTTTGGATATTCAATTTGCTGAAAAAAACCGATTCGATTGTTTGCTTTGAGCTGAAAGTTATTCATTCAAAACTTTCTATTCTTCTACGACTTTTTCTTTATTATACTGAATAGATATTTTTTCTTAATTTAAAAATTCATTTTCTCTTTATGTATAGATATTAAATTTAAGTGAAATTGATATCAATATGTACGTAACTTTTTATTGACCCGTAATCCGGCAATCGCCGAACGGGAATGTTCCGAGAGTTTTAGTGCTGGATTTTTTTTTCTATCTGAGCGTACGTCTTTACATACTGCGTTTTTACGTACTGTTCAAAACAAACAAACAAATTTTCAATGAGAAGATTTGACTAGTTCAAAATAGGTTAAAAGGGAACTGTAGATTAATGAAACATTTATCTACTGTAGAAAATTTTTGTATCATAACGATGCAATGTTCCGATAGTATCATAAGTATGTATGATTGAAGTACAGATTCAAAATAAAGAAAGGAAAGCTTTTATAAACTTCTTTCAAAGAAATAATTAAACTTACATGAGGTATGATTTGATCAAAAGGAGAAGAAAGAGAGGGACCAAGTTGTATACTTTTACAGAATACATTGTGTTATAGTTTTGCGTACAAGACAGTCTGTCATGTTGGTGTTTATCGTCGCTAAGTGACCATTAGCTCTAAAAGGGAGAAAGATGTGCACCGGTACTGTTAGAATAATGTACAATGTACATTGTACATTTTTTAAAATCTTCATTTAAACTTTCGATTGCAAAGTATATACTGCGCATAACGCGATAGTGTCTACGAGGCATTCAAAATCGTTACGCTGATAAAAAGCACGTGGACTTTTTGCCGCTAATTTTCGACGTCATTTATCGTTACGTCACAGTAACGACGCTAAGGACCCTTTATGCGTGACGCGGCTCATTTAGCTTCTGACTTCAACTTGACATACAGATACATAGACGATGTATTGTCCACCAATAATCCAAATTTCGTGGATTGCCTGAGCAGTATCTATCCTTCGGAGCTTGAAGTCAAAGAAACTACAGAGACAAATAATTCAGCATCCTATTTGGACATAATGTCATACGGCGCTGATGGTCACATGAACACCTCACTCTATGACAAACGTGACGACTTCAATTTCAGCATTACAAACTTTCCTTTTCTGAGTCAGCGAGTAGCAACATCCCTTCATCACCTGCTTATGGCGTGTTCATATCTCAGTTGGTACGCTAAGTACCAAATATACGGATTTCGCTCTGAGAACTAGGCGTCTTTCAGATAAGCTTCTCAGTCAGGAATATGTCTGTGACCGACTAACATCGTTACTGAGGAAGTTCTACGGTCGATATCGGGAAATTGTAGTACACTATGATGTCCCAATCTCCAGAATGGTGGATGATATTCTGTCATAGACCATTTGAACCATCCAACCAAAGATTGTACTCTATGTCTTCCGAAGTTGAAGTTATCGGATGTGACAGTTCTACCGAATTGAAGGGTCGGGTGTTGTATGCAAGCAGAAGATGCTTACTCTTCCTGGGCACCTTGTCTCATTCTCATATCGGGAGTCCGCTTCTTTTCATGTGTTGAGGATTTTGTTTGTCTGCTTTGGTTTCTGTTTTGTCCTGGTTGTTTATGCCTTCGGTTTCTGATTTTCTGAATTATCGATTTTGTGCTGTATACAGGCATATGGTCATTATCCATATTTGTCATGTCTCCAAAAAGGAAAATAGATGTTCACCCCTATCTAGCTGTACACTATGGTACGTAACTTTTGTCTCGAGTTGAAAAATCCCGGAAATTAAGTATTTTACGACGGTGCATGTGCGTGAAAAAGATGGATAACAAACCCCTCAATAATGAAAGAAAACAGTTGGGATCTCTTTGTTTAAGCCTATCATGTCATTTTTAAGTTAGAATAAATATTTGAATTTTGAATAAATGTAAGACGTAATCAGGGATATGTAAATAATTAATATGTATATTCTTTGTGAAAATGACATGGCAAGAAAGAAAAAAATGCGGTCTTCTAGATTTCTTATGCCTTATGACATGATGTCTGTATGATATTCTGAATAGCTGTGGTATTGCACAAACTTCGGTAAAATTACCCTGCTTCTTCTGGAAGTAATTAGAATAATGCAGAAGTCGATTAGAGCCAAGGAAAAAGATACAGATACGCGAAAAGTTGATCAATATTTTCATTGCTTACTTCAAGTTAAAGATTGCTCAGAATTCGCTCATACTCGAAATATTTCCAGATATTATGATTCCATCAGAAACAACAAACACTGTTGATTAATGACACAAGTGGATCAAATCCTCATCCTAGATATCAAATAATTGATCCACTAATGCCTGAATTCTCAAAACATGACATCTTTCTGTGGACGGCAGTGCAGGTCGTCCTTGAACTTCGTCTGGTGTGACGCGTGATCAACTTACTACGTCACACACTTCTCAGAAATGTACAAGAGGGTGACATAGATTTTGAAACATAATCACTGGGATGCACGCCTAGATCTATGGCATCGATTGATAATGGAATAGAATTGAGTTTTGAATAATCTTATTTTTCTAAATTGTCAAAGTACAAATACTGTGATGGATCATGGGCCTCCCCTTTTCATCCAAATCTATTAATTCAGGACACTCTGTCTTGTGCTTTATCTCTGTAGTTTTGGAAAAACAGTAACAGTAACGCCCCCCCCCCTTAAATAAAATTTTCAGTCGTTATATACGTTCTTTTTTGCGTTTGTTGTTGTTTTTTATTTCTTACTTGTCAGCTGTTCTGTGACAATTTTCTTAGAAGCTGGAACCCCCCCCTCTTTCTTAAATCCAAGATCCGCCACGAAAATACAACAGCTGCGTTCTTCTATAGGCTTTGCCTATGTTTTTATTATGTATCATTAGAAATACAATAAAGATAAATTTGCAAATTCAACATGGATATATATGAATGATTAGTATTTAACAAGCTCTGAATATACATTTCACCTTGAAAATATAAATTTCATTTGGAGATTTGATTAGTTATTCTATCCACGATTAATCCTATTTGATGATATTAAGACCTGAAGAAGCTTATAGAAAACAAAACAGCTGAAAAGGCATCAATGAATCCACCAACGACAGTGAGAGCAAAGGACC